>NW_019774981.1:352261-379761 GCF_001039355.2 Lingula anatina | reverse complement strand
GACCAATTTAATTGGGGCAGGTAATGTTAAATGTAAAATGTTTACAACAGTAAAATATATAAAAAAAAAGTATAAAATATATATAACTGTTAAATACGCAAGACACTGTTCTTCATTGCTATAAAATAAATATTGCTTTGAGAAAAGCAGTTTATTTCAAAACCGCACTGTTGCCCTTTTTGATTCAGATCATTCCTTGATGGTGATATAAACACAGAACAATAGCCTAAGAGTGCTTTTTGTGAAAGAAAACAGAAGACGGCCGAGGCAGTAAACCTACCGTGTCGGTGTGAGAGGAATGGTAGTCCGCTAGGAACGTAGTGCGTTCCTCATTACTTTGTACAGGTGACATTTGTCCCATATACTTACCCCAATACTCCGACTAACCCTAACATGTACTTTCCACATAGGACCCCCGACTTCCATTCCTAGGACTGCCATTCCTGTCAAATAAGAAAGTTTCTTTTATTCAATGTCTTAAATATTTTACGAATAATATTACCTTGACGATTTTCTTTTTTCTTCGTAGTGTCCAATAAAGAGACCTATTTTCATCATCGGACCCTGCCGCACCGGGACGACTTTCCTGCTGAATCTTCTGTATCAGGATCCCAAAAATACATCCCCCAGGTACTACGAGACGATGCATCCGGTGATAGAAACACCCACAGAAAGGGAGGATTCCCGCGTGGAGGCGGAACGCAAAGCCTTAAGTAAGGTTTTATAGTACATATATATAATTCCGCTGGCAAGGCGGGGGGAGGTTTAGAGGGTGGTTCCAGAGGTTCAAAATAACGGCCACTTTGGTCGGACGAAAGTCAGCACTGAATCAAAATTCGACCTATCTAGATTACCAGTATGTGCCATTTCTTAAGTTGGGTCAAACAAGGGGATACAACAGGTACGTCGTCGGCGACTAAAGAATGGGATAAAATATATATATATTGCATACGATTTAATTTTCATTTTTTTTTTTTTTTTGCGAGAACAACTAGACAAACACAGACTTGTAATTATTTTTGAAAATATCCAAAATATCGTTTTCATTTTATTCACCTGTTTTTTGTTTTTTTGTTTTTTAAAGAACGTTAGCAGTGACAAAGTCGCCTCAGTTACAATACATGTACCATGTATAGATGGACAAAAAAGAATTAGGAAGACATCAACTTTTCTACATTTCACCTCAAGCACATCTACATGAACTTTATTCCAGCTGAGATGTACGAGGCAGTGCCAAAGGTCAAGGCCATGCATAATATCGTGGCAGACAACCCCTACGAGTGTTTCCGTCTGATGGACAATTGTGGGATATTCAAGGCGAATACTTTGTTGACCAACCACCCAGAAGAGTATCTAGCCTGGCTCAACTCACTGACCGAGGAAGAAAAGGAAGACGCCTACCGTTTTCATAAATTGCAGATTCAACTCATTCTCCTCGCCCGGGGTTCGGGTATGTTTTCAATAGAATCAGATATCTATCTGATGAAAAAAAGGGATAACAACTCTCTGTATGAGATTCATATATAACAATAAATACATTGTAAATAGCTCATAGACGTATGGTTCCATTTTACCACCAAAACAGCGGTAATCAAAATTATTCTTGAACTTGTGCTTGCCATCATACCACGTGGACCTTCAAAGATGGCTACCTGCGTAATAATCTTTTAAAAGGTTATTACAAAAAATGTCATAAAAGATTATTACAAAAAACAACGAACTTTTTAAAAAATGGTCTAACTTACCGTTGGTACATGAAAGTATGCATGGAAAATCGTAGTTTAACCCAAGAAAAAACATTTCTTCACCAAAACGAACAGTTGTTATCCCTTTAAGTTTGTGTTTCAGGGAGGTAGTAGTGGTTGGTGTGGTTTGATACATTTTGAAGCTCATCACAATTATATTTAATGTAAATGTGAGCCCAGGCTCCACTTCTTGGGACGGGTTCAAGTGTGACGGACATACAATAAGCGAAGGTTCCTCTATGTTGTGGTGTACTTCTCGTACCAGACACGTGTACAAATTAATAAACATAACAGCGAGTCGTCTCAAGTGAAGTGCAGAAAATGATATGAGCTCCGAAGCCTCCGATATTTCGTTTATATCCCATAGACTTGATCAGGAAAACGCTTCAAATGTCATGATTTTGCTCATTGGCGAATGTGATAATCTTGTTCCAGATGACATCAATAAGCAACTAGTTTTCAAAGAGTCAACCCACAGTCTCTATCTGGACGCCATTTTGAAAGTGTATCCCGACGCCACCTTCATCCACACCTACCGTGACCCCTGCGAGGCTATCGCTTCTCTCTGTTCAATCGCGGAGTCGTTCAAAGGTCTTGGATACGAGCCGGCGAACCTGGACTTGAAAAAACTCGGTGAGAATATGGTGGCTATCCCACTGTTCCACAGTGGATTCAACATGATGGCATTTAGAAAGTCGCACCCAGAAGAAGAACACCGCTTCTGTGATATTGCCTACAGTGATATTGTCAAAGACCCCTTGAATGTCGTGAAGAGAATCTACGACCGCTTCGGGCTGGAATTAACCGCAGAAGGAGAAACCATCATGGCGGCTTACGTCAAAGACAATCCACAAAACAAATATGGCCAACATCAGCATTTATTGGAGAGATATCACCTGACAAAGGAATATATTCTTAAGTATTTCAAAGAGTACATAGAGTTTTCTGAAGTTAGGTGTTGAGTAGAACAAATATTATGCTATTTCTTTCATTTTACGTTATTACATTATATGTACTGCACTCCTAGCACTTTGAATTAAAAAAAAAAAAGAAAAAAAAAACATTCGAATAGTTTGTTACAGTTTTCGGTCGGACTAGATGGTAAGATTTTGATTATACTGTTGCACTTTCATGAAAACTAATGCATTTGGATGCTTATCAGACCAAAGGATTTACCTCAGTGTTAAAAGAACCCATACAATCATGATAATATACATGTGTATCAATAACTTGATTTGTTTGTATTATTCCCTTGGAATCTTTTGTACTATTGTTGATAATATATTAATGATTTGATTCCTTTTCACCCTTTATATATTGTTAAGCCAGTAGAAACAGTTCCATTTGCATGTAATTAGAAAAAAAATAAGAAATTGAGATTGTTCACTGGCATTTTAAATTGAACAACGCTTAAAATCTTAGACCCCATTCCCAGAGATTAGATCGATCCAACTAGATCGACCTAACTCCCTGGGGGTTCATGCTAAATAGCTGCCAGCCGAGCGGGCACGAAAGTTAATTACCGCCTTACAGCTTGTAGTAGGCGGGACGGACATTTATCTGGCAGTAATCTAGATCGATCTAAAATATGTGGGAATGCGCCCTTATGGAGATGGACGTGTACAGTAAAGGGGGGGGGGGGTCGAAGATAAAGAAAGAAATAAACCTTGTGACTTCAGTTCCTTCTCTTTGTGCATTTTTTGTCCGTAAGTATAGGCACTGAGCCTGCGGAGAATATGGACAATAATAAAGGAAGTCCGTGCTAAAGAACGCTATATTTTGCTCCATTTCAGTGACCCAAACTAAGCTTCTAACATACAATTTATGAGGGATATTGTAGATCTAGGTTGCTGAAATTTAATCAGTGATTGTGATTCAATTTACAGCGCAAAATATTCTTTGTAATAAATGATAACATTTATCATTAAATTTATTTCATCACTGTATGGAGTCAACAAGTACGAGTAATACGTGGCCCATAAAGTACTTGGAGAGCTTGTTATTTATACATTATTGTCTTTTATTGTATAACAAAAATACCACGTTAGCTACATGTACCTTATAGTCTTTACAACAAATATAGTCGTATCAATAAACATCATCATCGTCATTTTCATTATTATTATTCTTATTAATGTTTTCAACATTTATTTAAAGCATGTGTATATTCAGCACCAAAGTTCACGTGAAGTTCAACGTTTTGTTTATAAAACTTGGTTCAATTATTATTTATATGATATTTTATATAAATAACCCTATAATTCATATACATGTAGTTCCTGCTACCGTGTTGTATGCAGTTTTACGTTGATTTGATGGCCACGTACCACATACCGTAGTACTTCATGCAAATACTTATATTTTAAACATGGTGTTCAAGTATTACTGCCCTGTTACTTTCTACCCGTCATCATAAAGCTATTAGTTTTTTAATTAATGTACCCCCCCCCACCCATGGGTTGACCTGTAATAGTTTAAAACATAAAATTCTCTATTTTTTAGATAAAAAAGTATTTTCTCCCAATTCAAATACCATATACGTTCCAACGGAGCCGTAGCAACAGTCCGAGAGTTCATTGGTCCATAAGTTCTCTAATCCAAATTAATGCATGAACGAAGTGTAGGCCAAAATCGTACTGGCAATAAAGTAAAGTTCATCAGAGGCGCGCGCATAAGAATTTTCGGCCCAGTGAACCTTCAGACCAATGAACCTTAATTTGGATTCATGGATATGTTCACGTGTAGATATACGCGTCCCCTTCCAACTGTTCCTCAATTTCTGCGAGTTCCTTGTGGATGTCGTTTATATTTTCCTGTATTTCTGCCGTGTTGGTGACACTCTGCTCGCTGTCGCTAAATAGTTCGCTCGGTAACACGCTGGGAGAGGAAGTACTCTTATTGTCATTGTCGTCGATTTCTTCTGGGATTTCGCTGCCATTTTCACTGTCAACCTTTTGACTAAGTTCTCTCTCTTTGGGTGAACGTTCGACTGAGATCTCTTCGCGGACGCTTAGGAGAGAACTTTGCCGGCTTTGTTGTGGCGTTGTGCAACTACTTTTGTCCTCAATTTTTTCACTGTCAACTTTTTGACTAAGTTCTTTCTCTTCGGGTGCATGTTCGACTAAGATTTCTTCGCGGAAGCTTTTGAGGGAACTTAGCCGGCTTTTTTGCGATGTTGTGTCAAGTTTTTCGTCCTCAGGTTTTTCGTCCACAACCGAGAATGAGCTCTGACTCAAAGAGCTCTGTCTTCCATTTTTCTCCGGCTCAGAGATTTGGGGAGAACTTTCCAATGTCTCCGGATTTTTAGACTCACTAAAGTCTTTGTCGTTATTCCTCGTGTCAATTGACCTAATTTCCTGCGAGCCTTTATGGTCATGAAAACTTTCAGCGTTAGTTTTTTCGACGCGTTTGAATTCATTGTTACTTTCTTCACAGACTAAAACTTGCTCCGTGTATTTTTCGTGTGAATTACAGAGTTTTTCAGACTCCTTTTTCTCTTGCTTTTGAACAATGGCGTCGCTCTCGGTGTCGGCTGCTGTCGACTTTGGTCTCGTTTCCACTTCATCAGCCTCAGTTTCATCCCACGTGGACAATATGGTGGCACGGCTCTGTTGTTCACTTCTTAAACTGTCAAAGTCGACCACTGACGTCGACTGACTGGCTGACTCATAGTAATCCGACAATTTCATTTTTAATATTTTCACTCGCCCAAGTTTTTTGGTTTCGAAACTCACCGTGGTGGATTTGCCCTGCAACAGCACAAGGAATTAAGATGAACATGTGCAGCATTTGTAAGGAAAACACGAAATAGATTTTAAAGAAAGCATGGGATGTTTTCAGCATTTATAGCATTTTAACATACGAATACAGTAATTTCACCAAAAGCTCCAATTTTTCTGCTATTTAGTGCGCAATTTTTTCATTCGCTGAATAAAAACAAATCAAAACTTTTTGAACTGGAATTTACCTGTGATGTCAGACTAAATTCTGGAACAACCTTGCTTGCACACGTGACCACAATGTCTTCCTTTGATTGGATAATTATATCATAGTCCACTAAAACCGTCACGGGGCGCTTAAAAGTCACTCTCCGAGGGTAAAACTCAATGACATCATTCAGGAAAGATTCGTCATTTTCCGGATAGATCATTCGGAAACATTCGGGCGTTGTCCTTCGGCAACTTACGGGTATTTCTGACTTTACCACCTCGGCAGACATCTCCAGTACAACCCCGCACCGAAAGTCGACGGAACCTGCTTTATCTGACAGTTTCATGGTGTGCGTTTGGCAAGACCTGAAGCGTATTGAAAGTTGACAAATTCAAGGGTATTTCCTTATCACTTGAGCAAAAAACGTGTAATTAGTTTGCTTAAAAGAGAGGGAGAGAGAGAGAGGGACGGAATGACGGACGCGTGAATCCGTCTAAATAAACGTATAACGAGTAGACCGAAACATCAACTTTCCAGATAAAAAGCAACTTAAAACCCATGCGCCCATTATACTGCATAACAGTGGGTTTGTCAGCGTATTTCGTTTTATATTTTTCTGTCTTTATTGCCCACCGCAGTTAACAAAATCGAAGATCCGCCATAGAGAGTCATACCAATAATCATGCATGATGACAGCCTCACAAAGTGTCAAATCTTATAAACTTACTTTTTCAGGAAGTCCTTGGGTACATTCGCCATCCTTTCTATTAACCGCTTCATCTTAGCTGACTGAGCCAACTCGAGTGCAGTACGATTATGCTATGAAACAAAAGGAATGATGACTTTTTAATTTATTTACCAGTAAGTACTGACGGCTGGCTAGTAGACAGACAGATGAAAATATCGATTACTTGGTTGATTAATCAATAAATGAATTATTCGATTGCTTGTTTAATAAATTGACTAATTTTTCGACTGATTGGTTTACTTCCATATTGATTGACTGGCTGTTTGATTTTTTTTATACTGTTAAAACTGACTTACTGATTGGTTAATGAATTGATTTACATAAACAGGGGCGGAGCACGAAAGTGTTACGCCCATTAGTCCCTTTAGCCACACCCCAATCATGGCTTACCGTATCCCGGATGTGGACGTCGGCTAACATAAAGGTGAGCAGGTCGGCCGCGGCGAAATGGTCATTGACACTGCAGTGGTGAAGTGGCGTCCACTCGTCCTGAAAATAATTAGAGTTGAGGAATATTTAATAAATTTAAAAAACCGGTCAATTTCACCAAAGACTTTGATACACAGAGTGCTGATTTACACAATAAACTGAGAATAGACCGAAAACTGTGACCCTTGACAAATAATTGATAACAAGGTAAATGATAATTATGAAACAAAATAATTGATGAATTTATGTGATCATAGATGTAATATTAGTATAAGTCAGTACCCGGTCCCCGGCGTCTATCCATCCTCTAGCTCTGATCAGCTCGTGCAGCACCTGTGCATCACCCCAGCGCGCGGCGTAGTGAAGTGATGACATACCAGTCCTCTGGAAGTCGTGAAACAGTCGGTTTAATAATAATAATAATATATTCCACTAAACAGCTTCAAAACCAAAAGTTGGTCTCGCTGTGTAGTCCAAAACTTTAGTCTACTGTTCGGGATAAATCTCTCGTACTTCCTCCTTGAAATAACACGAATTTAAATTTAAAACAATAACAATTAACGAATAATCTTTCCAAACATTTAATAGGGGCTAATGTAATCGATCACGTAGACTCCAATGGCTATTTTGTTTTGTTTATTTATCTGTCTATTGTTATCTATTTATTAGTGTAACTGCAACACGTGGAGCAGTGATTAGTGCGAGTAGTCAGTGAGATGTGTTCGTGTCACATGACACTCGGGTATACAGTTTAGATCCCGCCCTTACATTTTCAGTTTCAGCAACACGGGTCTCCGGGATCATATAGTTTTATGTTTTCATAAGTTTTCATTAGTTTTCATAAGTTTTCATTAGTTTTAGTTCAAATCAACTCAATTTAGTTACTGTTCACGTTTATTTATGCAGTAAAAGACATTATATACTCCAAGACAGTTTCCGAGTTGTTTACGGTACGGTCACGGCAACAATTAGTCTTACTTACCGGTGTACTGATATTAGGGTTGGCATACCCCAGCAGTAGCTCAGTAACCACGGTAGGGTGACGGGCAATGATTGCACACACCAGCGGCGTCAGTCCACTCTGGAAAAATAATAATTTCACTTCCATTAATTTCCTTAGGTGGGCCCAGTGGCAGCGACCCTCTAACACCAAATTATCACAGATCTGGAACCGAAACTCGAAAGCATCGCGCATTGCAACCGAGCGCAAGTGTCTCGATTCCATAACTCGCCCATACTCGCCCCATATTGGAATCGAGACTCTTGCGCTCGGTCGCAATGCGCGATGCTTTCGAGTTACGGAGCTCTGTTTAATTTATAATATTTTTCTTCTGTGACCAGCGACACTGTCCAGTAAGTAAATAAAGTGGCTACGCTCTGAACAGTTATCGCAAGGACAGCAGCAATTTTAAACCACTGGATAGCAATATCAGAGACAAACAGTATCCGGTGTTTGTGAGACGTACATTACTTTATTCACAGGACAATCATTTTATTTTCTCAGGGGCGGATTTAGGCCGCCTTCTGGGTCTTCAGGAAGACGGTCAGATTTTCAAGTTTACATTGACGGGTATCTAATTTTTTCTGTTGGAAGACGGTCAAAATTGGAGGATGAATTAACATAGATATATAATTTGGAAGACTGTCAGTAAATAGCTCTGGATCCGCCCATGTTTCTGGTGGATAGTATCCAGCGTTGGTGAAACTGGACTCTGTATTTTGCTCTCAAATTATCAAAAATACCAATAGTTCTTCAAACAACAGTTTAAATCAGAGCTACACCTACTCTAGTACTTCACTCCTCACCGTCAAGTGGTTTTGACAAAGGTTACGTAGGACTGATATATAGGAAACTTTCCCTCTGATTGCACTTGAAGTCCTGTGTGACGCTATTAGCGCTAATTGCTTTCGATTATTAACTTTAACTTGAAAAGCAATGTACCACAATGGCCAAATTAGCTTTCCTTTACAAAGCTGAGATCGTTAAATGTGTATTTTGTACACACTGGTTAGATAACCTAAAGAGTAGAGGGTTGGGTAGGCCAATACTCTGTGTTATTGCGTTATGAAGGCGAGACTTTTCCTTAGGATGGCCATGACGTTATTGTTTGAACCACATGTTGAGGGACCACCGAATTGATTGCAATCAATGCTTTTTAATTTTGAATGTTCAAGTTTAGACTTTTTGAAGTTAATGTGGGTCATTTGTCACTTGAAATTTTGAATATTATGTTTAACTGGCTCAAAGGAGAGAAAGAGAGAGCGAATTAAAATTTCACTATCCCACGGTTAAACTGTGGTACCGGATATTCTCAGAAATAGAGTCATCTTAAAACCTATGTACCGTGTTTCGATTTTCTGCTTCAGACGGCGTCGTCACTACTTAATGTAATTAACTTGAAAAATGGGCGCGGAAGCTACAGGTGCAACGCTGAACTTAGATCGAAGATCCCGTCGTCTTTTAAGACATTTTTATTGTCATTTAGTAAAGAGTAGCTTTCTGAGTACAAGATTGTAGCTTTTTGTGTACCGTATGTTGTTCTCAATCTGATTGTATGTCCGATGTCAAGGTGAAATCAATGAACAAACAGACATTTAAAAAGACTGGTGAACTCAGTGACGTGAGATGTTCTACCAGTGTGGACATGAGCGGTCTATATGACTGTTTCTGTGCTGTGCCACAGACAACTACAAAAAAAAAAAAAAAAAAAAAAGAAAGGAAAGCCTTGTCCTATTAACAAATCCAATATCACATAATCAGACCATATAACACTTTTTTAAACCACACATTTACTCTCTCCCTCCATCCCCTCCCTCCCTTACTCCTCTATCCCTTCAATCCCTCCCTCCCTCCCTTACTCCTCTATCCCTTCAATCCCTCCCTCCCTCCCTTACTCCTCTATCCCTTCAATCCCTCCCTCCCTCCCTTACTCCTCTATCCCTTCAATCCCTCCCTCCCTCCCTCCCTTACTCCTCTATCCCTTCAATCCCTCCCTCCCTCCCTTACTCCTCTATCCCTTCAATCCCTCCCTTCCTCCCTGTCTCCTCTTTTCCTCTTTCCCTCCCTCTTTCTCTCCCCTCACCTTATCCATGGCATCCACTTCATTATAAGACTTCATGAGGATCTCGTGCAGGCTGACAGCGTCCCCACTGCGGCACAGGTCCCTCAGCTGCTGCCTCATTTCTTCCTTCTCCTTCTCAATCTCCAGTTTGTCGCGGATTTGTTTAGCGTTGACTTTCCTGCAATGGAGAGAGAAGGGAAACGTGATAATGGCATCACTTTAGGACGATATATAATGTTGCTATGGTGAATAATAATAATAATAATAATAATAATAATAATAATAATAAATAGCTTAACTAACTATTTAGTGCCAGGTCCGAAAGTGGTAACCCTCTTAGTATTTTATTATAAATAGATGAATAAATAAATAAATCTCATTACTTCACAAGTCAACAGATCTATTGTGTAATTCTTAACGGTTTTATTGTATTTCACCACAGCCCTCGGTCCATTTTCTCCAATATCTCCAGCATATTTATATACATTACTATGGCGGATCAGCGAGAGGGGATTTTTTACATTTGGAGATATCCTCTTATCCTCCTCCTCTCCCTCAATACAATACGCAAAAAGTGACGAATTCAGACAAATTTTCCGATCTTGTTTCTTAAGCATTCTCATGAAAATGTCCTCGTCTAATTTTTCGTATATGATTAGAGAAGGGGCCAAATTATTCTGATCCTCCCCCCCCCCCCCGACCCGGATCCAGCACTGTGTAAAAGGCAACCGGGAAGTATATACCTTCCCCATTAATAGGTCATTTTTTCTCAAATCACGTCAAGAGAACGTAAAGTGATATCAGGTAATTAATGATTCACAATATACCTATACATACAGCGACTGGTTTCACCAAGTGATTTTAGCCCTGAAATTAGACCAAATTTCACGATAAAAATGGCCTACTTCAGTTCCAGCTAAGGTAAATCAAAAGTAGTTAAAATGCAGTTATAGTATTGGTCTTAAGCATACGCCACTTCTTTGGTGTCATAAAATAGATGTAGCAGATCTAATTAATTAAATTATCATGGGTAAACTAAAATGTTTCTCTAAAAGTAACTAAAGACACATTTTCAGACTATACTAGGCCCATGAAACTAGGCAACCCTTGATCATTTAGTGTCAAATGTCAGAGTCTCAAATAACAAAATATCGATGAAATATTGATTGGGGTAATACTACAAACTGCGAACCGTTCAATATGATTGTCGAGGAAATCGAAGCCAGACCAATCACGACAACCCGGAGATTCACAACTGACTGGAGACTGTCCAATCTAATTATACATGTATATGGAAACAGGAGGAGTGAGAGGTGAGCCCAGTGATCTCTGACGTCAGGGTGACGACGACCAGATATAGCGGAATACCGAATACACGGAATACAATAAAATGATTTAGAATAACTAAATAAAGAACAGCACATTGTCCATCGAGTGTGCGTTTGTGTTTGTGTGTGTGTTTGTGTGTGTGTGTGTGTGTTTTCAAGAGAGAGAGAGAGAGAGAGCGTGTGTGTGAGTGTGTGTGCGTGATTAAATGTAAAATGAAGCAGCAACTGTGTGCGCGTCTGCGTGCATTCGATCGCTTATGCATGCGTGCATATGATAACCGTAGAGTTAATCGAATGTAAGCATTATCACATGTAAATAAATGTACATTTCTCACTTTGATAATAATTAGCTAAAAAACAATGACATACGGCGTGGGATCTGCCCTCCATTCCGTGCAAGACCGAGTATATCTCCCTTTCTCTCTCCTTACAGGAAAACTCATTCTCTCTGCCTGTTTGACGCCGTTTAAAGAATAATCTGTTTCTTTCTCTGGAAGAAGTCGGTGAACTTTGGCTTCTTCTTTCTCCAAACCTATAAACAGCTTTTCACTACACCTAAGCCATTAACATATACCACATCCTATTTTTTCCCTGGTGTATAGCCCCCCGTAGTCTCTCACGCATTTTCTTGTTCTTTTGGGCAGATGCCTGGTGAATTTTGTGTCCAGAAGATTGTAGTTATACCGGTATTGACTAGCATTGGGATGGTTTAGGTCAGCCGATAGGTCTACTCATTATAGTCCAGAAACACCCGAAACACTCCACAATCTGGAGTCTTTTAAGTCAGTGTCAACGTTTGAAACCTACGGCCGGCAAAAAAGCTGCTTGGCAACCGTTATACACACGATGCGTGATAAATTAACGTAATAGTAGCCTTTCATTCCCCCCAGTGTGGAAATTTGATACATCTAAAACACATGCTGGTGGTTCTAGGCATACTTGTGAGCTCATAAATCTGAAATCTTACCGCCCCTAAACATGTATTGTACATACCATGCGTTAACTACGCATACAGTCACCGATAGTCACTTCAATTTTGTTATAAATACACTTAGGTGGCTTAATACGATACGGAAACCGCCCCCCAACAAGGATATTTCTGAACTACCCTCATAATACAAGCTGACAGTTAAGGTATAAATATATGAAATACTACAGCAGTCTGGACTAAGTATATATATATATCAGCCCTTCAACCTGTGTACTTACATTTGTCCGATTGTTCCCATCATTATTAGCCACTAGCCTTTTGTTTCTTTCTCCGTTTCCGCGAAAGTATTGATCTTGTCCCTGTTATAATGTCTGGTTCACTCACAGTTGTTGTCGGTGGGACGGTGTGGACACGTTACTGTTACAGAGTACTGTTTGTTTGCGTTAGAGACATTATTATAGAGCACGAGCCTTCTGAGTAACCAAACTGCTGGTCGTATTTTTCTTGGGGGGCGGGTGAAGGACGACGCACTGAGAGAAACATTATGACATTTGAGTTGGTAATAAGATTTTGTTTTCATTTTAGTTAACTAAAAAAATGAGGTTGATTTTAAAATAAAACATTGAAAACTTTGTTAAGGAGGGAAATGTGAAGAAAATCGATTTACATTCGTAAAAAGAGTAAATATCAATCTCATATAAGTTTCAGAAATATCTTAATAATTGTTCAGTCATGTAAGCAAGCATCTGTAACTGTGACTGTGGGTTTAGGATTCAAATGTAACCTTAATCCTAAGGATTATCAATCATTGCCTACCACTGGAGACAATTGTGGTTTTCTGAATTGTTTTCTCGTTAAGTATTTACAATGTTAGTCCACAGTGACTATTTGTCACATTAAATAGACTCCCCTTAATCTTTCCCAATGCAATACAAAGGTGAACGCGTGTACCCTTGTCGTACCTGGCCATGAGACGCTGATTTAATCATGATTGATAAGGAGAGAGGGATTTGATACGCATAGCAACGGTTAAGCTTGCGGTGAAACCGACCAGGGCGCTATTGGAGCCCTGCTGGGTGGTTTGAGAATTTGGGAAGTTCAGTTCGACTGTTTATTTTTTTTATTTCTAGATTTCTTTGTGTATAATCATTCATTCATTTCCGCAAATTTGAAAATATCAAGCAATAACAACGTCGGTTCCCCTTCATAGTGAACCATGAAAATAAACCTTTGATTAAAAAAAAAAAAAAACGTTAACCTGGACGGAAAATGTAAAACTTCCTTCGTCTCAATGTCCTTTCTCCGAATTAGGGTTAGAAACGGGAGAAGGCGTGCTTTACCTGTTAATCATATTGCATTCAACAGAGTTGGATCGATCTAAGTGAACGACAGTTTAATTGGGAATGAGCCTTTAGTGTCAACCTGAGGTTTTAACTATTTTCTCAACGGTCACCCCCTCCCGTGATCCACCAGGCAGTATACTAGAGGAACACATACATTTCTTGCTGAATTATAAAAGTAACTTAAATCTTTTATAGAAAAGCCTACACAAACAGAACAACTACGCCACCGCATTCAATACCCCGTTACTTTTGTGGTACGAGGTGTGTTTTAAAACATTGCGTCCCTTATCCCGATTGTTATTCCTCGGTAAGCGAGCACGATTGTAACGCGCTCAGAAATATTGATTTTATCAACAAGGAAATGCATACAATGCGACTTGTATCGTTTTGAAGCGGTCCACAAAGAGCGTGCCAAAGTACCCCGCTTTACAAACTTGTGACAACATTGCCACAAAAGCTTAAAGAAGTGTAACGATTTTACTTGCATTTAAAGTCTAAAACGCTCTCCAAGTTAGGTTGCGTAACCTTATTATTACACAGTGCGCCGTGTTTCAATGTCGGGTCCTGCAGAGGTCTGTATCATTTTAAACTGCAATAAATGATTTATTTGTTGAAAACCTAAGTAAATGTTTCGGTTGTTCATGTCAAAAGTATATTCATTAGAAGCATTGTTGTTTAATTTTGGTCCTATTAAACATTTGAACTTTATAAAACATGGATAGCAATAGAGTTCAGACGCAGCAGGGGTGAGATTTGAACATTTATCCTCTTCTGTACAATACTCAGAGCTTAAGGCTTTAAAGGGAATAAAGGCAGATTCAAATATTTAAGCTAGTTGGGTTTTAAATACACCATCAAAAAATTATCTGATGAATCATCATTATCATTATTATTGTTATTTTGATAAAATGCACGCTTAAATGTTTCAATCCTCAAATTGTCAAACAGAGGCAAAGTGTGTTCTCTCTTCTCCATGACAATGCCAAGCTTACTGAGCCCTTTCTGTGTACAATTCAATCAATTTTTGGTCAATTTTCGAGCCAAAAGTTTATTCCTTCATTCTTTTTTTTGTCCGCGAGTATCAGCATTATCAGATAACCTCACAGGATCAAAAACCGGCTTAAAGGGGGAGTGAATATTTTCTCTGGCATCTAAGTAATATATTTAACAGTAGTTCTTATATGCGTATTTTATTAGAATGCCGAAGAAATAAAAGAAAGCAAGAAAGCCCCGTTCGCCATTGACATCGTCACAGAAGGAATATTGAGAAAAAAAGCCCCCCATTAAGGCTGAAGACACCTGGTGGCCTAGGTAGTCAACATAGCGCATGCGCTCTGACCCCGTTGACCCCAGGGTGCTCTAAGTACACACCAGGGTATTGACGGGCTCTTCCACTGATTTGAACACTGTGACCGAATGTTGAAGCATGTTATGACTTTTTAAACAAAGGGCAGAGGTCAAGGTTTTCCAACCTTGAGAGACCAGGTGCAATTCTATACATAGTTTTTACTATTATTTCATTGTTATATGTCCATTCCATTGGTTTAATTCAGTTTTATTTCATTATTCATTCCTTATATTTCATTTATTTTTGAGGGGGGAGGGGGTGTCCAGACTCCTACTTGGCAAATTGTCAGTATAAAATGAATCATAAAGCCAAGTTGCCAACTGAATAATGTAAAAAATTGAATGAGGACTTCTTCAACATTGGCTGAATCGCCGTGTCAAAATATTCCGGTTACCTTACGTTTATCATACTTAATTATGATCACCATTATATATGTAGGCCCTACTGTATATATTAAGGATTAAAGCTGAGAGAGCTTGAACTTTGTCACCGAAAACTTAATTCTCTTTAAGTGTCTCTTCGCCAAATATTTCTAGCCAATGTTGGACAAAAAGTAACTTGCTGTGAACTAATGCTGTTCGAATAACCATATTTCCGGACATGGCATTAGAAAACTGGAAATGGGTGCAATATTTGTTCTAGATAATTATCGGCAAACATGATTTGTAAAAAGCTGCTGCCACGGAAAAATGTGGTATGTTGAAGAAGTATTGATCCGTACTTCTGCGTGACGGTATGAAAAAGTGTTCATTAACTTGAACAATGGCAGAAATACTCCACGCGGGGCCAAATATAAATTAGCAGGTTTTTGTTAGATATTGTCGCAAAACCAGAGCACGGTTTCAGGAGGGTAATCATTGTTACACTGATAAAAGACAGCCTTCCAGATCGATCAGGCGTGCAAAGTGTTTTGATTTTTTAATGATGGGACGTGAAATGCCCCGCTATTTACATATTTACATTAACTGTGGTGAATGCAAGCACACGGGTGGAACAATGCGTTTGTTGATAATCAACGTTCTTGCGCATTAAGGCCCGTTTACACACTCCCGTTGCGCCGGATCAGACCCTCCTCTGGATCACTTCGTGTTCAGATGCAGCAAAACGGAAAGATGATTGTATTTTTAGCTAAAATGTGCCCCTAAGAAATGAAATAATGATCTAAATTATTGCAGGTTGCTAAAATGTGGATAGAGTAAATTCGAAACGTACTATACGAAACGAGCCGAGTTCACGTTTTCGTGTAAATCTAAACACAGATTTACCAACAAATTTAAGTCAAGGAAAGGGAAATTATCACAATATGTTATAATCTGACCCTTTGTCACTTTTTCATTAACTGTTCAAACGTTAGACCAAAAAAGCGTATCAAGTAACTAACATATACATCTCATACATATTCGTATTTAATCGCCCCGAATATGAGCACTTATTTTAATAAATAGCAGGTTCTCCTTGCACCACTTGAATTTCATAACTTGTAACTAGGTTTTCGATCAATGTTTTTTATATCAAAAATTCCACTGTAGATTGTTACTGCACTATAACTGTGCCGCTATTATTTATTAAATCACTTGATCTTTTGACATTAGACAATGATTAAAATTCACAAACGTAGAAAAAATACGAAAGTGCCTCACAGTTTTATATAATTCCATTATTTTAAACTGACATTGGATTCCGTAAAATATCAAACCCGCTATAACTGTATTTTGAAATTTATGCTCGAGTCCCGATTAAAAAAAACGGAATATGATAAAAGTTCTTTTTGTTTGTTAGTTAAAGGAATGAAATCCCTGCGATTTCCATAGAAATGAAACCGTTGCTTGCTACATAAAGGCTATGCTCAGAGCGTGAACTTCAGATCTTGTCTTAAATACTTAACTCTAAAAAAAGTTTTTAAAAGATAAAATCTCCAGTGTCAAAACCCACTGCGGTGACATGTAAAACACGGTCCTCCTTGTATGTTTCGCCAGAAATAAGCATAAATCAGTTTATAAAGAAAGATTTTTTTCATTTTTTATTGCCAGCGTAAATACACTGCATCCGTATAATAACAACAATAATAATAATAATAATAATAATAATAATAGCTTAAGAAGTAAGACCATTTTACCACAGTATGTACATGCTCAATTGCAGACAATATATTCACAAAATCCTTCCCCAATCAAATACTGCAAGTCATTTTTTGGAAAAAATGGGGTTTAACAGCTAATGTTTGAAACTAAAATAAGATATAAAGTAAACAGTTAAGCTGAGCAAATAAACTTAACAGCGTGAAGTACGAAATATTATTGTGAAAAGTAAATGGCGCACACAACATGGCTCATTACTGAAATGCGGAAAAAATTAAAGAACGGCACAAGAAAAAAAAAAAAAAAGAAACGAACTATTAACTTAAAGGGCATATTGAATCACTGCAGTGTTTTTCCAATGTGTAATACTTTTCAAACTTTACAATCATTATTTGGCAAAACCTGTACAAATCACGATGCAGAGAATATCAATTTAAATACCCCTGTATGAAGGTAGACATGTCATAGGGTCAACTCTGACTTTTCACAATAGCAGATAACATTAACCATCTTTAATTCTACATCATTGAACTAGAAATAATAAAAAAAAAACTGTGAGGTAGCATCTTAAGACCCCTTTGACGTTTTAGTTTTGATTATACACTTTGTATTTTGGCAGTAGAAGTAGATATAAGAAGAGTGATAAGGATGTATAAAATTCTGCATCCAGGCCATATTTTAGATCAGCCAATGTGTGACACTAAAATATAGAGTGAACAAAGATTATATTATAACATGGGGCAAACCTGAAATGTTAATATTATCTATATCTACTAATATCAGTTGCTTAAAACCGTAACATGTATAAAAATACTTCTGAACATTTGTTAGATGAAAAAAAAAAAAATCAATACATCCGTATTTATTTCAATATCCTGACAATGTGTACTTATTCTTAGTCTATGTATAACAATTCACAGGTACTGCACTATGAACAACTGTGTTCTTATCAATACTAGGGGAAAATAAGTGTTAACAGCAGTATTTTGAGAACTGGCCCTCCTATATGTATATAAAAGAGTAAAATTAGTGACAACCAGTGTAGAATAAAATATACACTTAATAGTGAACAGAATAAAAAATATCACTTTTAGCAGAGGTCCGATGTTTGTTTTATACCTGATATACTGTGTACATGTAATAATACAAATGACCATTTTAAAGTCTATATGTCCCTTTCATCAAACTATTTAGCCTAAAAAAAGCTAAATCATCAAACACTCTGTAAGTTAGTATTTAACAATATAAATGAGTCACTGAAAAAAAATAACACAAAAAAGACATAACCTTTTATGTTTTTCTTCTATTATAAATAATACATTGTACTGCATTTTGCTTTTTTTATATACTTTGAACTTTTTAGATAATGACTTTAATCTAAAGCTATGGACTTACCGGTATATTGGTTAATATAATTATAAAGTCAAATAGTTAACACCAACATGTATATTATGCAAGTTTTATAAATGACTGAGATGAATACTGTTCTTAAACATTAATATCATACCCAAAGTATTGTTACTTTTATTGCCTTAAGCAGTAACTCAAACAATCCAACTTTTATCGTCTGCTGCCCAAGTACATCACATTTCCAAACACAAACATGTCGTATGTTCTGACTGATCACTGCTAAGATGTTAGTCATTTTGGAGACTCAACTTTTCTTCACCGCGTCCAGCATCTCTCTCCTCATGTTTAATGGCAGCCTCCAGCATCTCAGCCACCCTGGGGTGGTTGAACCTCCTGGCCTCATCTAGGGGGGTGAACCCCCACCTAAAAATAAATTAATAAATTTAAATAAATAAATAAATACAAGGTTTGCATGTACAAACAATAGTTTACTGTCATTGCAGTGTTCTATACCGGTACAAGTATTTTACTATATAATGATTATAATTCTAGAGTACATAATATTTCCTGGATGTGTTAGTTGTGCAACTTCTGATTGTGTTGATCTGAAACTTTGTGAGTGTGCCTGTGTGTGTCTGTGTGCGCGTGAGTGCATGCGTGAGTGTGTGTGTGTGTGTGTGCCTGTGTGTGTCTGTGTGTATGCGCACACGTGCACGTGTGTGTGTGTATGTGTGTGTGTGTATGTGTGTGTGTGTGTGTGTATGTCTGTGTCAGTGTGTGTGCATACGTGTGTATGAATGTGCAAATCTTTTCATGCGTGCACAAGTGTATGTTTTTGTAAACCTACGTCATCAGGAACAAACACTTGGTCAGAATAATAATATGCCTTTATTGTCCAAGTAATAGTTGGTAACACTTCCTACCTTATTCAACATAATTGACCTATATTATATAGAAGTAACTTACAATTACTTTAAACACCAACAAACAAAGACTACGAAAGAGGTCGCTGCGCAACCAAGATAAGACCAAGTGTAGTTCCCAGACTCCAGTGAGCATCATGCTGCATGCATATGTGTATATAGGCGTCTATGGTGCAGATTTTATGTTGACTATCTCCAGGATGTATAAGTCTTACCTATCCTTAGGATTACAAGGCACTTGACACCTCTCCAACAAAAACTGTATGACATCTTGGTGACCCTCGGCTGCTGCCACGTGCAGTGCAGTCCGTAAGTCGTAGTCCCCCTGAGCCAGGTCCATATTGATCAATGCACACCTGGTACAAACATGGTTTACATTATTTCTTATCTTGTGATTTTTATAGATATTTTAACGCTGGGTTGATATTTTTTTAAGATGTGATTTCTAATAAATAAATCTGATACAGAAGCACTTTTGTTAAGATTTCAATTCAATCAAATATTTTTAAATCAATTTACCTGCTGGTGTTTCTTTAGTATTAATTATTTGTTTGAAATTATTTATGAAAATATCAAATTAATTTTGTCACACATTTTCTTTGCCTCAGCAGTAACTAACTTGCCCAATAAAAATGATAATAATAATAATAAAAACAAGACAATAAAACCTTCCCTTCCTTCCCACCCCTCTCTCCATCTTCTCTCTCTCTCTCTCTCTCATACACACAAAACTTTCCCTCTCTCTCTCTCTCTTTATCCCTCACTGTCTCTTAGACACACAAAGCTCTCCCTCCCTCTCTCTCATACATACAAAGCTCTCCCTCTCTCTCTCCCGCCCCTCTCACTCTCACCTCCTCAATGCAGTAACATCTCCGTTGTAAGCAGCATACAGCAGTCTGGTGATTTCCATGGCTTTGCTGTCAAACCTCTTCCTCCTGGGGTCATGTTTATTGGAATCTTGAACCATGCTGTCAAAGTTGTGGAAGTGGAACGTGTTCACAAATTCCTATTTGATTGAATAAAACAGATATAGTAGTCAATTCAACTAGTATATGCCTGTTGTACTGCATGAAATTCTGTAATTCTACAAGTAAATTTTATAACTATTTTAGCTTATTTTTCACACATCATATTTTGAAAATGTCAATCTGGGCCTTTCACCATAATTTCAAAATACATGTTAGTTATAAATAATAAGTTATAGCCTTGTGTAAAATTCTGTTAAGAGTATATAAATAAATAATTTTTTTAATCCCTCTGTAAGAAAAGTTCATCTACTGTATACAAAATTCTTAAAGAATATTTCATTAAAATTTTTTATGAGAAAACTTCAGTTGTACTCATCATGTGGAGAACAAAATGAAATCCTTAAAGCAGGGTACACAAGAGCCTGGGATGAAAAAAAAACTGAATCTCTGTCTCAAGACAACAATATATGGACTGAAAGTCTTGGCCACCTTACATCCTATAAGAATCTCTAAACAGTGATTCCATAAAAAACCTTATGTCTACTAGTACTAGTAGTAAGGCCGGGATAACCTATCACATCTTGTCTTATATATGATATGTGTATGCAGTATTATTACATACAATGAAAGCTGAAAATCGAGATGGATGATGCAGGAGATGCTAAATCTGCAAGCGTCAGACAACCAAGAAGAAGGAGAAGACTATTACCTGTCATACAAACTCCCTACCTTGGCAAACTGAATTCCCCTGACGCTGTTCCCCAGGTTGTCCAGAGGCGGCGACCACAAACACAGCCCCATGACATTCGGCACTACAACCAAGATGGCACCGGAGACCCCTGACTTAGCAGGGATCCCGCACTAAGAGGAAAATTACTACATGTTAATGGTATGTGAGCTGACCATACATTTGCATTGATCTTGCAGAGAGACGGGTTTTGAAATATTGTTAATTAATTGTACTTAAATACTTGTTGTTTGTTATAAATTTAAGAATTAGATTTTCAAGCACTATTCAGTATTTTTCAAAATGGTAAAATAATCCCACAAAATGTTTTTTTTTTTATTATCATGAAAAAATATGTTAAAATGTGTTAAAATGAAAAAAAAGTTTTTACTGGTACAGTATTGAAAAATGCTTTTACAAGTCTTAGATCACAAATTAGAAATTCAAAATATAAAACATAAAACTAATACCAAAAATGTATTAAGATGAAAAGGTGTGCACCATAAAAATACTTCTTCAGTACATCCATACATCACATAACATATTTCAAAATCGGTATATTTCAATCCAACACCGTAGCCCACTAAAATCAATTTGAATTAAATTTTTGAAAAAAAGTTGGATAATGTGAGCAAAACTATCACATCAAGACACATTTTCTGTCCAAAAGTTTTATCTCAAAGTACCTGAAAAGCAAACTGTCCAGAGTAATCATACATCCCACAGGAAGCCATCAGACACAGGGTATTACGCACTGATACAGGGTTGAGAACTTTGTCTCCCGTGATTGGACAGACACCGCCGTTAGCAAGAGTGGCCGCCATGACACTTCCTGATTCGCAGGTGATTTCTATAGAACACATCTAAAAGGAATTGAAATAATGATGATTATGATATTGATAATTTCTATATATTCTTATGTGGCATATTTTATAAAATGCTTTGTGGAATATGAGTATCATCAACCTTTTAAAAATACTTTCAACAAAACAACAACAACAATAATAATAATGTGAAAGGCTTAGACTTGTAATTTTTATCTATGAAGAACACATAGAACATCATTCAAAAAATGCACTCCAAACCTTTAGATGTAACATGATTTTTTTTAAAACTGAAAATGTAAAACTTAGTTTATCAATAATATGAAGCATTTTAAATCAGCTTTGGCTGGATTTATTATGCAACCTTACCTGAAAATAAAAGTCCAGTGTCTCCATGAGGTTAGTGCCCTCAGGAAAACATTTCTTTTCCTTCATGTAGTAGGCAAGAGCAAAGTTTCTGTCTGCTGTTTCCCTTTCTGATAGAAACCTAAAATTATAAATATCAAATTAAACAACAAATATAATAATACTTCAACCTCAGGGAAATATTCTTTTCTCCACCACATGCATCTGGTCAGACTATTATTAAGCCAAACTTTGAAAAAAAGTTTTTTCTTTCTTCCTGTTTTGACAGCATGATGGCGTTTGTTTAAACTTGGTCATCACTTACTAGTTAATTTTATTCCTCCTTTTCACATAATATTTACAATATCTCTCTCTAAACTTATACTTCCATTATCACCTATCTACTTTATTACTTCACAGTTCTTTCCTCTGTGTATTTTTTTCTATTTCCTTCTTTTTTTGGAATAGTCATAAAACCTGTAGGACAGTACTACACACAAATGTGCACTTTGCAACCTTTGAAATGTATGCAAGTCATCCATGCTTGACTTTGAACCTAAATTTCCAAAGTAAAGACATATTCCCCTGGCAGTGAAACAGACAAATTTACATGTGTAATGTCCACTCCCAAATATTTACCAGCTGGTCACCGGAGTTGACCTCAGGTCATTTCAGTCCAGCGAGCAGTTTATATTCAATTTCATGCTCAGTGAGATGACAAACACACTGAATATCATCATCTCTGTCACAGCAGCTTTCAAATCTTGGGACTTTTTTTGTTACTTCATACTTTGCTATCCATGGTTATTACTTTATTTGAGCAAAATTGAATAAATTATAAATATGTTTCCCTTAAACAATGCTTGTTGGAAGTTTACAAATAATAAAGAAATGAATAAATATATAAATAAATGACTGAATAAATAAATAAACAGATAAACATTGTATCAAAAATTGAATAAATTGACATGGATTTGTTTCACAGGAGTATCTTTTCTGAGTGACCAAAATTTATTAATCTGCATCATGTGCTTGAATAATGGGAGGTATTGCCAGTAATGTTATTGTAGAATTGGTATGTCTGTTTGATGCATTCTAGATGTCAACACTCATTTATCAGTGGTACTTAATTTCATGGCCACCTAGCAGGGACATCTTGAATAAAGACGCAACCTTGAATCTAGCAAATGTTGGTATAGTCCTGGAACAGTAGTTTTGTGTGTATTACATCATATTCTTAAAGCATAACCAGCTGAAGAATTACTGCAAATGCTACTGACATAATTATTTATTAATATGAGAGTGCAGACCAATAGCTTTTTTTTTTTTGGGGGGGGGGGAGGTTAGGGTAATCAAATGAGCCAGTGACCCTTTTGCCAGGAAAAAGGTCTTGAGCAAAAAAGTGCTCTGGGCAAAATTTGATCTAACTACACAAAGCTTTCGTGGTAAAAGGTCCACTTTTTTCATGTACCTGTATTTTTGGTGAATAAATAAAAGAGCTCTAGATTATTTTCATGTATTATTGACTTACACAGCATTGTTGAAGCCAACAAACTCTCCACCTGAAAGCTTCTGGAACTGCTTGTGAGCCTGGAAGAACAGAAATGGGATTTGATAATGATTTTATGATTTCAATCCTTTCCACTCCTTTTCTCTGCCCCAGTCCCCATCCTCTGCTCCAACCCTTTTCTCTCTTCTTTACACACTTAACATCCAATAACTGAAAAAGTAATATTTTTGATGATTTTTGTCAAAAACTTGCAGTTCTAGACAAACACTATATCATGCTGAAAAAAGCTAGTCCACAATAAAACTAGAAAATTAAAAAAAGACAACTATTGGGACAAAAGAAATGCTGTCTATAAATAATAATAATTGAATACAACACATTTAGGTGGCAATTTCTCTCTCTCTCTCTCAAACTCATGCACCAATGATACTGTGACCACATGAGCAGATATATAACCACTTTACCAAAGATTTTGCTCATAAACTATTCCTTACAAAATCAAATCTGTCTGAGAGTGAGTTTTCATTCTTCAGCAGAGAGGAGACTACTATGGCCCCAGCATTGATCATTGGATTGTGAGGCTTGTCTGGAAGGGAAGAGAAAAATTCTTAAACTCAAGCTTTGATGCCCGGTAATTAATTACCCCCAAGCAGCTTTAATTGGTGTGACAGGCATCTAAGCCGTTTTAGTTGATTGCAATTTAGCAAGAATCCCCTAGGAGATATATCGATCCAAAGTTAGTATGATAGGGTCTGGAAATGGCCCCTTACTTTCATAATCCAGTGTAAGTTCATTGAAGGATCGTCCGCTCGGTTCCTGTCCCACATATTGATGGATTGTCTCCGCGCTCATCTCGTTTTGAGCCAGCGCGTATAAGAGGGGCTTGCTGCATGACTGGAGGCAGAACGGGACGTGCACGTCACCCACGGAGTGTCTGAAAATAATATGTACATGCTCTTAATTTTAGTTTAATATGTCTGTACAAATGATCAGGCTGTTACCATTATCATAGCAATTCTGCAATGTTGCATTTTTATTTGTATATTTTATGCCAAAGAAGAGTATGAAATGTTTCCCTAAGCTGTCTATTACATGTACTAGTAATTGATAATGCTGACTGCAAGATTCGTATCGCATATTGAGCGCACACACACACACACACACACACATCCACACATGCACACACACACTTTCTAATAAATGTATATGTAGGGTATACCTCTGTCCATTTTTGGTACAAGACCTTGGGAGTTGGTCTTTCACACACACACACACACACACACACACACACACACACACACACACACACACACACTAATACGCCCCAGTAATCTGGGTTAACACACACACACACACACACACACACACACTAATACGCCCCAGTAATCTGGGTTAACACACATACACACACACAAACACACACTATACCTCTGTCCGTCTATGGTACAAGAAGACACACCCCAGTAATCAGGGTTTACACGGGACAGCTGAGGAATGTAGGTGGCAACCTAGATCAACAAAGATAATAATAAAACATTATCTGTAAGTCAAAAGTTGACGGTTGACAAATACCTGCTTTTTTTTCTGTCATAACTTGTTAAATTAATGAATTAAATCATACAAAATTATCATATAAATAGAGGTATGGAGTTAATCACTTGGAGTAAAGAAATCCAAAGTGCACTGAAAAAAAAAAAAAAAAAAAAACAGCATCATTTCAAATTAATGACATGAAAATGTTTTGTAATAATAATTTGTCATTTCATATATATTACAGGATTCTGTTGTATAAAAATGGTCTGCTGGAGTCTATATGTCATAATCTGGACATTAGAGGCCATTGAGTGGGGTCTTGGTAGCACAAAACCTGCTTGCCTCAACACAGCCAAAAAAAAAATCAAATAAAATATAAATAAATAAATGAATGAATAAATTAATAAATAAATAAATAAATAAATAACTGACAAACTTTTTAAAAAAATTACCCAATAAAACCAACTCACAGTTTTTTTTTCAAATTGCTCTTTATAACAAACAAAATGTTATATGTTATTGAAATGACCTTGGCACAGTGACTTCCCCCTGACCTTCACCTTGACATTGCTAAAGTCAGTGACCTTGACACTCACCTTGCCTTTATTGTTAGGTTTACATTTTGTGTAAAGTTTGTTGTTTAACCTTGAAAACTGTGTCTTGAAGTCGGGAATAATAAACTTTCCCTGTAGTGCTCGAGCTATCAATACTATATTGTCTGCTATACATCTGAAAATATAAATTATAATAATATCATCAGAATCAGAATTCCAGACAGATTGTGATCAATAAGGTTGTGCTGCTTATAATACATCTGAAATCTGTGGGTATCTAGTATGTATGTTAAATCTTATCAATTTCTTCAGGACTGCCGTCACTTCACATTAATATTTCTCCTGCTCACTGACATTTTTAGGGAGCATTTTATTAACTATATTACATTGTTATAATAATATTCATGTACAGGTAGTTGCATAAACATTGCATAATAAATTTTAAAATACCTAAAAACCTACTCTTTAAACGTCTCCCTGTCTATGGTGAGAGATGTCCCCACTTCATTAAGGTCAGTAGCTATACACTCCAGAGATTCAAAGTGACCAATACATTCCTTTAACCTGGGGTCAGTCAGTCTTAGACCCGTGGCAGTCAGTGCCTGAAAATGTAGTTCATAATGAAATCTGTTGATAAAAGTTAAAATCTATTACAATTAAATACACTACAAAGAGCTAAAAATTCTAAGTAAAAAGCTTCTTCTTAAGTTCCCAGTACTCAGCCACCTCCACAGCATAAATATCTTCATCCCACCAATCTACATGTACATGTAATTTTGCATTAAAATAAGAATTACGAAATTAAAGGTTAAGAAATGGAAAAAAAAAAAAACTATAATAAAAGTGTGTCAAAATCTGAAGTGATCTGCAAATTGTATGCCACGGCTACTGTGTATTAAATTGTTTTTTAATTTAACAAAAGTTATAAATAGATTAGGCATTTACTAGCTAGCACTACCCACAGATCTTTTAGCACTAACACCCATATTAACCACCTAACCCACAAATTAACCAACACCACCAGAGCAGATGACACGTTACTGGGGTACATCAGTAGAGAATAGCCAGAGCTAATGTTAGTCTAAAGTGTTACAAATATAAAAAAATGTGATGTTTCACTTTATTTAATGAAGGATAAAGATGAAAGAGAGAGAATGTACTTCTAGTATCACCACCCCTTAAATCCATATCCTGGCATTTAACTGCAAGTCATGTTAATGCTAAATAAATGTACAACTTGAAACAGCATATGAATTTTGTCTGAAGAAATTATCACTCAAATCTTTGATGTATACTTTACTCACATTTAAAAACTTTGCCACTGAGATTTTCTCATCTTTATCACAGAATACATCAAATATGGAGTCCTCCAGGGAGTACACAATTCTGTCCACACTGAAATAAATAAATAATGAAAAAATAAAGTCAATTTATTAAAATACTAGTATCTTTTATACATTCATTTAATGTTCTATTGTTATCTTAGCTTAATGTTTGAATCACTAGATTTTTTTCATAAAAAAATGCTTATACAAAGAACATGCAAAATTCATCATAAAAAAGTATTAATATTAGTCAAAAAAGAATAAAATAATAAATAAATAAATAAAAAAAAACTTTCTTAATGAGCTCACACTCCCAAAACAATGTTAATATACAGGTACTTTTTGAGTAACCTTACAATGAATTTAACAATAACAAGTAAGGTAAAGATCAGAGTATATATATATACCCGGTATATGACCATTTGACTAATATATATATATATATATATATATATATATATATATATATATATATATATATATATATATATATATATAT
>NW_019774981.1:261113-340459 GCF_001039355.2 Lingula anatina | reverse complement strand
TTTTTTTTTTTTTTTTTTTTTTTTTTTTTTTTTTTTTTAGTATTAAAGTATTATTAGTATTAAAGATGCGTTGGAATTCTTTAGACGGAGACGTCAACAAGTCGTCTTTTTGGTCCCAAATGGTTAACTGGGATGTCTGGACGACGAACGTGCAACAGTTGATTGTGTTCTTCTCAACTAAAGCAATGAACAGACTTGGTGACCCCATAATAGGCTAAAATTAGCATATCCCTTAAAATGTCAGTGTATGGTTTCACTGTTGTGAGAAGTGACTCGGCAGTGGGACTGAACATGGCACAATATTCATATCTGTGTAACTTATTTACCTATCTATGTCTTATGTAATTGTCATTAATTGTAATTATCTTTGTCATCAAACTGGCTTTAAACAACCATGTAAACAGCTATGTAACTGTAATTCTTTTTCCCTTTAAGTTTGAACATATCCTCTTGTGTAACTTATGCTTGTACCAATATGTTTATAGTGTGTTTATGGTAAATTTATAATCACACCAATGATCCCGTACCAGACAAATGATCTCGAAGCAGTTTATACGAATATTTTTATTTTTAAAATGTACTTCTAGATTGCAATATTTCAAATAAATAACGTCAAATATCATATCAAAACAGAAAACGTAAAGGAATTCAATAACATATATAACAGTATCATTCAATGTAAAGTGTGTTTATGCCAACATGTTAAATATTTTGTCATGCCCCCCCCCCAAAAAAAAAAAAACAAAACATTTGATCATTTATAAAATGTCCACTATATTCATGATTGTTTGAAAGCTACTAGTCAACAGGCCTAGTATTTACTTGATATTTTTTTACGGAAGCAGAGAGGCAGTGATTCATTGTGATATATCGTGCTTGGAACGTTCACACAGGTAAGCCTATTGACAGCGTCTTCGCTTTATTCTTGATCAGCCACTGTAAACATTCATAGCGCCCTTTATAAAAGCGGGGGGTTTTACGTGGAAAAAACCTGTGTCCCGTTTTTAAATCGCTAGCAATAAAATGGCTTATTTTAAGAAATGGGACTTTTATGTGGAAACCACCACGGTTTTAATGATTTATGTGGTAAGTAGACTATAAGATTGAGGGTTTTCCATGGTTTTTATCCTCATTTTGAAAAAATAGCTTATTACAATAACAAGAGAAAAGAAATGAAAGCGTTAAACCGAAAAAAAGTTTTTACTAAGCATATGGATTTCAACGACAATAACACCTGTCGACTTTAATTATATGGACACTTTCTGGTGGTTTGATGTAGGCTATACAACCGTTTTCATGAATTCATGAAAAAGTTCTCTTCCTCCTCCTAAAGTTATCTTCCTCCTCAGTTTGAAGCTCACTTTCTCGCGATAGCAAACATACGTGTGTGCCTGACTTATGCCAGACTTGTGACGACTCTAACAAAAATGAAGTCTGTGTAGTAGCAGACGGATGTTACAAAACTCTACCTATCCTCAAAGCATGCAAAAACTGACTGTTTTTTAAAAATTATTATTTTCAACTGACTATGATTAAGGCTGCAATGTTAATTGATTTTCTCTAAATCCATGCATGTTAACAATAATAATATGATTGCATTTGCATTAAGTGAGCAAACCCCATATTTATAATTTTTGTCAAGCTTGGTCCTGCTGGCTTCAGATATGCTAAGTAGTTCTTAATGTTCCTCTTAATGTTCATAATTTTTTATAGCAATTTTATAATTTATTGTCATGTTTATACATAAAAGTATAAAATGAAAATTGATCTGATCTGTCGATAAAATAAAATGCCGGTTCAGTAGAATAATTAAAATCCATTTTGCTTATTAAAAAATACGTACTGCTGATGAGTAAAAGCTATTTTTTTCATATATCATTATATTTTCATTTCATTTACGTATAGGACTATATGCACGTAAATATTATACTATAGTTGATTAAAGATGGAAGGTATTAAAAAGTTGTTAAGAAAAGGGGTGATGAAGAGAAAGAGAATGTTTTGTACCTGATCAACTCTGCCGATTTTCATGATGAAATCTAGTGCAGGGATTTAAAGCTTTGAGACGCCTATGCTTATACATTGCGAGAATTAAATATGCCGATTGTTTATACTTTTGTGTTTTTTTATTGTTTTAAATCAGCACAAAGTTAGATGCATTACTGAATTATTAGACTTTAGCAGTAGATAAAGAGTTTTATAGAATGCTTTACACCATGCAATTCTAAATACAGTTCGTTATTCGACGTGCCGCCAGTGTTCATATTCATGATCTATGCATGTATTTATCTAACAGACGATTGAATTTGAAAAAAAAATTACCTAGCCTGACTCATGTAATCTCACCAGACTCCTTCAGCTTTCACATGTTTGTATTAACTAAAAAAGTCCCCTTATTGAACATGAATGTCCGGGTATTTGAAAAAATACAGACTTGACATTTAATATGG
Organism: Lingula anatina; assembly: GCF_001039355.2. The sequence continues at coordinate 338,009 of NW_019774981.1, read as the reverse complement.
AATATTTCAGTTTCAACGGTATGCTTAGGTAAAAATGCGTTCTTTTTTCATAAAACTCAGATCTCATATAAGACATCTGACTGGAGAAGTGTGAAGTCAGGTGTGTCGCTACCAATTAACTGACTACCAAGTCTGTTGCACTGCTGCATTGTGTAATATGCAGTGATTTAATTGGGTAGTGCTCCTTTGGCCTGGTCTAAGCTGGGCTTTGGCGAAGCATGGTTCCGTCAAAAAAGTATCCATATGTCGGCAACTACTGCATAGAAGAATTTGAAATTTTGCATGCAACCGGTTGGTTTTGCAGTGCGTAAAATGAGTTCAACTATGTTTTACAAAGTTGTTAATCTGTGCCAGAATGGCGCGAAAAAGACAGACATTGCAAGACAGATTATTGTGGCAAACGAAATGGTCTGCACAGTTCTATGGAGTTATGCCCAGACTGATGTATCTACACAGAGACCACGCCCAACGTATTGACATTTTACCACCAGGGCACAGGGCTCACTGTCCTTCAGGATATGCTGCTGCAACTAAACAAAAGCCACCCAGTCCGTTCAGAATGAGGGGCATATTGTGACCAAAACGCGTTTTTCAATGCTCTTAGCGAATACCAAACTGGTTTTAGCAGGTTAGAATACCAAACGACCTCTGAGGAAGCCACTGTAAACAGCAAAACAGCGACGTCAGTTTATCTAATGAATTGAGGACCATGACCGTTTCTGGGTAGAACACTGAAACCGCGTGGCTTTCTTGATTGAGGTCAGATTTCACCTGTACCGCTTAACTGGTCAAAACAGAGTTTACAGACATCCTGAAGAGGCCTACGACAAGGCGTGTGTCGCTTCTAAAGTGACTAGGGTCATTGGCATCGTCAGTATTTGGAGTGGATACCACATTGGTGCCAAAACACCAATGGTAGTCATTGATGAAAACCTAAACCAGATGAAATAAAGAAATAATCTGGGAACCATTTGACTATCATTTGATAGGGGGCACCTTAGGAACAATTTAGGTTGCACGATGAGATTACCCGTTCACACAGAGCACTTTTAATAGCAGATAACTTACAGAACCAAGGGATTGAGCAGATACATTGGTCATCAAAATCGCCATATTTGAGCCACATAGACAATACGTGGGTAGGTTATTACTCGCCGAATCAACGGCCTGCATGTCCTATAACAATTCTGAACCAAATTGGACAAGTTTTGACCGTTGCCTGAATTTTTTTCCAGATTAAACTCTAAAAACCTATCCTAAGGAATGCCTTGCCGCTTGAAAGCTCTGGTAGCAGCCAGATGAGGTCAGGTGTAACAGCGACCGTTGCTGTGGCAAGACACTGACATGAGGGTCCTTTGTGGGGCGTGTAGCTCTTTTAAAGACGATAATTTGGAAAATATGGAGATCCAAAATATCGCTTTCAATGGTTGTCGTACGACTTAAAATAGGCAATGCATTTTTGTTTGCTTCACTGGCGAATTCAATTAATGAACTGATGTCACAATGACATCAAAGGGATACATAAAAGTTATAAAAACATGATTTTAATCCCTATTTTCATTTATCAGTCAGCAAAATAGGAAAAAACTGATGAAAAATAATTTGGAAAAAAATATTCCATATTAAATGTCAAGTCTGTATATAGCAACTATCCTGGAGGAAGTTCTGCATGAAATGATTGAATCTTCTCCAAGGGGCTGGGGGGGGGGGGGCTACCGGTGACAATTTTATTTCCCTAATTAAATCGATTTATTCGAAAGTGAATAATTATTGCAGATGCGACACAGGTGCTGCTTGTTTGTGTTTATTTATTTATCTATTCAATCAGTGATTTATATAATTGTCATTTTATTAAGCCGTTCGTCCTTTGCGTGTCTAAGTAATTTCTAGCAATCTAATTATACACAAACTGGTTTGAAACTTTGAAGTTTGAAGAACTCTTAAAGCATCTAAGTTATCAGTTCACTAACACATTTGCACCTTGGTACAGTTCTTATCATATTAACACCAGGACTGAGACTCAGCATAATAATATAATTCAATACTCGGCAATTGTGCTACATGAAATTGTGTTTCTAAGCTCAACTGTAGCAATGTGTAGATCCTACAAGAGACCCAGTTGAGTGTTTTGACTCACTGCATCATATAATGGTCAATTATTTGTTATAAACACGATGTCTTTTCAACAGTTCTATGTATTAATGATATTTGCAGACTCATTTTCCTATTGGTTTGGGGTTGGGTGGGGCTGCTGGCTGTGATGGGGGGGGGCACAAAAAGTATTTATTATAACCGTATTCGCTTAGCATATACACAACATATAGCTTACTCAACCATTGGTTTTGGCCACGAAGACGTAACACAAAGAAGTTTGTAATGGAGCAAGTTAGAAGCCAAAACCACGAAGACGTAACACAAAGAAGTTTGTAATGGAGCAAGTTAGAATACAGTCTCTAAGCCACTTTATAACTTGCTATTAAATGTGAAGGCGTCTGGACAATGTTTTAATATTAAGACCAACCACGACAATTATAGAAATGTTATTTAGGCGTTTCAGAATTTTTAAAAACATGTATACAACACATAGAAAGTGCTTTGTGAAGACGTCCCCAAAACGCAAAATTGTAATGACGGCGTCATAGAGATTACGGGAAGACTACGCAAAGCCATCACCAAGATGTTTTTCAAAAGTTTTTGAATTCATTATGGCACCGAAAATTTTGCAGTTTGGTTTGAATTGGTGCACGATACATATACATGTCGTGTCAAATGAATTTTTACAACCCCTCCCTCCCTTTGAAATTTCTGGCCTGGTGTGACTCTTTTAAGGTTTTGGTTTTAAAGAAGTCTTATTGACGAACGAAGTCTTCAGAAGTCTTCAGGCAGAGCCGACTCCCTCAAATGGTCAACTGGGATGTCTGGACTACGAACTCTGTAAATAGCGAGTCAGTAACGGCTCAGCAGTTGATTGTGTTCATTTTAACTACAGCAATGTACAGAAAGGCTTTTTTTTTTTTGGGGGGGGGGGGGGGGGTACCGTGCTACCGAGCAAGTAATAAGCGAAAAGATCGAGTAAGCGGAGTTTTTTACTGAATTGTTACCTTGTTAGCTCTCACCACCCTTTAAATTGTTTACAGCATACCAACAGATGCTTTGCATGGATGTAATAAATGCTAATATACATATAACGCCAATTGGGGGATACAGTAAAGGTACAAAAAACTCTTTTTTCCAGAAGACGAGCGATTTCCTGGATTTCATTAGAAAATAAAGCATTATGACAGCGCCGTGTTGAACAAGTTGAAGACGCAATCTTTTATCAAAGGTCAGACCCGCTACCGTTGCACCACGGAGTCTCCACTAAGAGGTTATAAATCAAATAGTAATTGGTTACGAATAATCATTTCTCTGTTGACGTTCTTCATATCGTCTGTAACAGTTTCTCTTCTATTCGTTAAAAGCTGACATAATTGAAAAAGGGAAATTATCACTACACACAATGGACAATGGAAGTGTCACCCCTTGAATCAGAGTCATAATAACGTAATTAATAGTCAAAGTAGGCAGATCTTGAGTAGTTGCCTGGTCTACATTATTTTTGTGTGTGAAATTTGATGTTAATAAAATGATACCAGGAGCATATCACTCAACAGTCATTTATCTCCCCCAAAATATTGGTTTAGTAGGGGTGACACTTCTATTGTCCATTGTGTGTAGCATATCGCTTATCACTAGCTTCGTCGTCATATGACGCACTGCGGCACTAGCTTATCTCCCCTGGTACTCTGTATTTATATTTCTGGTAAAATATTATCAATTATTGATTATAAATTATGTGCATTTATGGTCTTTATTATCTTCTATCAAGAAAGGAACGTGCACAGTGTATTCGACGATACCCTGGTTTTGTTAGTGGACACTCAGATCATCAGTGTTCATGTGGTATGCGTCCAAGGTTGAACCTTTTGACATTGCAGCAAATACGAATTGAGATTCACATTTTACTGAGTTAAATGTCTTATTACAATTAAATCCGCTCTCTCTAAACACGCTACCGAATAAGTCATAAGCAAAAAGCAAGAGGAGATTTTTAACTGAATTGTTGCCTTGTTAGCTCTCGCAACCATTTAAAATTGTTTACAGCATACCAACAGACGCTTTGCATGAATGTAATAAATACTAACATACATATTACATCAATTGGGGGATACAGTAATGGTACGACAAAAACCCTCTTTTTGTCCAGAAGACGCGCAATTTCCTGGATTTCATTAAAGAAATAAAGCAAAATGACCGTGCTGTGTTGAACATGTTGAAGACGCAATCTTCTATCAAAGGTCAGACCCGCTACCGTTGCACCACGGAGTCTCCACTAAGAGGTCATAAATCAAATAGTAATTGGTTACGAATAATCATTTCTCTGTTGACGTTCTTCATATCGTCTGTAACAGTTTCTCTTCTATTCGTTAAAAGCTGACATAATTGAAAAAGGGAAATTATCACTACACACAATGGACAATAGAAGTGTCACCCCTTGAATCAGAGTCATAATCACGTAATTAATAGTCAAAGTAGGCAGATCTTGAGTAGTTGCCTGGTCTACATTATTTTTGTGTGTGAAATTTGATGTTAATAAAATGATACCAGGAGCATATCACTCCACAGTCATTTACAGGTATCTCCCCCAAAGTATTGGTTCAGTAGGGGTGACACTTCTATTGTCCATTGTGTGTATCTTATCGCTTATCACTAGCTTCGTCGTCATATGACGCACTGCGGCACTAGCTTATCTCCCCTGGTACTCTGTATTTATATTTCTGGTAAAATATTATCAATTATTGATTATAAATTATGTGCATTTATGGTCTTTATTATCTTCTATCAAGAAAGGAACGTGCACCGTGTATTCGACGATACCCTGGTTTTGTTAGTGGACACTCAGATCATCAGTGTTCATGTGGTATGCGTCCAAGGTTGAACCTTTTGACATTGGTGTCACATTTTTGCACAAAATGAAAAGGGATAATGCACATGACGACCCTAAATTCTGACAAATGTATTTATATTTGAATACAGAAAAATACGAGTTGAGATTCACATTTACCTGTAACTTTCCATTCGCAAATGATTACGAATTAAAAGTCTCTTTCTCTAGTCACGGGAGTAGGATTCTTTACGGATGATTCTAATTAAAATTACATTTGACGCATCTTGGGAAATAAAAAGTGACTTTCATTGGTAAAGAAAGTACACTCGTTTATTGTTCGAAATGCTTCCCTCTTTTTTTCAACTCAAAGTTTACTTTTTTATTGTGAAGCGCGTATTACGACATTGTATATCCAAGAATTAAAGAGAGCTGGGAGCAAAACCTAACAGAACGTGACCATAGTGTGCTATAAGAAACAATTTGCCTGATTGTTGATAAACCATAATGAGTATGGATGGATACTGCAGTTTCCAGAAAAAAAGGAATCAACTTCGCACTGGCGGCTCCACTCTAGTGTATTTCCAACTAAAAATGATCAGGCAGCTTCACGCCTAACACCATTCGACCATTTACTGAGCTTTTCACAAATGATGAAAAAAATCTGCTCTCTGTTGCCTACAAATGGGGTTCTTCACCGATCATGCTAAATAAATAAACTTATATTCCACGCATCTTGAGAAATAAAAATTGACTTTAATAGGTAACGAAAATATACTCATTAATTTTTCCGAATGCCCCCCACCCCTAATTAAAATTGGCTTCCCACGCGCATGATCAAAACCCTAGTAACCGCACGACCTCTTCATGGCTGTTTCACTTCGTTAAGGCCTATCTCACAGGCAGTCATACAAAAACGGCACTTAACCCTGCTTTAAGTTGATAGTCATCAAAGTTCAGCATCTTTAAAATGTGAAAAAATAGTAAAACTGACAGTGCTTTGCGCGATTACAAATAAATTCATTGATAGCTTATCTTTTGTTTTAAAAATCAGGATTACGCCAAGCGTAGATTAAATTAATCAATTTAATTAAAGAATAGTTATACAATTGGATAATATTTAATAGGCCAAGCACGAAGAAAATCGTCCTCTTTACAAACTTAATCTGCATTTTTTTACGGATTGTGATCTGTTTTACCTTTGCCAACAAAGAATATCAATAAAATGATTGAACTTGCCTTTATTTTAACTGTGATTAACATCAGTGCGTTTGTTTGCAATTAAACAAATCAATAATTTACAAATAGTTTTGGTTTTCTCCAGAAAAGTTATCTGCATGGTCTTAACTTTTGTTAATTTTTCCTGTCGTGTGACAAGAGAAAATTATTTGATGCGTCACCAGAAGTCACTGCAGTGGTCAGCGTTAGACCCACTTCTCATACCTAGATTGATCTACAGTACATGTAGCAAGATCAACCCAGCTCCGAGGGGATCCTCGCTAAATTGGATTCAGACTGAGCGGTTCAGGTGTCTGGCAAGCCTACTGAAGCTGCTAAACAAAAGTTAATTACTCTCAAACAGCTTCAGTATAGGCGTGTGGACAGAAGAGCCGCTTTAGCTGAATTTAATTTTGCGAGAAACCACTTGAAGATGGGTCGATCTTGGTATGGGAACGGGACCTAAGACGTATCTGTATCTCTCTCCATGTCACCTGAGTGTTCTGATCGTGAAGTTATCTCCTGTGACACTACATTTTGCGTAAAAAAAAAAAAAAAAAAAAAAAAAAAAAAAACTGGATTTCGGGTCTAGTGACCTTAGGTGGTTGATCTCACGATCTCACCTTTGTTTGATCTTAATTACTTATTAAATATCCGACGTTATTGTTTTAAAGTAAATGATTATTGACACAAAAGATGTTCGATAGTGTGATAACGAAACAACAATAACTTAATAAATATCTAACGTTATTGTTTGAAACAACCAAAGACAAAAGTTAAGGATTATATTGACGGATTGAGGATTATATTGCTTCACAACCTGATAAGGATACAAAGAGTCTCACCGTGCAACAAAATTCAACAGGAAAATAATGCCCTTGTTAGCTACATGAATCACGTGATGTGTTTCATCCAAGACATGCTCGACTCCTGTGATCAGTTCGTGAAGTTCTTAACTGATTCGAATATATTCGTAGTCAGTTCTTGCACTTCTTGACCAACAAGAATTGGTGGAAAAACTTTGATGCCCCTATTTCACACAGACCACGAATCCCACGAATCGCTAGGAATTGAACATTTCAGGATTCGTGGTTGAATCGTAATCAGTTCGTGAAGCTCTTAACAGATTCGTATATAATCGTAGTCAGTTCTTGCAATTCTTGATCAATCGGGAATTCGTGGCAAAAATGTTGAGCTGTTCAAAGTTTTGGCCACGAACTCCCGATTCCAAAAAATTGTAGTGAATTCCTGGACAATATTTGTGCGACTCCAACCGAATCCTACAAATATTCGTAACACCTGTATCGTAACTGAATCGTAGAGCGTGTCGAATTAGAACAGAAAATTGGCAAAATCTCACGATTCCAGCCAAATCCCACGAATATTCGTAACTCTATCGTACCTGTATCGTAGCTGAATCGTAGAGCGTGTCGAATTAGAACAGAAAATTGGCAAAATCTCACGATTCCAGCCAAATCCCACGGATATTCGTAACACTATCGAACCTGTATCGTAACTGAATCGTGAGCGTGTCGAATTAGACCAGAAAATTGGCAAAATCTAACGGATTCTCATGAATCTTGAAATTTGTCAATTCCTGGCGATTCGTGGGATTCGTGGTCTGTGTGAAATAGGGACCTTAGGCAAGAAAAATATTGCACTCGTTAGCTACTATAAGTTGTAGAATTATTCAAATTATACAACTATTTTGCCGTAAGGTGACAGGGCGAGGGTCGCAGGTGAGAAATACGATCTAGAGGTTTAAAGGAGAACTCACACTGGCCAGCAAATTAAATGATTTTTTTAAAGTGACCCTGTGTGAGTTTGGATCAAAATTGAATTGCTTCCTCGTGAAAACAAGAAAAATGTGCTGTATAACACATGGGACTCTTTAGTATCTGTAGGGCGGAAAGTGATGTGCTTGATAAGCTCCACAAATTGCAGTAAACAAGAGTTTCCAATGTTTAACTGAAAATTATAATTGATAAAAAAATCATGGGGAAAAGTAAAAACGTCAAATCCAATGGAAGCCCAGCTCCGTCACCGCTGAAGATACACGTTAGGTCTTTACAAACACAATGCAGTAAACAAGTTCTCATTTTTTTTGTTAAATTCAATTCATAACAAAATCATGGGGAAAAGTAAAAGGTCAAAACCATGGTTGCATTAAGATTGTGAATACAGGTCGTCCCATTTCAGTTAAATAGTGAATATAAGAGCTAAGTGCGGTTCATGGTGATAAAAAGGTCAAAGGTCATATTCAAGGTCACAGGACGACTGTCAATATATTAGTTTCTATTCAAGTTCAGTAGTAACTTTGGGTAGATCTCTGCTAGTTTTGGAGATTTAAGGGGTGGAAATTTTGCAAAGTTTAGTTCATGGTATAAAGTAGGTCTAAAGCTATTTAGATTCCCAGTACATGATTTGCTATTTCCTAGTTCAATAGCAACTATGGGCGTATCTCTGCTAATTTTGGAGTATTTCACATTTTATTTTCACCACTGAATATTGCGACGTTGTACTTTTTGATATAGCGCAACTCGTAAACTGTAGGCCCTATGGAAAACAAATTCCACTTCCAGTATTGCGCTTTACCAGTATAAGCTCTACAAAAAAGGTCTTAAGCATTTACGGCTGCTTCTTCCATAATAATGCACCGACTGATTCCACACTCACGTAGATGAACGATGACTTTAAGTCTAACATCTTATATTTTAGAAACATTGATTTCTTCTGTAAGTTTGAGAACAATAGGCTTACTGTTTTTCCTTGAAATGTTTTGTCGGTATTATGTAGCCTACGTGCTGAAAAAAAACTGCATAACTTTTGATTAAAAGGTCGGATCATTCCGATTTTTGAACTTGACCCCTTTTTCACGAATATCCACCAGTTTTCCAAGTTTGAAAACAAAAAGTAAACAGTTTTCACTTATCGTGTTATAACTGACGACGTCAAAGACGACAGACGCGGGTGATGACTATGTGCACATACACGATGTGTCTGTACATAAAATCAGTAACACCGACAGTGCGTTGCATGATTACGAAAACCTTTTAATAACTTTCATTGATAAACTTTCTTTTGACCAATGAGGATTACGTCTGGCGTAGAATCAATTGGCGTATTCAATCATAGTTATGGCATAGTTCAAGCAAAGTTAACATTAAGTTACAGTCCTCTGTGGCAATACATTCTGCGACGAAAATGGCGCATAACTTTATTAATATCTAATGTTATTGTTTTAAAGAACCCAAGACAATTAAAAGCCAAGCATTATTGACAAAGGAGGTGTACTTTGCCCTGATAACGAAATAATAATACCTAACGTTATTGTTTAAAACAACCTAAAACAAAAGGCAAGGGTTATTGACATAGAAGACGTTGGAGCTTAATAACTTATCAAATAACATCTAAATTTACTGTTTGCAACAACCCAAGACAATTAAAAGTCAAGACTTATTTTTTCCTGATAATGAAACAATAAGTCACAAGGTGCAACAAAATCAAACAGGAAAATTATTGCCCTTGTTAGCTACTTTATGTTTTCAAATGATTCAGGTGCTCTGCTTCATCCAAAACAGACTAGACTCACGAGTCATTTGTGCAGCAGTGTTCAGGTCGATGTCTCTGCAAACATAGAATATTCATAAAATGATTGAATTTGCCAAAGGAAAACTTTTCTTTTAATTTTCATTAACAACAGTGCATTTGTTTATAATTAACTTCACAAAAATACAGTGTTTTGATTTTCCTCAGAAAAACTCCTTTACTGGCTTTAACTGTGGTTCATTTCTCCCGTTGTGTGACAAGAGAAACTTATTTGTTGCATCACCAGAATAAACACTAAACACCCTCCCCTCTTTGTCGTATATCACCAGCTCAGAGTTAGTCCAAACTTCTTTTGGTTGCTTTTCCAGGGAGGAAATTGCATGCTGTAGAAGTTCTCTTAATCCCTGTGATTCGTAGGTATCTACTGTACCCTCATTTCCAACCCACTTCACAATTAAATGTCACAGAGTAGTTTTGTTGATTTCTCTAACTTTCTTCTAAAAGTAAAAAAAAAAAAAAAAAATGTTATAAGAACAATGGTACTATTCAGTACACGTCTTTATGTAAGCCTTGGTGCAGTAGAAACAAATAAAGGGAATTTTGCAAGAATTTTTATCCCGTACCAATGTGACATGTACATGTATATCTAACTGAGAAACAGTGCTAAAATACATTGTACAATAATTTTACACTATCCATCCTTGTAGACCTTGCATCGCACGTGGGTGCTTTTTGTGTGCGTGTGTGTGTGTGTTATGAGTACTGGTGTGTGCAACAAGTGCAATTGACACAGTGCAAAGGGCTACTGGGGGTGGATAGAGAGACCATTGGGTATATATTGCATCACAGTCAGCTTTCTGCCATGCTATCAGTGAGTCAACTAAGTTACAAAATGGGTCAATATGAACCGTTTTAAGTGTAGAAATCGTTGAATAAATTCGAATAAAAGACAAGTCTATTGCTTCAATGGGGAAATATTTTAAGTTCGACAAAATTACTTACCTGCACAGTATAGTTGATTTCTTTAGTGGGTTCTCCTTCAAAAAAATTCTTAAACCATTGCCAAGCAGTTTTGAGGCAATTGTTGTCTTCAGCAGGTTTATCTTCGGTGTCTTCAGAAGGTTTATCTTCGGTATCTTCAGAAGTTACAATTTCGCGGCCGATTTCATAAAGGAGGTTTAAAGTTAAACCTGGTCTAAAGTGAGTTTACACCAGGTTTAGGAATTGCCTGCATTTCACAAAGGAGGTTTTAGTATTGGACCAGTGGTCTAGTAAAACCTTGCTTAACATCATTCTAAACCTGGTCTAGACAGGTTTGTGTTTCATAATTGAGGTCTAAGTTTTTGATACCCGGATTATGGACTCGGACCAAGTCTAAAAATAAACCTGGTCAGACCCAGGTTTAACTCTGTAGCTTGGAAAAAAAATGGCTGACGTAGACTTGCGTGATATTCGAGCACTTAACGATTTGGAAGCGTCGCCGACGCATTTTTCGAGCAAGGGTTAATTATTTTGATTTCTATGATGAAAAAGATTTCAAAATCAGGTTGAGAATTTCTAAAGAAATAGCACGTGAGGTCATAGCACTGATAGAGGATCGATTAGCACCCTATATATTGAGAAATCGCAACATTTCACCGGAGCTTTCTTTGATTCAATGATGTTGGACTTCTCCTTTATTTGTTCTGAGATGTATCCCTTCTCTTCAGCAGAAACATTCTCCGCTCTCTTTCGGCTCATTTTCACGTGCTCTTTACTTCCAAAGTTTTTTTCTCATATGAGCTACACAGCTTATCTGCTTCAACGTTAATGTGTGTCATCTGTTCATTTACGCCTACCTGATTGACACAGTTCAGTGATTTCTTTGTCTATGTAATCCTGTTACGTTCAAGAGGAGGTCAAGGACAAGNTAGAAATAATACAGAAGTTTTTCATAAAAGTTTCTTCCAAAGGCACATTTGTGTCTAACTATCGTGCAAGGCTACTTATCTTTCCCAATTCATATCTTAAAAGTGATAAAGCACTTTAATTGAGATATTTCCCTCTGAAATGTCAGTAGATATGGTGGTCTAAATGAATAATTGCTTGTTAAAATCTTAGTTCTTAAATTTAAAATGGTGCAAATGAGAGTTGAGCAAAAGATCCATGAAAAGAAGAAAATTATTTTGTCCTTAGGAAAATCCTGCAAAGAGTTTTTTAAGATGAACAGTTTTAGCAACTTTTTGATGTAAAACACCAGCTTGGATTTTTTACTTTATTTCTCTCTCTCTCTTTTTTAATGAAATATTGATGTTTTCTTTTAGACTATAAAAGAACCAGCCTGAAAGAATATGCAGAAATATTTGACAAATTTGTTCACAAGCTGGCGGGGTCTTGGAAAGGCAAGCTTATAGAGCAAAGTGGTAAGTTTCTGGAGCGGCCAAGCAAGTCAAGAATTTGCAGATTTAAGCTTCTTATTTTTTTGGACTTTTTGTAAATGAGCAGTTTCTGTCTCAGGTACTATTAGTTCCAAGTTTTATGCTTTTTTAAGATGAAAGTGATATGAAAACATGTAAAATGGAGTGAAATTAGTCTTCTCAAGTGGAGGTTTCAGACAATTATAAAGATTAGCATTTTTGAATTCCTGTACATATATTTGGATTCTTAATTTTTTGAAATTTCATTATAATTACGTGGTATTTATTTTTCAGATATCAAGAAGGAATTTTGAAGTATGTCAGCAATCTTCAAGACAAAAAGGATCAATTTCAAAGACAACATGAAAGCAGCGTGACAAACTACTGGATATTGAACTACATTCATCAAGTTTTTAAAACTGACATGTTTTCTTACAATCTGTAATAGCACTTGGCAACTATGGGCTTGTTGGAACAAGATGTCCTTATTATGGACCTAGAGTTTAAAGAAAACTAAAATGTACCAGTTCCTTTGCAGTTCTCAGACAAGATTTTCCAAAAGTGTACATTTTCCTTTTTCAGTCATTTTTAGAATTTGAAAGATCATTTGAAGTGATGTGTTTGTTTATCAGAAGATACATTTTTTCACTAAGTTAGTTTAATTTCATTTTGGTTTTATTTTAAACTTGTCAGGCAAGACTGGATTCTGATGTCTTCGTTAGAAAATTTTCCCAGCTGTTGATTGGAGTGTTGCATTGCAAGTAAATAGTCTTAACAAAGTCAAACACACTTTCAAAGCAGTGCATACGCTTAAAAAAGAACTCCAATCCGATTAAAGCATCTGCATAACATAGTTTATTCAAATATTTTGACAAATCAGAATCTGCAGGAAAACAAACTGAGGCAATTTACAGTTTTAATGCATTTGGCAAATTACTCTACTGCATTGTGTAAACCGAGTAACTGGAGAAACAGAATATGCAATGTTCTGAAATGAACCAAGAAAAACTTCCAAGTAGCAAATTATCTGGCCTGCAGACAGGGAAAGTATTCACTGCTATTAATTCAACCTCTAGAATTGGTTTCTATGGAAACCATCTTAATGGTCCTTTTAACTAGCTTACACAACGTATCAGGACCTGAGAACTTGAAATTTTAGAATCACAACAGTATCATCAAATGTTCCGATTCAATGGCAAAATCAGACTCAGAATTGGTAGTAAAACTACACTGTAACACTTTAAGGATAGCATTGTTTTTCATGTTACACTGCAATTTGAAGCCAGTGTTATTTGACAATGTTGTGAACATATTACCTTAATATGAAAATAAGTGCAGTATGTCTGTCAATTGTAAAATATCAATAAATATGATGCACTTTCAAACTAATAACAAGAAAATTGCTATTTATGGTGGCTACCGTCTCGGGGGGAAATGCATAAACAGCCAAAGCATTCAAGAGACAATCAAATTGCTTTAATTCATGCCAGTCATGGAGAGAGGAAATGACAATCTTTATGCCAACTTAAATATTCTCCAAGTTTGTGACAAGTTTTACTGAAGATCAAGCAAGATTTTTGGTAGCCTCACCTGCATAACAAGCGATTTACAGTATTTTACACAAAAAGAGAATAAAGAGATGTAAGTGTATCAAGTTCAAGATAGGTTCATTTAATATACTACAGTCCCATCCATGAGGAAACCTATACATAACATACACATAACATACAAATAAAGTAAACTTATACATTTGACAGAACAGATGATCGTACCAAGTTACACTAACAACATTCTCACATGTTCTATGAAGAATGGGGGACATTCATGCATTCACTCATCAATGGGTCCAGATCCGTATGATCTCTATAGCCCCGTGACCACTGTGGGGGGGATGCGGGAGGAAATAATACCATGGAACTAGTCACCTCTCTACTGAGACAACCAATGGAAATCCTGCAAGACACTGCATGTAGTGGGGCAGACCTTCTCAGCGATAACTTGGAAACACTATGCGCTGGAATGTCACCTTGGTAAGCAACGTAATTCAACCGGAAAAAAATCCTTGAATACATTTTTTCCCACGCTGCAGTTGCTTGTCCGAGTCATCTCTGATCCTACTTCTCTAAATCCAATGAAATCTTACCCAATTTCATGCTATGTTATAAGAACCATTGGGCTATCTCGGACGATTCCTACGATTCTGTGACCAGTGGACGAGGTGGCCATTAACCATTATTACGTAGAGGTAGCAGTATCTGTGAAGCAGAATGAGCTCATCTTGCCATAAGTTTTTCTGAGATAAATTTCTTTTGACACTAGTCATATATCTGAATATGACACACCGTTTTGGATTTTGGGTTTAAGATGGCAAAAAGTCATGTGTTGTTTAATTATATAGAGGCAAATGTTGCCCAAATACTTCCAGCCATGGGTGGAATTTTATATGCTAACCAAACTCTAGGTGCACTTTCAGGTCCATTGGTCAGAATAAAATATTTGGTGCTCATGATCAGAGTATCCCCTAAATCCTCCCAAACCAAAGATCTCAATTCAATATTATCATTATCTGTTTGATTAAACTGTCCCAAAAACTACCCAGGGTCTACTAGGCAGCACACTCGACTGATTACAAAGTTCAATGATATCATTCACCTCCACTTCTCCACAGTGAGATTCTCAATATTATATGTTGAACAGAATCCTCAGACAGAGAGACTACCACCACTCTCTCTGCATACAGCGTGATCGATCACTCTCATTCATTCACTCACAGATGATGCTTCTGGTTGAAAACTCATAACAAGTTTTTTAAAAACTGTTATTACGATGACGTCATACCCAGGTCCGTGTGTATTAGAGTCTGGCATGATAACAATCAGCATCCAGTATGTTCCATCACCTCGGCTCTGGTGCTGGAGGTAAGGGTGGGTTTTAATGTTATATAACCATATGTGCCCTCTTTTATTTCCAGGACAAATGAAGCAGCAGCAGCAGACTGCTTGTCTTGTCTTGTCAACTCTCATCATGATCAGAATGATGTATGAGGCACCATGCATACACTCACGCACACACCTCGCATTCGTTGAGCCACGAAACTCCTCTCTCCTTGGGCTCATCTTCAGTTTGTCCAATGCATCAAATGTTGTTCTCTGAAAATCAAACATTTTTCTTTTAAACCAGTACTGTATGCAATAACCTATCGGCATTTATTGTAAAACAGAAAACACTTTTTGTCAAGTTTTCAGAAACAGACTGTAAACTAGGCAACTAGAAAATTTCAAATTACATGACTCACAGCTAGATCATTCATGCCATCAAACACACAAATGACATGCCTATAAGCTAATGATTAACCCGACTAATCAAAAAAAAAAAAAATCTTATTTCTTCAAACTCATCACCTAGAGATTAACCACTATTTCTTAACCTCAATATTTCATAAGTCACCGTAAAGTGCTCCACATGAAGTAAAGGACTTACCAAGACGATGTATTTTTGAGTTTTCGTATTTCCTTTGTGGCCCAGGTGGACAGAGCCTTGGTTTTGTTGGTCTTGGACCTGCGCCCCTTGGTCAGCAGGTTGGTGATGGCACCCTTGTCCACCAGAGGTAGGATGGCCTCACCATAGGCACAAACCAGATCACTGGAACAGAACACAGCAATTAGGAACTCCCATCTATGAAATGGCTCAAATGGGCATTTTTCATATCAAGTTACCAACATTCCTCCAAATATAATCTTAAAGCTGTTCACTGGCCCTCGGCATTTATCAAAAGGATGTATGAACAACAGGACGCCCAAGAAGACCAAGCACATGCCAAAAGTAACAATCACCTGAAGTTACCACTGACAGCTCTTGCTATTCAAGTTTAGTAATGCCATAACACTGAATATACAACTAAAACACTATAACATAACCCAAGAATATAAATAAATGGTGTATTTGTTAATCATCATGCATGTTCTAAATATTTGTAATTCTGCAATATAAATAAATGGTGTATTTGTTCATCATCATGCATGTTCTAAATATTTGTAATTCTGCATATTTACCCGACCAATCCACTGCTTGCTGCAATGTTGCCGTCAGTGTGGTCTTCGTCTTGGAATATGTGCTCTATGAAGGAGATCATGTGAGGCACGTGTGGCTGAACTAAATTCACATCAGCTGGAACAGAATTTTTAATGATAAATTTACAGATAATAACCTACTGAATTTGTGAAAATATAGATATTTTTAATGCTGAGAAAGGATATCTTAAACACTCAAAGTTGTCTAATAAAACCAGGGATGAGATTGCCATTAAGTGAAAAAAATCGGAAAATATGGCGTTGGGTCCAGGGGTCCGCTTAAGCCAATGACACTTTTGGCTCCCAAAGTCAGAAATCCGGGGGGAAATCTCAACCCTGCAAAATTCAATGTCACATGCAGAACTAGGTTTGAGAGGAACCATAGACTGGTCTAGAGTATAGGTACTGTGAGGTACTTACGATTAGGCTGTTCTCCGTCACCTTTCAACCCCTGCACTATTCCAGTGTAGGCCTCCAGACATCCCTCCCTCAGCTCATTCAGATAGTCTATCATGTCATAGTCAGTCTGGAAAATATACACACACGGTGCAGAGATAGCACTTGGTATTTCTTACTAAGTACAAGGGGGTTGGACTCCCATGCATACAGCATGCTGTCTTGAGTAGACTGATTATTCTGGCATTTAAAGGATATATGCATGGAGTAACCCCAAATCTTAGCTTTGTTCCTCTGTAATATGCCTATTAAATATAGCAGATCTTTCGAGTCTTAAATCAGGCCATAAAATTAGGAAAGTACATTTTAGACAAGCTTCAAAAGTGACTGCAGAACTTTTAAATTTTTAAGTTATTCAATTTATATTTTATATGATGGAACTTCATTTTGGTTCTTAAAATCTATCAATATCCCTATACTTATCAATTAGTAATTTTATCTGATTGTGTAACTATGTTGTTGCATTTATCCAACTCTTTATAGGCTGTCAAAGTGACAAATTATCTAATAGCAATTAAAGAAGCTATAGTCTGTGCTTTCTTACCTTGTCTACTTGTGCTTCTGAGGCCTGTTTCAGTGTGCCGAGAGCTACATCCAGGTACTTCTTGAACTCCGGCCCAATGGCTAGAGCTATGTCCCCAAACACGGACAATATCTGAGGCTTCACGGACCTATGAACACTTGTATCCTGTAGGAAAAACCAGAGAACAAAGTTACCTTTACTATCATAATATCTTGTTATTTAAAAAGACAATTCCTTTTTAGATGACTTACTTGAAACACGACGTTTTTTAGATTTATAGTTCACAGTAGCCATGGGGACAGAGTAAATGTTGCAGATTACCAAAACCAGTTAATGAAACACCCAGAACCTCTTACCCCTAAGTTTTCCAATAGTACAGTCATCAGCTCATCGCAATATGCCAGGACGTTGTTTCCTAAAGCTCTGCATATATCTCCTGTAAGGCCAACTGCTGCCAGACACACCTACAAGGAACAGAGAAAGAGAACTGTCAAACACCATCAAATACATGCGGAAAGTTTCTGTACACCCTGTAAGTTGAATAATCTTTATTTTCCTACCACATTTCCAATATACAATAATCATCCAGTTTTTCAAAAGTCATTTATCCTTTCCTTTTGAAAAAAATTCTTATAAAGACAAATTGCCATGCTCATGTACATTATTCATGGAAAAAAAAGACTACCCAATACTTTACAAAGAATTATATATTTGTAACTTAAATAGATACTTGAATATAAATAGCTCTTACTTGATATTCTGCATGGTTTTTCAGAGCTACCAGTAAGTACGGCTTAAATGCATCCATATATTTGATGAACTGTTCTCCTAAGACTGAAATAAATACATAAATTGATGAATTAATCAATACCATAAATAAGAGATGAAGGACTTGAATAAACAGGGGCATGACTGTCAAAACAACGAAAAAGCATCTCAGTAGTATCAGCTGTATGAACAACCATTACAAATTGGGATTGAAAGGATTTGTTTGACCAAATCACCTTTACTTCAAGAAGCTGTTACACAAGAAAACCTTTTATATCAATAACTGGCTTTTTTCCAAGTCACAACAGCAAGATGAAAGTACTAGATTAACAAAATGAAAGTACTAGATTAACTTAAGACTCATGTTAACATCATATCACAATGACCACTCTAAGTAATCATGTCAAAAATTGAAGAGACACCCTTAGAGAGCACGCTATAGTTTTAGTACAACCTGAGTCCACACCCAATATGACCCTGATCCCCTCACCTTCCACCAGAGTGGACATAGCCAGAAGCACATCCTCCTGTACACCGCCTGCCCTGCCTGAGGAGTTCTGTAACATCTGTAGCAGGGCTGTCATGATGGGGTCCGAGATGTGGGGGGCGTCCTCTGGTGTCACCTTCCTCAGGACGCTCTGGGGAGGAGAAAGATATGATTATATACTTTGTACAGTTAAGACTTTTTGTGGTAGAGTTTGGATACACATTTCATCATCTTACACAATTCAGTCATAATGAAAACCCAAAATTCTCAAGTCTCTCAGAGATGCAGAATAAAAGGTCAGTGTGATGTGAAGTTGTCTGTAAAAGAAGAATCCTCTTGAAGCTTCGGCACGATCTGGGGGAAAAACAAATAAAGGTAAACCTGTCCCTCAAAAAACGCCATTAAAGGCCTCCTTCAAAAATTATGTTAAAATCCAGCTTCTTTTCACTTTCTTTTCAAGATAAACGGACAGAAAAGCCCCATCCTTAACGTGTACTTGACATTTGGATTCTGAATTAACAGAAAACACAGAACCTTACTAATATGCTGGAGTATTATAATTACCTGGAGTGTGGCACACAGCAGGGACTGCAGATCATTATACTGGACACGGTCATTACTGGACGTGATGTGGCCCTGGAATATGGACAACGCTCTTGCAATCACACAGATAATGTGTGCAAATAGACCTATAGATCAACTTCTATTTATAGAATATTCTGACATGATTTTGGGTTGTAAAAAAAAAAGTAGAAAGAAATGGCTTGATTGCCTTGTGACCAGATTTCCTTTTTAAAATGATTAAGAAAGCCAGAACATTATTCCTTTTTTAAATTTTAATATAGAATATTTACAGCACCAGCTCAATGATTTTTACTCACTTCCATTTGTAAGACTCTCTGCAACCTTTCCAATATCACCAATGTCGTCTTCTGAACTGTGACATAACAATCCTAAAGATAAAAAGAAACTTATTTCAACAGTGCAATTTACAAAAACTATTCCATGTCCATACGCAGTCACATTAACAGACCTTTGAGCTCATCAATAAATAAATCAGGATCAAGAATAACTATCAAGGAGCAATCAGTTGAATACAAGAATATTATGAAGAAGTCCTATTGAAAATTAAATGCACTAGATGAATTAATTAATCAATATTCATTTCAGAATAACAGAACAGTACATTTAATTTAATTCTGTACCTTTGGACTATTTTTCACCATTTCCATCAAAGCCTCATATGCTGCACTTCTCAGATTGTGCTGGCTGCCATCATTTCTGTTGAAGACATTTAAATACATGTTTAAAATAAGACAAAAATAAACACTGTTCTAAATAACCATACAAAGATAACTTTCTTCTATCTCTACCATGGCTGGATAAAAAGAAATTAGCCAAATAGCTGAACAGATTTAGCCTGATCAAAACTGACCTTCATAACTGATCAATTTTATGTACGGTACAACATCTTTACACTCGTCTCTATCTAGTAGACAAGAGTTAGCTCAGAACACCAAGATAAACTTTCTTATTCACCTGATGATACTTAAAAAGTTCATTTCCATTAACTGACTTAATGTGTATGAAAAACTTTTATATCAACATCATTTTTGATAGGTAGGCCTTGGAATCTTCTGGCCCAAAACACAAACTGTGAGTGAACAAATTACAAAGTTTTACAGACCCCACTTCAAAGAAAATCTTGTCATAGGGCCAGAAGCTAACATCTCTGACTTAACTGACTCTGTGCTCTGCCCTACCTGTCTGTGGTTTCTAGAAGCCTCTGTATGATGGCCTCAAAGTACTCAGACAGTGGGTAGGTATCTGGCTCCTCAGCGTCATCTGGGATTTCCACAGACTCATAGGCAGCTTCAGCAAGACTGGAGAATGCCTGGGGAAAAAAGAAATAATTTTATGTGTTATATTTATCGAAGAACCAAAGAAAAAAAATCCACAAATATATTATCTTTTTTTCTGAAATACAATGGGCAAACATTTTATATAATTCAATCAAGCAGGCAAAAGAAAATTGTTCTTCAAGTACACATCTTAAGCAAACCAGTAAAACCACTTTCTTTTTCTCAAATTTTATCCTTTCATTCTTTTAAAACATGCCACAGCCAGCAGACGCTATTCCATCACGTCTTGATGCTTACCCAGCAGACATTAGAGGCCACCCTGGGCTCAGACTGGAGACCTTCCACGAGAGCTTGCAGCAGTGGTTTCAGTACCACTTCATTGACCACGGCGTCAGGTAGCAATTCACACACACGCCCCACCGTCCAGGCTGCAGTATCTCGTACCACTACGCTGGGATCCTTTAGAAGGTTGATCAGCATTGGCATGGCTTGTTCTACAATAGGTTTAAGGTTCTGAGGATCTGGGCCTTCCAAAATTGAGCCTAAACAGAAGAAAATGTTTAAATACATCATCCTTTTCTGAGTAAAAAATAAAATATATATCCATAATATAAAATATGAATAAAATGAGGCACAATCTATAACATTTAATTTGCTTATATATGCTAAAACATTTCAATGAAGCCTTACAAAAAATTGACGGAATGCAAGTAATCTTGTTGCAGTAGCTAATTTTTGTAATGAGTATGCCACTTCACTGAAAACAGTTAACACCAACAGGCACTAGCTAGAGGCAATTGCCCACCTACAGGCACTGGGCTTGAGTTTAAATATTATATTTCCTATAACCCAAATCCACTTTAAGCTGGTGATTGCCTACAGGTTTTGTAGCTTCAAATGCTTTTGGTACAGACTGTAAAAATAACCTTATAACAGCCTGTGTGAGACTTACCAAAGGCCATAACTGCAGCATCTCTAAACCTCCAGTCTGGACTCTGGATATTGTCTTTTACAAAGGGGAGGACCAGAGGGACTACGTCGTCCTCACAACACGTCGCCATTAACATCAGACACACTCCTGCTGCTTTACAAGGGTTCCAGTCGTCATCGTCATCAAACTCTTCCTGGAAGACAAAAAAAGTCCATTCTTAAAATCTGCCATCTTCTATACTAGCTCATATTCTTTTAGATTGCAATACTATGCACAACTTTCAATTAGAGAACGTGAAAGGACATAGTTTAAGTTTCAAAGTGGATGATAAGAAGGATATCTACTCATGAAAATATTCATATTTGTTTCACTACCACTTGAAACTTATTTTTCCCTAATAACTGACATAGGATAATTTCTTATATATATTACTGGCAGTATAATCTGGTATTATCACAAACCAGCTCTGAATCAATCTGCCTGAATGACCAGCATCAAATTACCTGTTTTGTGAGGACCTGGGTTAGGATGGGAATTAAATACTGAAGGGCGCCTTTTGCATAAAACCTACTGGTCCTTTCTGGGGGTCTGCCCTGCTCAGCAGCCTGAAAATATTGGACATCTTAGAGGCAATGTCTCTTTGATATCACCAGCTCAGATATAATAAGATGAAAATAATGAATACTGTATGAAATACGAGAATATGTTACTTTCTGATAATATTTTAGCCCCACTATTATTATTATTACATTAGAGGCATATTCAAGTGTCTATTGTATTACAGCATACCAAATAGTTAAGTATATTATCAGAAAATATGATAGCAATATTATCAAATTAAGTTTGATAAGATTGTATTTGTAATTCTAATGCCCTTACTTCTGAAGCCTCTATGGCCAAATCCACTTCTTCATCACAAACACTGGACCAGAACTCTATACCCTGCAGAGATACCTCATCCACATCACTCTTCATGGCTTCCATGGTGATCTGAGAGAAAGCAGAAAAACTGTGGAGTAGATTTTATAGATTATTTCCCACTCAAACTCACATCAGAAAGATCTTTAATCCGATAATAAAAATAATATAACATAAGAAGTCATCAATTATAGGCATTCTGCTCTAAATGAGCATGTGGTAGTAAAGATAATTTAGTTGCAGGCAAGTATTTGGCCAGCTAGCCACCCAGCTCTCATTCGGAGAGCCTGATCAAAATCGTTCAACTAGACAGCTTCTAAAAATTCTCATTAGCCTCCCCCCTCTCCAATTGCTGGTAGATTTACAATATACTTACAGCAAATAAGGCTGGCCCCATATAGTGCTCCATACACTGGTAGTAGATTACAATATACTTACAGCAAATAAGGCTGGCCCCATATAGTGCTCCATATATTGATAGTAGAGGGACATTATCTTGACCAGGCACTGCAGGGCGGCAACCTTGACCTGTGTGTCCACCGACTGAGTGGCCTCGCAGACTACTTGCATGATGAAGTGACGCTCTTGCTAATATGAAATAGTATTAAAGTAAATTTATATACATTTTCCATCAGAGCCCCCAACAAACATTTTTTGAGTGACACAAAGATATCTTACTAGTAATATAAGTTCATCTCTATATAAATATAACTTGTCGAGATTAATAGAAATACAACTATATAACTACAACATAACTGTTGCATCTTCAGAATAGAAAAAATTGCTGATTGTCTTACCTCCTTGTCAAAGTTTGCTTTTGTGAATTCTAAGGAATTAAGCAATGCATTTGTTGCTGCTAGCCTTACATGGTTGCTACAATAATAAAGTGTTGAAGTATTTGATTTAATTTCACGAAATAAAGAAAATGCAAGACATTTAAAGAGTCACAATTCAACAGATGTCTAAAACAATTTTTCAATTACAAAATCATCTATTGCAATAGCACAATGTCCCACAATTTTTAAAAAGATATGAAAAATCTTTTTAAATTATGCTGCCAAATATTTTACCTTGGTTCGTCCTTCTTCATGCCGTGAACTATAGCTGTGAGGATTTCATTAGACTGTGATTGAAGTATTTCTGGGTCCTAATAAAAGGAAAATGCAAGAACATAATTGGAAAGTGGCTCAACATAAAAATATTGAGTAAGCAATTCAGCATGATGGCGGCAAAGAACAACATTGACTTGCTTGTAAAAATAAATAAATAAATAAATACAGCAATAAATAAAGAATTACCAGTATGTATTCTTTCCTAAACACTTTCATCTAATCTCTAATTTAAGATAACAGAACTCACAATGTCTTGACATATATAACCAATAGCCTCCAAAGTGGACTCCTTCATCATCTCTGTGCTGGTAGCATTGGTCACATTCTGGACCAGCACAGCCATCAGGTCTGGCCACTGACCATTGGGCAGCTCAGTACAGGCCACGTAGGCCACACATTGAGCCGCGGAGCTGGGCCGGGTCTGCTCAGTGCCCAGTGTCTCTAATATCTGAGGGAGAAAGAACATCAAGAGGGCTTTGATTGATAATCTTACAGTATTTAATGAATATCTTTTTAAAGATGCAATCATATTGTGTCACTTCTATAGTTGAGAAAAACATGAATGCCATTACAATATTTAATATATTACACAAAAACGTGATGTGCTTTTATCTGCATAAAAATTACCAAAGTTCTACACAAGTTTTCTTTGCAAGAAAGTTTTAATATCAGAATTGAAATCCATTATGATAAGACAGCAAAGGTTGGGTTCCTAAATTTCACAATGGCCTGTACAACTGAAATAGCAACACATCAAATGAATACACTAACATTTTTCTTGACATAAGTCCTGACTTCCTCTGGAAAAGCCAGCCATCTTGTTTGGTACTCTAATTTCACAGCTGCATCCTTGGAGTAGAGGGCATTTTTTAACTGCAACCCAGCTTGCATTCTGGCCACGGGGCTGTTCCCGCCATGTTTTAAAATATCCGACAGCTGCCGTAAAAGCTCAGGCTGAAATGGTAATAAATTTTGTCTTAATCAGAAAATTACAATTAAGCAAAAATTAACATACTTGGCCGAAGTAATTAGATGATATGTATTTGGATGTGTTCAAAAGCATTACATTTTTCAAATTTTGCAAATGCTAGGCTCTTTTCACACTTATACTTAAAACTGTTTACTTCGCCAGATCCTAAAATATAATAACCAAGGATGAGACTGCCCTTTGCTGAAAAAGAAAATATTGCGTGGGGTCCAAGGCCTCCTCTAGGCCAATGATATTTTTGGCTCCCAAAACGTCGGCAATAAGCTGACAGTCAGCAAAATATCATCCCTGATTATTACATATCAGCAAATTTTATTCCATTCTACAAGTTCACTTCCTGCAGTTAAGTTAGCAATAATTGGGCATGTCTACAGTCTAGCATATATAATAGTCAGTTAAGTTAGCAATAATTGGGCATGTCTAGCATATGTAATTGTCAGGATATTGTCAATCTCTAAAAGTGAATGATACAGTATCCCTTGAGTATTCCGATTGACATGGAAAGTTTTTGCCTCCTATTTAAGCCAACAACAAAACGCTGCAGGAAAGAGGGACTTTCCCATTAGGTTCTCCCAAATACTCTCAAGACACAAAAAAGAACTAAAAGCTGTATGTCAACTTCGGCATTGTGATTGAAACAAATATACTAAGTTTATGAAAATACAAGTGTGAGTGACAATATCTGGAAAATAGATGTGATTTCAGTAAAATGAAAGTATATTTCATGTACCCCTCATTTGGTCGGTTTAAAGACTGGTACGTTTAGTCTTGAAAATACTCACTAGATTTTGTCCTGCTGCTTGTTCTAGGTACTTTTGAGCCTCCTGCAGTTCATTCTGATCTATAAAATAAATACAAGCTAGCTTTATATACAACCCAAGCAGTGTCGTGTAAAGCCATTTAACCCATCTGCCACGAGAAGAGTGGACGAAGAATTTTCATTTGGAAGTGAGCTCTCAGGGATAACACATTACTCAACATACAATACATTAGAGATATTTTACCTGGAGAGACGGTCTTCTCAAGTATAGTGATCAGGTCCATCTTCTCTCCTCTAAAGCGGTTCGCGACCCCCAAGGATTTATGGACTGGCTAAATCAATACAAAGAAATTATTTTCATCAACTTTTCCTCTGCCCACGGCCCAACATGTGGAGGTCGCGAATGAATATGGTATGACTTCTAGCCTTAGCCCTAAAAAAGCTAAGCGTTGATTGGCTGAGCGGTGAAAATCCGGCCATTGATAAAGTCGCTTTTATTTTGCTGTGAACTAGATTTTGCAAATTGCTGAACCTTTTTTGAATAACAGGGTTTTTCAATTAGGATACTGGAAGAAAAGTGTCATATGGCATAGGAAGAAAAAACAATATAAGTATGGAAGAGAGAATGTCTTAAAATATGCTATGATGCTTCTGATCTGCTGTCGTGCTGCGGTTTTTGAAAGCCGGTGCCACACTTTCGCGCCAAGAGAGATTGCGATAGTTGTGAAATCAAAATTGCTGCTGAAGTCAACGCAACCCTGATTTTTTTTACTAGTGTAAAATCTGGTAAAAGTCATTCTTGAAGCTTAAATTAGACATTAATAAATGGAAACAGGTTTGCAGATCGTAATTTTCTCTACTAGTATGGATAGGATATAAAAGTTTGTAACCTTTGCGAAAATGGGATAGCTGAAATTTGCAAGAGAATTAATAATTATTAAATAATCAATTTATTTAATAAATTAATTTTATTTATTTTCTCTATCTATAGGTCTTATAAATAAAGCTCACTGTGTGCCTTTAACATTGAACTAGCAAATATTTTTTTTTTATAAATTCGTGAAGTAATTTTCTATTAGCATTTTCATAGTGTTTATTCATTTCATCATTCATTGTCTTTTCAATCATTCGATTATTAACTAATATTATCATTTATTTATTTATTTATTTATTTATTTATTTATTTATTTATTTTATTTATTATCATCTGAATACCAGGACATGGCTGCAATGGAAAGTTTGTAAGGTAAAGGAACCTCAAAGGTGCATGTTTAAGGTTTAACTTTTTAATTCGCTAAGACAATTTAAACTTTAAAATGAATTTCTGGAAAGAATTTTCTTTATTGATAGCTATAATAAATGTCACAAGACTGTCCCAACAGTTTTTAAAGGAATTAGCCTAAAAATAAATACCTTTGGTTCTAAGGTGAAGCAGGTGATTTGGGAAATGTATCAACACAAACTGATAAGGAACTTAGCTTCTAAAGAAAACCAAGGTGATAGAATAAAACCGAGTTGAACAACACGATGTTTTTTTCCCAGATAAGCAGTGAAAGCATATGCTAGGGCAAACAAAGCAATTTGTCTTACTCCACACGCAATAACATCGGCCCTGTGTACCGGCTAAGGTCAGCAGCTGGAATGAAGGAAAGTACCGGTAACTTATTCATCAACTAGGGTCAAGGAATTATTTCTACTGTGGGAACCTCATAAAGCTCAAACCACTCCCCTCTTATGACTACCGGGTACATTCGGATGTTTTACATAACATATTGTTTGATCACATGCCTGTGTTGGGAGGGGGGGGGGGGGCAAAAGGGGCTGTCCAACGATATTCCGAAGGTTCAATAGTCCGAAGGTTCATTGGTCCGAATGTTCACTATACAACCTTCGGACCAATGGACCCTTGATTAAAAAATCGATGAAAGTGTTACCACTTTTCGGACCAATGAACCTACGGACCAATGATGTCCCACGACCCGCTCTTTTCAATAGCGAATTGGCGAATTCAAAACTTCAGCTGATTTCTCTTTGAAAAGACATATAGGACATACGTTTGAGCCAACAAATATGTACTCAGTTTTGCAAAACACCCGAAAAAGCACTATTTACGAAGACAACTGAAGGGGGGGGTGATACCCATACCCCTTATCTGCCTGTGAGGTAATACGTGGTTTATAACATGTCTGTTGTCAGAGCATGGCGCGGTATTGAACGACAAATATCCGTGTTGACACTGCATATCTTTATGTCAATTCTTTTCCAAAGGAAATGAGACAAGACCGAGACAAGAGCGTGGTTTTCTTTGAAATCATGAATTACGCCAATAAACACGGCCCAGCCCATTTCAGATAAATTACGTGGGTTATCAGTTCACCAATATATCTGGAGGTGTAATACTGAAAGTAAGCTCTGGTTTAACGGATTAGTTTATCAGAATGGACCACACATGATATCGGTATGACACATACAGTACCTAGGTGACAGGGGAGTGAATCAGTTGACAGAGGAAATATCACAGCGTTTGAATCAGGTTCATTTTTGTGCACTGAGCCCTCGGGCTACAGCATTTAAGGGTGACTCTAACAAAAATTGTTAAAAAGAAAAAAGGAATCTGGAATAGGCCATCA
This sequence comes from Lingula anatina, assembly GCF_001039355.2. The sequence continues at coordinate 310,417 of NW_019774981.1, read as the reverse complement.
GTGGTCCTATACTCAAAAAAGGATTAACGAAGGCTAAACTCGAAACGTAAGTTGAAGTTGTTCCATTTCATTCTTTCAATCAATTATGAAAATTATTTTATTTCACAATTCCCTTATTGTTATTATCATTATATTATTATTATTAACATTCGTTCACATCTTGTGTAACTGCTGTTGCTTGCTTCATTAAGGGATTACATACAATATATAACTGACCGACGTCTAAACTTAACTCCTTTGCTTGCTCAAAATGATTTTCGTGTTAAAGCACAACAATTAATTAAAGGTGGAAAGGCAACATATTGACGCCAAATACTACACATAACGCATCAACGTAACTATATACATGTATATTCAATATTAACTTCACTTTAATGCCTCATTCTAAAAATATATCCACTGAATTTCATAAAGATCTTGCGTTTCTATAAGCCACAATGAGTGAGCTTGAATTTTCACATTTCTTTGGTAGCGATTAATTTTTTGAAATTACGTTTAAAACAATTTATAGCTATAGAATGGTTATCAATAACTGGGCTCTTTTGTCTTGTTTGTCCCTTAAACTTTAGAGTTAAAGAAGTCAAACAGCTTTAAAAGTTTACGCCACCTTTATGACTTATGTGTGTTATTACCATAAAATGGAACATTTAATCAAAAACAAACTTCAGTACTATGGATCAAAACAGTCAACAATCTAAAACGATCTTTCGCAATGATAAACAATTTTGCGCGAATTGTGTGTAGTCAAAACTGAACATTCACGAGAAAAATATAAACTATTACCACATTTATGTCTCACTAAGAATAGGATGGGAAGATTTTATTGTAAAATCATAGTCTATAAGTTAGGAAAAGAAAAACAGCGTAATAGGAATATTCTTACAAAGGTAGAACACTTCTGGTGAAAATTTTGCTTGTAATTTCATATCATTCATCTCATAATTTTCTGGTCGTGTGTTTCATAAAGATGAACATTTCTGGGAAACTATGTAGGGTTGAAATGCGGGTCAAGTCCTTACATGGAATATATATGAGATACACTTAGGTCTAAGTTCTGGGAAAAACGTATTTGCCTGAAAACTGCGGACATTTCCTCAGAAAAAAACGGACTTTCATTACATCAAGATAGTAACCTCCTTGCATGCGTATTTTAAACTTTTAGTTTGCAGCAATATTGTTACAGTATTGTTGTAATATTGCTGCAAACTTTTTATTTTGCAAAGGGTGTGTTTTTTATATGTATATGCAGACACCACAGGTGTCCGAATTTATTTTGATCAGTGTGTCTGTCCGGCTAGTCGCAGATGCTGTCCGAAACATCTGTTCACCCCATTACTGCCTGAACGTATTTTACTTCAAAATTTTGAGTGACTTTATTTGGTTAAAAAAAGTTTCCTTTCTTAAAATCAGCATAATAAATTTGTAATGCTAAGTGACTATGTTTAGGGAAAAAGGGCAGTTCCATTTTGAAAGTCATCGCAAACGGATTATTTGTACAAAAGTTGTTTTTTAACTTTCTAATAGTTATTGTTGCAATGTTTTTTTTCAGTTTGGTGTCTGTATGTTTAATTTGTTTCGAAAGATTTTAAACAGAAATATTTTCTGAAAAAAAAAACAAATTCACTTTATATATCCTCATATCATGAGGTGTAAGACTGAAAATCTCTGCCCAATATACTCGGCGGGAAGCTCTACTAGTGTAGAAGACCAGGAAGTCGTGGATTTGTCTTCCACGTCCATGTTTAAAACTGTGAAACTGGGTCCTGCTGTCTTCTGGCATAGAATGCGGTATATAGAGGAAGAGACAGGGGGTAAACACCTGGTCGTACGGTAGTGCTTAAGATAATTTTTAGTAATCCAATTTATTCCCATGGTTATTTTTTATAATAACTCGGGAGTGCCACGTATATAACTTTTAGTTTAATTTTAAAGATTTTTTAACATAATACTATATTCTGAAAAAAAAAACAAATTCATTTTATATATCCTCATATCATGAGGTTTAAAACTGAATATCAATGCCCAATACATATACTAGGCGGGTAGCTCTACTAGTGTAGAAGACCAGGAAGTCGTGGATTTGTCTTCCACGTCCATGTTTAAAACTGTGAAACTGGGTCCTGCTGTCTTCTGGCATAGAATGCGGTATATAGAGGAAGAGACAGGGGGTAAACACCTGGTCGTACGGTAGTGCTTAAGATAATTTTTAGTAATCCAATTTATTCCCATGGTTATTTTTAATAATAACTCGGGAGTGCCACGTACATGTGTGTCACTGCTTGGTTATCTGCTCCCCTGAGAGGCGAGGTCGTTGCAGTATTGGACAGAAAAAAAACAGACATGAACTGAAAAGTCGACTGATATCGTTTATCGATGATATCTAGCTAAAAAAGCTAAAGGCATTACCTTTAATTTATCGATATATCCATTGATTGGCATTATCATGTAGGTTAGATAAAACAAGCATATATGTACAACGGTCGCATTACACACAGACCGCCCTTTACAACAACATCTGTGGTCCCCTTGTTACCTGTAAACTACGTGGATTGATATCTAAGATAATCATAATGGGACCCTTATATACATCTTTTTTGTGTTTTCTGAGACTATAATTTAAAACTACCCTTTTACTTAAAAAAAAAGAAAAAGGAGAACGAATATTTTACAGTGCCATATTTGTAGTAACTTTGTAAGGAAAAAGAATAGAATATATGCGTCGTTTGAATTATGCAGTATGATTGGTTGGCAGCAGTTGTCAGGGGCTGTGAATACAACCCCAGCTGTATTCAGATCATGTTTCGTTAGGAAGATAACTAAACCTAGTTAATACCCTGTGATATCTTTGTAGATACCTCGGCTTGGGTTTGTGCTCTTTGTTCATAATCTTATGTCATTTTCAACCTATATATTCGATCGTACGTATGGGATTCTTTTTCCATACGTGACATAAAGTAATATTATCATACAGCCATTGACTTGAATAAAAGCCCAATCTATGAAAAAAAAAAAACAAATTGATAAGTTAAAATTTTTTTCATCCAAATTTCTATGCTGATCTTATTACACTTCCATTTTTATGTGTCTTTTCAGGTTAAAATGAGTCACACAGCCTTAATTACCGCTGTTTTCATTTGTATAACATCAACGAGTACCATAGTATCAACACAATCATCATTTTCATCAACTATCGCACCGTCTGTTGCAACAAGTACCCAAACAAAGCCAGCGCCATCTGTAACGTCAGCACAAACAAATTTTATGAACACAGCAAAACCAACGTCAAATAACAAAACATTAGAGACAACTGGCACAGCGCAAAGGGTGTCTTCTTCAGCAGCAACTGCTACAGATGCAAAGAACAGCGCATCACCAGAGACAACAACGTCGACCCTAGCGTCTACTACAGCAGCAGAGGCGACTACCACGGCACAAGAAACAACTACTTCTAGCGCAACGACTACTACAGTAGCAGAGACGACTAGCTCATCACCAGAGACAACAACGTCTACTACAGCGTCTACTTCAGCAGCAGAGACGACTAGCTCATCACCAGAGGCAACAGCGTCTACTTCTACAGAAGCGTCTGAGAAAGCAGCAGAGACAACTAGCACAGCACAAGATACAACAACTTCTACCGCAACGACTACAACAGCAGCAGAGACGACTTCCACAGCACAAGATACAACTTCTTCTACCGCAACGACTACTACAGCAGCAGAGACGACTAGCTCATCACCAGAGACAACAACGTCTACTACAGCGTCTACTACAGCAGCAGAGACGACTAGCTCATCACCAGAGACAACAACGTCTACAACAGCGTCTACTACAGCAGCAGAGACAACTAGTTCATTACCAAAGGCAACAGCGTCTACTGCAGCGTCTACTACAGCAGCAGAGACGACTACCACAGCACAAGATACAACAACTTCTACCGCAACGACTAATACAGCAGCAGAGACGACTAGCTCATCACCAGAAGAAACAGCGTCTACTTCTACAGAAGCGTCTGAGAAGGCAGCAGAGACGACTAGCACAGCACAAGATACAACAACTTCTACCGCAACGACTACTACAGCAGCAGAGACGACTAGCTCATCACCAGAGACAACAACGTCTACAACAGCGTCTACTACAGCAGCAGAGACAACTAGTTCATTACCAAAGGCAACAGCGTCTACTGCAGCGTCTACTACAGCAGCAGAGACGACTACCACAGCACAAGATACAACAACTTCAACCGCAACGACTACTACAGCAGCAGAGACGACTAGCTCATCACCAGAAGAAACAGCGTCTACTTCTACAGAAGCGTCTGAGATAGCAGCAGAGACGACTAGCACAGCACAAGATACAACAACTTCTACCGCAACGACTACTACAGTAGTAGAGACGACTAGCTCATCACCAGAAGAAACAGCGTCTACTTCTACAGAAGCGTCTGAGAAGGCAGCAGAGACGACTAGCACAGCACAAGATACAACAACTTCTACAGCAACGACTACTACAGCAGCAGAGACGACTAGTTCATTACCAGAGGCAACAGCGTCTACTGCAGCGTCTACTACAGCAGCAGAGACGACTACCACAGCACAAGATACAACAACTTCTACAGCAACGACTACTACAGCAGCAGAGACGACTAGCTCATTACCAGAGGCAACAACTTCTACTGCAGCGTCTACTACAGCAGCAGAGACGACTACCACAGCACAAGATACAACAACTTCTACAGCAACGACTACTACAGCAGCAGAGACGACTAGCTCATTACCAGAGGCAACAACTTCTACTGCAGCGTCTACTACAGCAGCAGAGACGACTACCACAGCACAAGATACAACAACTTCTACAGCAACGACTACTACAGCAGCAGAGACGACTAGCTCATTACCAGAGGCAACAACTTCTACTGCAGCGTCTACTACAGCAGCAGAGACGACTACCACAGCACAAGATACAACAACTTCTACAGCAACGACTACTACAGCAGCAGAGACGACTAGCTCATTACCAGAGGCAACAACTTCTACTGCAGCGTCTACTACAGCAGCAGAGACGACTACCACAGCACAAGATACAACAACTTCTACAGCAACGACTACTACAGCAGCAGAGACGACTAGCTCATTACCAGAGGCAACAGCATCTACTGCAGCGTCTACTACAGCAGCAGAGACGACTACCACAGCACAAGATACAATTACTTCTACTGCAACGACTACTACAGTGGTAGAGACGACTAGCTCATCACCAGAGACAACAACGTCTACTACAGCGTCTACTACAGCAGCAGAGACGACTACCACAGCACAAGATACTTCTACCGCAACGACTACTACAGAAGCAGAGACGACTACCACAGCACAAGAGACATCGACTTCTACAGCATCGACTACTACAGTAACAGAGACGACTAGCTCATCACCAGAGACAACTACTTCTACTGCAACGACTACTATAGTAGTAGAAACGACTACCACAGCACAAGATACAACTTCTACAGCAGCGTCTACTACAGCAGCAGAGACGACTAGCGCATCACCATCGACAACTGCTACTACCGCAGCGTCAACTACAGCAGCAGAGACGGCATCCCCAGAGAGAACAACAAGTATTTCTTCAGTACCGTCACTGCAGTCTACTGAAGCTAAACAGACCACTTATACAGCACCGTCTAACACAGAGACAACGACCTCTACAATGTCAGTAATTGACATTACTACCACACAAGCAATGAGGAATAGAACAACTACAATTTCGGAGATGACTAGTGTAGTAACAGAGCCAACGTCAAAAGTGACGAGTACTAAACCACCAGCTACAGTGACACCAACGCCATTCCCGCCACCCAAACCGCCAGTTATCAAAGGTTTGTGTTTTTCATTCACTTTTTTTATTAAATGGGGAATAGGACACTTGGTATAGATCCAATTGTTTTGAACATAGGCAGTCTTTGATGAAATATTGGAAGCCTGCGTCTTTACTTTGCATTGTGTTATTTTAGGGATAATAACTCTTCGTTTCGGCCAAAAAATGAATTTTCCTGGAGTAAACAACAATTTTCCCATACTTACCAATGGTTAATGAATCCATTTTTACATTCAAAGTTAGTCCCTGGTTTTTTTTCTAAGAAATTTGGTTTTTTGTTAAAATCTCTTAAGAGATTATAACAGAGTATAGCCATCAGTGGAGGTCACGTGGTCTAAAGACAAGCTCAGATGTCAGAATAATAGCTATAACTACCGTTTTTGTGGTAAAACAGAATATATTTTATTTCTATGAGTTATTCACAATGTTTTTATTGTGAAATATGATCTCATACGAAGAGTTATTATCCCTTTAGGTAAACAGTAAAACGCGGAGTTTAATTTCAGATTTAGATATACAAATTAGCGTGACTTTTCCTGTGAAGATTCCAAACTGTAAGGTGTCACTCCGTGAAAACGAAGACGAAGTTGAAAAGCAACTAGAAAGACAGGTGTGTTACTTTTTGATGTTATTGCAAACATAAAAACAGCATTTTATTATATATATAATGAGCTTAGAAGTTATTGGATCTTGGCGTTTTTCTGTTCTTTAAGAAACAGAAGTTTCAGTCCTTAATACAATTAACTAATAGTTTGTTTTACATCTATTTCTTGGTCCTATTCGGTAAAGGTTAATATTTATCATTTTAGTTGGTTTCGGTATATGGAACAGTAAAGGAATTCAAGAAAATTGTCATCAACAAAGTAAGGTAAGTGTAAATTATCAAGGTAAACTCTTTGTCCTTTCAAAATATTAACTAAGCCATTAATCAGTATAGTATGTAATATTATTATTATTATTATTATTATTATTATTATTATTATTATTATTATTATGTAAAGCTTCAGCTATAAGACATTCTATATTCATTTTTTTTTTCTTTTTTTGTATGTCTCAGCTGCTTCCCGCAGCTTAGAGATACAGCATTTTTTCGCAATATGTAAGCTGTTCAAAGTATGACCGCCAATTGTGCACTCTCAACAATGTGGGACATGTCTAACTTCTCAAACCAGGCCTTTGCGTTCTTCGAGATTGTTCCAAGTGCCCCAATCACGATCGGCTTCACTGACATTTTCGATGTTCTTTGGATTCTCGTAATTCCAAATTATTATTATTATTATTATTATTATTATTATAAGAACATGTACCTGTACTATCTTTGATGGGTTTGCTCGCATTTCAGTTGTGGAAGTTTGAAAGTCAACTACACTATGGTGCTGGAGCCAGTAGATGTAGCTAAGAATGGGAATTTTACTATTAATTCCACAGCCATAGCTAATGAAATCGCAGAAGCCCCAAAAAGTAATGCGATGGATTTCAACCTGACAGTTGGCAATAAAAATTTTAAAATTGAGAAGAGTACCTTACAGGATTCTTTGCAGCAGGGCACAGAGCAAGCAAAAATAGGTGGGTACTTATCTATTCAGAACGTTGTAAATATGTAAATATTTTTGATTCAGTGTCTTTTGTGGAGGGCTAATGTGGAACTGTTAAAGAATTACAAAACGTGTAAAATTTTCGGAACCCATTCCTAAATTCACTGAGTCGTCAAAAGCTACTACTGTGCCTCCAACCCCTACATTCAAACTGATTAAATTAAAGTATATAACGGCTACTTTCAGCTGACCAGATTCAGGAAGAGACGAAGGGTGGCCTCTGTTCGAAAATTATATGTGACCTTGGATTTGTATGTGACGAAAATGAGAAAGACTTTGAGAAACTCTGTAAATCCAAGTGTGAGATGGAGCCAGGTTTTTGTCAAAATGACGGCATCTGTGAACACTTCAGTGGACATGACGTGAAGTGCAAGTACGTTGTTGTCTTTAATATCATATTACGATCTATGGTAATCACTTGACTTCCTAGGAAAATGCTATCAAAACTACTTAAACATTTACACAAAGAAATTAAAAATGGAAGCAACACAAGACATCTTGATTTCTGCCCAAAAAAAAAACTGAAAGGAAGAATTCATGTACATGTCACGTAAAAAAAAAAAAACTTTTGAGGGGCCATATTTCTAAAACAACATATTTTTTAGGTGTGTCGCCAAACCTCCGTACACTTTCCACGGAGACAGGTGCCAGGAGCAGTACCTGAGCGTTCTGTACAACGAGCAGACTCTGATCATCGTGTTGAGTGCGGTAGGCGGCGCTGTCGTCTTGGTGGTGCTCGTCATCGTTATCGCCTGTGTGGTACGGAGAAAGAGACGTAGTGCAAACTCCAAGTCTTCAAGAACAGCTAGAAGGTTAATTTATGTATTTTATTCGTTAATTTAATATGCATGAATCAATTTATTTTTATATTTTATTCTATGAATTATTTGTTTCTTCTTCTTCTTTTTCTTCTTCTTCTTCTTCTTATTACATCAAAAACAGAGAAATATGGGTAAATTGTGAGTGTTTATACAGAATGCAAATAATATCTATATGTCTTGTTTTAATAAGAAATCGATATCTCTTTTTATTTATTTATTTATTTATTTATTTATTTATTTATTTATTTATTTATTTATTTGTTTGTTTGTTTGTATAAGGTCAATGTTTGATGCCGGGAGCACGGACTACCCAGGATTCCAAAACAACTACTCCTCTTTTACCAATTACTTGGACGATGATTTCGAGTACTCGTACGGACAGGTCAACAAGAGTAAAGGGAAGTCGAAAAGAGCCAGCGAAATGCTGGAGATGGACGAGACCAGGGCCGTGAGCACGGACAGGCTGCACAGACCCAAGTCTAACAATTATGAAAATCTGGAAGAGCCAGACTATAGTCCGCCGTTACCAATTAAATCATTCGACCCTTCTGATTTGGAAGACAGCGATGAGTCGGCAGCTTATTATGACTCAAGATTCAAAGGTACCTTCCTCACTTTCTAGTGTTACAGCACCCTCTATGTCCACCCACACTTCTAACTCCACAGAGTTCTGTTTGATCAAAACCTGCCGTCAAATACTCCACCAATGACTATTTTAAAGAAATGATATTTTTTATTATTTTTGATAACAGAAAGAAGCGAGCTTTGATATTGATTGATCTGCATTCAATAACATAACACACAATACCAAGACGTTCGCATCAAACGACGTAAAAGTATCTTTTTGGATGCAGTGGTTTTAAGGGTCATGGAAAAAGTAGAATTAATATAATAGACGCGTTTAATATTGATTATATAATCGTTCCCTTTACTTACAGGTAGTACAGAGAACCTGCCACCGCCGTCGCTAGAAGACCCACCTGGGAGTTCTTTTGAGAAAACGTTCCTGAACTGGAATCCCAACTACGAAAATGTTGACACATCGCAGAAGGTATTGTTATTATTATGTATATTTCACGTTGTTTGTTTGTTTAGTTGATTTTCATTATGATGAACCATATTGGAGATAGGTTTAGGTACTCTCGTGCGTTATCTTGCGATTTTAAAAACAATGATTATGTAAGATGTTAATATTGCTTTAATATTGTATTGCATCAGTTCATGTTTTCAAGCAGGAGCGTTTTCCAAAAACATACCACACTGAGTCTTGCTTCCAACTGATATCAGTTAAGAGGCCAAGTCAGCAAGCATTGAGCTTCGGATGGAATGTGAAAAATTTATATTTTGCTTAGTTTGGTCTTAAATGATGTATTTAGTCATAAAACGCACCAAAATGACCACTAGCCATGTTTCAACCATTTCCTCCGGTTTCCATAGCAACAAATTGCTTTTCCCTAGAAACCGGTCTTTGGTAGAGGAAAATATCAGCTCAGATAGGCCTAATAACTATGATAATAAATAAAAAAAGAATATATATATATATTATACTGACTTTTATATGGCACTGCCAGAAAAGGATATATTGCTCTATCCAAATATACAAATATATTTGTTTTATATTTTTACATGGCGTTGCTATGGCAACTGAAAGTTTGCATCCTATCTGTATTTTCAAAATTGCCAAAATGTGTGATTTTTTAAATGCATTTATTTCAAAATCGCAGCAGCGATATACTTCTCGATTGTTTTGTTCATAATGAGCAATGTATGAAGTTATAATTAAAAAAATAAAATTTTCATCACTTTCCGTGATTTCTACAGGCAAAGCTCAATGCTTGCTGACTTGGCTTCTTAAGAATAATCCTCCTAATACTGGTGTGGTATTCAGAGATGACAAAATGTTTTATCTGCTATTTTCGAACAGATCACCATTCAGCGCCCAAGTTATGATCCCGTGCCGCTCGAGACGCGTCTCACCACCTTCCAGGTAAGGTGAAATCAAACTCTCTTGTAAATGATGAATTTTTGAAAGATAAAGACAGCTTCGATAAAGAATTTAATCATAACTTGAGCTACAATTTACTTGTGAAAATTGCATTCAATTTTGGTAGTCAGTTATAGCTTACATTTTCTCAAATATAATATGGTAATTGTAATTTTGTTTTAAGTAATGATACATTAATCTTTTATTTTATTTAAACAGGATGGGATTACCCACTTGTAGTAGTAAGGGATATTTGCTTTTATTTACTCTACACCCAATCTCTATATGCTTTGATAAAACTATGTTAGGCACACCTTATTTCTCCCAATTTCGTACAAATAATACTCCTTACCTAACGCATCCCAACCCCAATCCCTTTTATCAAATAGAACCGTTGCCAAAACATCCTAAAATGGGCTTTCGTTTATCCAGCTTTGAATTCAGATGAAGACTAATTCCACGGTGATATCACGTTCCAAATTAATTTGAATGGAGATACTGCTGATACATTTCCAAGAAGAGCCCCACCCGTGTTTCCTCCAGTCTACGCTATATCTGACGCAGACGACACACCTAGCTGTCTGAACTCAGTTATCTGTGCAGTCATAACCGATAAAGTCCCCGTCATTATCCCCATCAAAGGCAGAGAAACCCCCGATAACCCCCCTTAATCAGCAACATGGCAATATCCCATTGTATATTTATCTTGATTTCACAGGTTCGAAAAGAGGAGCCGATAATTAATTAGGCTCGCCTATCAGAGATTACTCTACGTTGGCTACATACCACTTTTTAAATGAAATTATTTAAAGTTTATTTCATTTATTTATCTTTCCACAATCAAAATGCCATTATTTATTTTCTTAGAATACAATGTTAATTTATTACAACATAAATTCGTTTTAGGAACGCATGAGGTTAATGCGTTTGCGGAGATTTTAGCCGACCGACAGCCACAGAGGTTTGGAGAGGACACCGGTTAAACCAAAGATTCATGTTACCAAAGCCTCTCGAATGGACAGGACATGGATTATTTTGTGATATTCTTGTTCGGGTCGCGTATACAAGAGTTGTAAGGCAAAAACCAGCACATGTTTAATTAGACCGATAATGATGTGATTAAAATGACATATTCTTATATCGATGGTCGTTGAACAAGAAGGCTTGGTGCAAAAGAGACAACATGTATATAACGATCAAATTGATTGATTGGTATTGGATAGTTCGGACGCAGACTGAAGAAATGTACAGAAAAAGGTGTATAATTGCATTATCTATCAAAACAGTCTTATGTATAATCGAATGATATGGCTTATCAGTATATGGAGTCTTTCCATTATCTTATTTTATGGATAAACTACATGGATGTACATTGGATATCTGTAAAAACGAACTACGAAACGAAACTCTGGAATATTCTAAATATTCTAAATAGGATATATCTCAATTGTAATTTTAGCGCTGGACGCTAGAGCTTAAATAAATTTTCTATTATTAGATTATTAGCTGTGGACATGCAGTTTCATTAGTATTATGATATTGCAACACGCGTTACACCGAAATAACGCCTAGTTTGGCCGACTGATTATCGTATATTTAGATCAATAGGTGCGTCACCGATACCAGTTATCGTTTTATCACCAATTTTGTGGAAACTCCACCTAGATCTATGTGCTGTAATCAGAACCTTGAACTGTGACAGTGCATTTAGTTCAGATCTTCTGATACTGATTTTCAATTCAGTGTTATATTAAAACTATTTCAAAGACAAGACAAGTTCGCACACCCGGCGCCACTGCCGGATAGGGCCTATATTTAAAATATATCGATTGAGACATCATTTATTGTCGAATTTGAACACACACCCTCGTCTCGTAAGGCTGGAGGATATTTTAAAGATATATCTCTTCATATATCTCTCCATAATTATATATAATTATATATTATAATATACACAAAACAGGGGCAATCATGCTCAAATGCGATAGGGGAACTAGTTCGCCGCTCTCAGCGTACAGTCATTTAGTAACACCTAAACATCACAATGCTGTATACAAGTACAATTATTGTCGAATAGTCCGGTTAGTCTGAACAATTATTTTGTGACTAGCCGCTGAGTTTCTCGTGTCAACTAGTCGACATGTAGGGCCTAGGCTTATTGCCAAAACACACTCTTGAAACGAAACCGATGCATTCATTGTAGACGTCATAATAGGCAAAATAAAAAATGCTATCTGTTAAATTACACGCAAAGGTAGATCTTTAATAAATCTAAACTATAGGCCTCTAGGCAATTCGCCACAAATCGATAGATGGTCAACGTACGTCGTTGGACGTATTGCTTTACGTCACTTGGCGGTTTTATGACGTCAGATTAGTGTGGAAACACGGATAGCGGTAAACAGCTTCGTGATTTGAGGTAAGATGTTCATTGCCCTAGTGCCCATTAAGGGCATATCAGGCCAAGTAAAGCAATTTTTTTAAATTAGAGCTAACGTGCTCTGTAATCAATAGCCTCATTTCCCCAACAAATTTTTCTGAAATTAAAAAAACTAATGATACGCAAGCAGGGAGGTAGGGCCTAAAGATCATTCTCTAAAATTGATACAATTATCTCTTATGAATATAAAACCGGTTCACAATTCCTTTTGTTTGCATGACAGTATATTATGTAAATTCGGTCTCATCTGTCTGCAGTTACTTCAATCGAGTGCAGTGGAAATATTATCCCTTACCTAAAACGCTGTATTTACGGGTCACTTTGGATCCCCTTTTTGAACGTTGGCAACGTTTACTGACAAATCGCGTTACGTCTCGGCGTGACTTGGTGACGTACATATAGATGACATCATAAGAGCCAAAAGCATTATGGTAGTTGAATGAAAGGTGAATAAAGATTATAGCCCATTCACAAGTAGGTGAAATGAATTATTTATTTTAAACTATTTCAGAAAGTTCATTTTCACGTTATCTGATATTGAATACTGTAATATCAATTTGCGTGCTGAATTTGCTCTGTCGATATTAAGAATATCATAAAAGCAGCCATTACTACATGAGAGTTCAGAAAATAAATATTTCTAACCTTTTGTTTTGAATTTTATATTACTGAATTACCGAGGCCCATTTTTAAGGTATCACCGAATGCAAAAGATCAAATCTATTTTTTTAAAGCCTCACACAATACAACTGTAAACAGAAGCATATTTTTTTTTCGGCCTGACTCAAAATTTATTATTTCTTTCAGGTTAGATATCAACACATGTTCCCATTAGCCACTAAGCCAATACATAAATTGACTATAGAAATAAAATATAAGAAAATATTGTAGCAATAAAACTTGGAAATACACGTATTATGTCTTTTATGTGCAACTCGTCAACTAAACAAAACACATCTGATTTCAAAAGCCTTTTGTCTTCTTATCTTCAGAAGATGCTGGAATGTCCATCTAATAACCTCAAAAAAACAAAAACATACAAAACTGGAATTCATTCAGACAAGCTGGGACTGAGACAGAAAAATAACACAGGAATGTAATATATTCAGCTGTAATTTGCAAAAAGAAAAAAGTTTTCTGTATCTAAATCACTACTCTACCGTTAAGTTACATAACTTGGAAAACTGCCACCTTTTAAAAAATTAACTTCCACTTTAAATGGCCAAAAATAGAAATACCAAATGTTCTTTTGGCTACTTTTTAAAAAGTTTTTTCAATCCTATCCCCTCCAGCTTAGTCAGCTTAGTCAACTTACCTTTATCAACTTCAACAAATCAGTAGTGATTTGGATAAAATGCAACTGACAGTATAAAAATAAAATGCAATAAGTGTGAGATGACAAATATGTTGAGAGTTTTTCATCACTGTTTGTAACAAAATGGAAAAAAAATTGTAGAAACAGAAAATGTTGTACAGGCAGTATCTTGGCAACACACAGGGTTTCAGTCTGCTGTAAATTAACCTCTATTATCAACATGCTTCTGTATTTGTCACTAACCTCTTCAACTCGAGGCGCATTACAATATGGAAAACTAGAATTTCAGACGAGGGCCAGTAACTAAAACACACTTCTAAAACAGCTCAGAAAATGCAAGTAATGGGAAACTAGAGAGTACAAATTATTCTACATAAAAAAACCAATACCCATTAGTTGGTCCAATGTAATACCATGATTGCACTTAATAAATTCAAAGCTGTGTTCTGACATGACAAAAAATATCAGTAAATTCTAGCATCACTACCTTTTTACAACACATCATTTCCAAAGTAATCAAAATTATTAGCAATGGTGCTACACAGTTTAATGGAGAAAGTCCCCAAAGTCTATAAGTTTTTCAATCATCTATTGACCATAAAACATATGAAAGTACTTCAGATAGCTTTGGCAGCTATAAATCATCTCACAGTTTTTACCCAGAAAGCACCATTAACAACATAAAAACAATCACGTTAAATCAACAGACTTTATAAATATATAATAAAAAAGAACAAAAGTAATTTCCCCAAGTTTCTTATATCCCCCACCCACACCCCAAGTTTAGATTATTCCCATCCCATAATGTTCACACAATGGCCTCACTTTGGAAAAAAAAAAAACATGGTCCACCTTCTTCTCATAATTATGTCACAACCTTGGACATATCAAAGATATTCACCAGTAAAAGGCCATCTTTTGGTGCACACCATTACTTTTCCAATATGATGCAGATTTCCTTCAACTGCCACAAAGTATTTCCCTTCAGTCTTCACCATTTAGGTGTTTAGGTAATGCCATCCAATGACGGCGAAAGAAAAACATCTACTTCAACAGCCAGAGTGTAAATCTGAGGGCAACATGTTAGCTGTGACAGTATGTTGAAGTGCAATTAGTGTGATTCTGGTATTGTTGAATATTATCAATGTCTTCATCTACTGGCAATGGGATCTTTGTGATTGAAATCGCGTTATCGCACCAACAGGATCTTCCACACTCTGTTTTTTCTGTTCTGGAATGAGTGTATTATAATGCATCACTGGCTTCCTTCTGTTTCTTGCCAATGGCATCTGGGTTGGCAAGGGGGTCTAGGTCAGCAAACAGGTTGAACCAGGCGGACATATTCTGACCCTGAGAAAACATAGAGAACAATTCAATATGGGTAATGGTGAAGTTAAAGTTAAAAGAAAATGGTAATGGTAGTGTTGTTAACGTAAAAATAAGAAGTAAGGATTAAATTTTAAGCCCGATATTCATGATAAAACAGATTGGTCTTTGCAACTTCCACCTGGTCTTCGTGGATCAATTCAATCCTTGTACAATCAAACATTTTATTTTAGGCTTTATACCTTTTTGATCTGAGAAAAAATCAAGATTACTTTTAACTCCAGGGTTTTAAAACATGCAAAGGGGGACACACACAACACACATAGATAGGCATACATAAATCTCACCTTTTTGGAAGCTGGTTTAGGTTTTGGTTGTTGTTGTTGTTGCTGTTGTTGTTGTTGCTGCTCTTGTTGCTGTGGTAATGTAGCTGAAGCCATAAGAGGTGGCTGGCCAGATAAACCTGTAACATAATAAGGGGAAGGTGTGCATTCATACAATTACACTACTTTACACTGTTTAATTATCATACACATGACTTGTTTTCTGTTGATAAAACAGAACAATTCTTTACTTACAGACTAAATAACCATTGTATGTAGAAATAAAACATAAAAAATAAATTAAGCAAAATATAAAAAGCTCTCACCTGTTCCCAAGCTCAGTCCCTCCATGCCAGCAGTGACATCCAACAGCTGCGAAGGCATATACGAGGCAGACTCTGCCGGGTGCTCGCTCTCTGCTGGAGTATAGGGGGCACCACCAGCTAGTGGGGCGGCCCCAAACATGGATTGCCATTCTTGTGAAAGAGCATCATTGTTCTGAGAGGTGTTGCCTATTGATAGGATTTCATTCAGAAGCATCATCTCATCTTTGTCCACAACCTCATCCGGCTCCAACTCGTCTGATAACAGGTCCTTGCTTTGACCTGAAGGCAAAAAATAATTTTTTTAATATTGAAGCTGGACAAACAACATTCAATCTTCATTTCATTTAACTTTGATAAGATACATGAGATTGCTTCCAGAATGAAATACATTAAAACCTTTAAAAAATGAATTTAACTCGCGGGTCTTTTACACAAAAGAAATCGCAAATAAAAGAATTCATAGGTGATTATGTTTCAAAATTATATTTCTTCTCATAGATATTTGTGTATATTTATATTTTTGAGGTCCATATCACTTTCATATTTGTGTTACATTTAGAGTTTTTGAATCTATATAATTAGTTCCCTAATATAAACATCAGACTGCTAGTAATAACAGTTTGCTGTGGAATCAATGATGGGTCAACACTGCTGACCTAAAGCTCTCTATTTGTTCCCAAAGTGCAACAACAACAAAACAAATGCACCTAAACTGCGGAATTGTAAACCTCAATTGTGCAACTCTACACTGCTTTCATGGGCAATTGACCCATTTTTATTTGCTCTGCTGGCAAGTCTTCTGGGGCTTTACTGCAGCAGAACTGGGACCAAGCTCGTGACTACATTTTATTCTACATCATCAAACAGTATAGTATACTGCTTATTCACTATTCTCTTTGATATCTGAAAAAAATCAAACTATTCAGACCAACATGAAAGCATTACCACAATAGTGACTGTGCAGTAAAAGGCCCAAGTCAGCCGCGGTGTCAATACCGTTGCCATGGTGCTTGACCTCAAAGTTAACACAGCTAATCTCGTACCTGCAGCAGTCGTAGACAGGTGTTATTACAGAGCGGGTCTGAGATCAGCTGTGGGACAGAGTCAGGGGGGAAACAACGTGCAGTATGGGGTGAGTGTTGGAAGTTAGGTACCTAAGAACAGAGACAAGAGTACTAGTAACTTAGCACCTGATATGAAACAGACTAGCTAGATATTTTGCTTAGAAATCTTGCTGTGTTAAAATTATAGGGAATATTATGAGTGACTTGCAGTGCGCGATTGATGCAATATGATCTATAGATTTAAGAATGACATGAAAATTGTTGACAATGTCAGAGTCTATGTTATAATACTATCTGTGACAAAACCAACCTTGGTGGAATTTTGCTGCTTGATAAAATGATAAAATCTACTTTGACACTGCAGCCAGTCAGAGACTGTTTTATAAATTATTTTCATACAAACCAGCAGTAATAGGAATTTTCTAGAAACAACACTGTTAAAAGCCCATGATTAAATTACATGTCAAGGTTTCCCTGACAACATATATACAATCAGTCAAACATAACAGTGTCAGTAGGTCATGCATACCACTGTAGACATCAACAAGTCAGAGGAGTACTCCTTTAATACCAGCCTATACCCATGCCCAGGTTTCAGTTTATTTAGTTAGCTTAGTATATTAATCTAGTACCAAAGCAATGTTCTGATTGTGTATTATCATGCTATATGTAATAGTATTGAAATGATTAATAAACAAATGGATCAATATTGAATAATATCTTAAACCAGCAAATTAATCCTTCAGCAGTCTTAACCTATTTATCTTAATCCAGTGTTAATCTTTACATTGCCTGATAAAGAGCTTTACTTCCTGTCTTTATATGGCATTGATCTACCAGTCCTTACATTGACTTTTGGTGAAAGTGTGGGCTCAGATCAATAAACACCACATTGTGCACTACACCATGGACTATACATGTAGTAATGACTGATAAACTGTTGGCAGAGAGACCATTTTCTTTGTGAGTATATGCAATATTAATCTCAGTTTCTATTCTTTTTTTATTCATTCACAGGAAGTAGAAGTACAAGTACAATGCAACAAAGATGACAACAGGCAGCTCAACCAGCAATATCTACTCTCTCCTGGACTTGGTCCGTACAAACATAGTGTCGTGCAGGCATTGCAATCACACCTACAAGGACCCGCGCATTCTCCCGTGCCTGCACACATTTTGTCGAACATGCATCCTAGAACTAGTCACAACAAATGCAGGTGGAAAGACCGCCAACACCAAAACCACCAAGAAGGGTTCTCCAGCGTCAACCACCACTACTCCTAACACCCTCTGTTGTCCTGTTTGCAAAGAAGTCATCCAGCGTTCCAGAGAAGATGTCAAGAAACTGGACACCAACCCCTTCCTGGAGCACCTGCTGGAGATCTGCCACTGCCAGGACGACCAGCCAAAGCAGTGTGAATACTGTAAGTTTGACAAGAAGGAGGCGGCGGCCACGGCCAGGTGTCTGGAGTGCCAGGATGACATGTGTGACCACTGCACAGAGGCACATAAGAGAACCAAGCTGACCAGGAACCACAAAGTGGCACCCTTCAAAGAGATGCAGCTGGGTACGGATCAATTAACGTATAAATCTTAATCCGGACTTTCTATGCCTATGTCTATAGTAGTCATGGGATTCAGTTATTTCAGAGAATTTATACATTTATACAATTTTATAACACTAAATATAAATATACATGTATATATCTCATATGGTACACACAGAAAGCCTTTTATCATTAACTATCTAGCAGCAGTGTTACCTTCATTCCAAATTAATATCCTGTGGTTCGGTGCAAATTTATTGATCAAATTACCATCTACATATAATTTGTGTCCTCAATCTATATTTGCAGAGGTGCCCTATAGCTGGTAACTGTGAATTATACTAAACTGACATGTTATAAGACCTCACTTTTAATTATTTACTCAGTGAAATAAAAATTGTCTTCACTTCTTTACAGGTAAATATGACGAGGATATAAGGTCAAACCAGCAGATCCAGTGTCCCCAGCACAAAAAGGAACCCATCACCCTGTTCTGTACCCAGTGTCAACAGCTGGTCTGCCGTGAGTGCAAGGTCCACGCCCACGACAGCCACACTTGGTCCAGTCTACAGGAGGCTGGTCAGCAGTATGGTGCACGCATACAGACCCTACTGGACACTATAAAGAATAAGATCCCTGGCATAGAAGAGTACCTGAACTATATGGAGACATACACATCCGAGCTGGACAAAAAGAGAACAAAGACTAACGAAACCATTGAAGAACAGGCGGAAACCCTGAAGGCAATGATAGATGATCACAAGAACGGCCTGCTGAAGGAAGTGAACGATGCATGCGATAGCGAGCTGGAGCATGTGAGATCGAAGCGCGAAGCCATCACGGCCACCCTGCACTCTCTGCAGTCCCATGATCAGGACCTCCAGAAGCTGGTACAGTTTGGGAAAGGGGAGGAGATCCTGCACCTGCAAAAACAGGTCACCAAGAGACTAACTGAACTTATATACCTGGAGATTGACGGTCTTAAAAGCTCTCTCTCCATTGAGTTCAAAGGAGGCAATGCCACTAAGGAGAATGTGGAAATCCTTTTTGGTAAGGCAGAACTGTGTGGGCTATCAATGGGGAAAACTAATATTGGATCCTTGAGCAACATTAAAGTTCCCATGTCCTCTGTGTTACCCAACATATCTGGCAGCCCTGAGCTACAGCTGGAGTTTGAATGCAAAGGTGTGTACGACCACAAGGAGATCTGGCCCAGTGGTATAGCTGTCAATCAGAAGGGAGACATGTTGGTGGTGGACAGGGACAACAAGAGGATCAAGGTGTACAACTCCCAGGGGAAGTACCTCAACGACTTTGGCGGGATGGGCAAAAACATCCTGTGGTGTCCGTACGACATCGCCATCATGAAGAACGGCAACTTGGCTGTGACAGACAATGAGAAGGAAGATGTGAAGATTTTCTCTCCTCAGGGGGATGCGGTCACGATCATTCATAGCCACTTCAAGCATCCTAGGGGAATTGCCGTCAACAGCAAGGGTCAGCTGATAGTGGTGGACTGTGGGATGAGAAGACTGACCATCCATGATCCAGACACGGGACACATCGTCCAGACCATCCCAGCCAAACAGGAGGACAGTCACAACTACTTCACTGACCCGTACTACGTGACTGTCACCAGCAATGACTCCATCATAGTCACAGACTGGGCCGCTCCAAATATCAAAGTGTTCAACTCGGAGGGGAAGCTGATCGGGGAGCATGGCACCTACGGAATCCAGGAGGATCAGATTCTGGAACCGTACGGTGTGTGCACAGATGCCTTCGGATACATCTTCGTGGCAGACAACCTCAATCATAGGGTCCACTTGCTGTTGCCCGATGGACGGTTCAAGAAGTTTATCTTGACCAAGCTGGACAAACTGTGGCACCCTATGGCGTTAGGGATTAACCACCGCGGAGAGCTGGTTGTTACAGAAGCATTAGGCAAGGTTAAAGTCTTCAAGTATTTGTGAAGCTAGTCAGAAAGAAAACTATTGCCATAAATAACATTTGGAACTTTCATGCTGTTTGAGAATCTGTTGTTTATCTTTTCTTTTCAAGTTAAGCGTTTTCATAGCAATCTCATCAAGAGAACAAAAATTGCACACAGCTGCCATAATTGTTCCTATAAACATAAATGTTGAATGTGAACATGTAGTTCGTGTTCTTTCCAAATGAAGCGTTCTTCTAACAATGGTTTTGAAGTATGATTTTTGAACTAAACATGGCTGCATATTAATTCAAGTTACAGATGTTTTTACTCTTATTGCTCATTTGTTTGTTTGTTTCTTTTCTTTTTTTTTTACAATAACATATTTTGGTTGCGCCTGCTGTTTGCAATAATACTTGTTGCTGCAATATCTTGGTGTAATTTTTACAAAATTAAGAACACAAGAACTTTGTATTGTGGTAAATAAATTTTTGTATATGATCATCATCCTTATCTCTAAAGTTTATTGAGTAAATTCTGCTTTTCTGTTTATAATAATTATTTTCACCTTTAAGAGCCATGGTGATAACATTTATGAATTTCTATCTCCACCTTCTAAACTATCACCCCAAATTTACAATTTTTCTCAGGTTTAAAATATTACCTAAAACAATTCATGTAGACAAAAATCCTAAAATCTCACCCACCTTTTTGGACTTGTGGTTTCTGTGAAGACTGTATTAGTTTTCCACTGTAGTCAAACTCTTCAGCTGTCTCTTCTTCTTCACCAAAGTCTATAATGTTATCCTGTTCTTTGCCATTTTGATTTTCTTCTGCTGTCTTGGCATGAGATTCATCGCCACTTCCTCCCGCTGCTTTTCTTATTTTAGCTAAATAAATGTAATTGATATTATTGGTCTATTTTAAAATATACATCATTTTAGCTTTAACTTTTTCTGCCATAAAACTAGTACCAGTGATATCATGAAGAACTTTTTCATTCCGGAAACTTTAATATATTTTTGTTATTTTATCTTTAACATTTTCTACTGTAAAAATCCTGTTGTCAGACATGGCAAACTTACTATTATGTTACCAATGATTCATTTGACTTCACTGCTCTTACCCAACTGCTGAAAGTCTGACAGCAGTCTCATGACAAACTAATGTGTTTTACCTTTTCTATAGCAAATTACAGATAGCTGACATCTTGAATGTAGACCAAATTAGGAAAAATACTGGCATATTCAACCATTGTAAATTGATAAAGATTAATATTACTTCTAGAGCTTGATATCCTCAATAAAACAAAACCAATCCATTTCAGTTTTGGGTCATCATGTATCTGTCTCCTCCTGAAAAGATCTCACCTTTCAACAGACAAGGAAATAAATATGTAAAAGATCTGACTCTTACCTGGTAGTCTTGGTAAAGCTGACATTTCTAGCTTGCCCCTCTCTTCAGGAGGTGGTGGTTGTTCTGGACTGTCAGGATCATCTCTGTACACTTTACTCTCTATAGCCTCTTCTACTTCATCTTGAAAGTCTATTAAACTGGGGGAAATATAAAGCAGAACTGTGAGACATCCAGAATTTAAACTAAGAAATTGACTCTTTCTTTTTCTATCTTTCTATTTGTTTGTTTCTTTTTTTTTCCCCACTTGTTTTCCACACATCCTATAGGATGGTATAATATCTGTCTTTATGTTGTGCACTTTTTCCAGTATTTTCTAAACTTAATAATATTGTCCACCACTTTTAACAAGCAAATTCCTGAATTTAACATGAAGTTCCAAATAATTACCACAGCATGTAACTTGATCATAAAAAAGATTAAATCTGTTCAATGAAAAATTTAATCAAAACCAGTATAAGACATTTGGTGCTTCTTCTCATTAACATGCAGCAGCAAGTTATTTCATTCAATTTGCAAGACATCACATACATGCAAATTAACTAAACCAGTTTAAAACAGAAGCCATACATTACAGGTCCAGGGATTTATTTTAAGCATTACGATACAACAATGAAAAAAATGCACACTAAATAAACATTACTATTCATTTCTTTACCACCTACCTTTGCTTTTCTCTTGTTTGGTCTGATTGTTCTGAATTCATAGCACCTTGATTCTGATTATCTAATAAGTCTCTATCATTTGCACTGATTGAAAAATCACTGAGATCTATTAACTGAGAGTCATCTGTCTCTGGATTTGTGCAATCTTTCTTTTGCTCATTTTCCTCAGGAATTGGATTTTTCCAAGTCAGCTCTAATTCCTCATCATCACTTTAAAAGAGAGCATTTACCAAAATATTTATCACCAACAGGTGTCACTTTAGTCAACACGGGACCAAACCAGGGTTATGTTAGCAATGAAATGAAAAAGAAACAAAGTCATACCTCTGTTGAGTAGTATTGTTAGTAGTATCATCAGTGGCCTCTTCCTCATTATCTGAGGTGTTAGTGGCAGCAGTAACTTGGGCAAGATCAGTTTCAGGTTTCTGGCGGTCCACAGTTCTGGAGTGCTTACTTCCACCAGTGCCATGACGAGCAGTGGCCTTTCTGTTACCCCCAGAATGCTTCCCATGTGTTAGTTCTGTGTTACTGTTAATTTCACATAATTCAGGGTATTAATTCATGGTGACTGAAGAGGCTACACAACTTTCCACTCTCTAATGTAGGCCATACCAAGCCACAGTCCATAGTATATGTAGCGTAAGCTGAAGCCAACCTTTGCAGACACAGACTAGGATTATATCAGTCTGCTGTTGCCCAGATAGTTGTCAGACACCAATCCCTTTGAAAGCTTAAGGCAATTCTATTTCCCAGCACCAAAAAGTAAAGGCCATGAGTAAATATTCAAGGAAAAACTCATCCCAAGAGCTCTACCTGCTACTGATGGATTTTATTGTTAAGCCATTACAGAGGGGAATCAAAATTATTTTGATAAAAGGACCCCCCCTCATCACTCACTCACTCACTCACTCACTCACTCACTCACTCATGCACGCACACATGCACACACATTTACTTAAAATCCAATTCCCATTTTGGAACAAACACCATAAAAATACTTTGTAACTTTCTTAACACATGAAAAGGATTTAAATCCCCATCCCTGCATTATCAATTTCTGTGACAGAAAACACCCTTACCTTTACCAGCCACAGCAACTAAACTAAAAGCTCTTCCACAACAAGAATCTACACAGCAAAAACAGCAAGCAGGGTTACCATGCTTCACTAGTATTAGTAGGAAATTAATGAAGTGCCAAGGATACTCTACGGAAAATGCACACATAATGTTGATCAAACAATAACAACAATAAAATTTACAAGCAGTTACCACTATTCAAATTCAAAATGCTTACAAAAAATCACAAAACAGACATTTAAATCAATATAAACTAACTAGAATGGATGACAATTGAAATAATCAGAGGTTTCAAAAGCTACTAGTTCGACACAAGTGTGAAGTCAACATCAAATGAAAATAAATCTTAATATGAGATGATGAAAATCATTTACCCCTCTTTCTTGATCCACTCATCAATGTCTCTGTCTGCAGCCTCCATGTTATTAGTTTCATCAGCAAGCTTTTTACTAGTTTCCGTCAGTTCCTGAAAACAGGCAGATCATAAAATGGCTTAATGGCATTCTAGATGTAGCAATTTCCATATGCTAGAAAATATACAGTGACTAAATTCAGTAATAGATAACTCTTCAGTGATACATAGACCATATAAGTTAAACTAAATATAAACTGCACAATAACACACACTACTGCTACAGAAACTGTGAGCTCTGTCATAAACTTGGTACAAGACATTACTTGATTTAGACCTAAATTAAATAATAATGCACGAGTGACCAAAAGCATGGATCCTTTAAAGCACTGCCATCCAGCAGGCTACAGTACCTTTAGCATACTAAATTCATAATATTGATATCCTTTGAAACTCTCAGCCACTGCTGTCATGGTTCTGGCAGTTTTGTCCCAAAAAGTCAACAGTGTGGACTGGTAGTTGGCTAACACATGGGAGAACATATTGCACCGACTGGCCGCCAGAAGGTCCACCTTCTGCATCACGTCCACCTTCAGACGGTCAAACTTGGCCTTAGTTTTCCTCACTTGAGCTTGCACCTGAGATAAGAGGTTGCACAATAATAAAGATAACAGTCATAAAAAACATTTGAAAGGGGGGAGAGGGGAAAAATTGCCACCAGAGTATGATGAAAATCATAAATTAATCCCAAGTCCTTTTCCTGCCAATTCAAAATTCGAAGATCCAAAAAAATATAAAACCAGCATTCAAAATATACATAATTCTATATCTAAAGGTTATCTTGTATGTAAAAATGTCATAACTAAATTTGTAAGCCAGACCTAAAATCTCTTTTAAAATGCACCTTTCTAAACTTTTCCAGTTGCTTATATGTATCAGGGTCCAGGTTTTCTGACACATCTTTCATCCACATGAGGGCGCCCCTGTACTCTGTCCTGGCAGCCTCCATTCTGTTGATGGTGACGAGGGTGTCTGATATGGCGCGGTAACGAAAGGTTTCCACCTCTTGGTACAGTCGCACCAAAGATGGGCGCAAAGATAACCTGGAATGTTTTGTTGAATGATTACATTTTCTACTGCCATACTCGGGTTTTTCAAGCAATTCCATTTTCTGTATCAGTAAAAGTAATGCTCAATTCAATATTCAGAAAAAAAAATAAATTAAATAAATTAAAACATGCCCAATGTGTAATTTAGGAAACTGTGCTAGAACAACATAATTTTTGTTTAAAGGACTGTGAACTGTTGCCACAATGAAAGCCCATTAAGGTAAGTGTAAGTTACCTTTGTTGTGAAGAAAAGCTGAGAGATTTGCCAACGGCAGCCATCATCTTGCCAGCCCTTGTCTTGTCCTTACCACTCTCATTCTTCAGGAACCTCCCAGTTGCACTTTCCTCCTGGGATAATGCTACAAAAGAGACGCATATCAAATATTGTCTCTTGGCAGATGGCAACACTTACGGAAATTTATCTTCTTCTCTGTAAAGCTACTAGATATTCCAGTGATAAATCATTGGGTTGAAGATGACTTTTGCAACACAATCAGAATTTGAAATCACAGGATCTTCTCCAATCACTTAATTGTTCATGAACTTGTCAAATGAACAAATTTTATTTTCCATGTAACTGTCAAATGAACAAAAACATTTTGACGTCTTTGCAAATGCTTTCTCTATGATTTAGATATCAAGTACCAGTTTCTTTAAACAGGCATACTTACTACATAATCTGTCTTGATATTTCTCCAGCACTCTCAGTAGCTCCATACAGGAATGCTGCACTGCTTTGAACACCTGAATAAGGATAAGTATAAATTAAACAGTAATATTTAGCATTTAAATCTTCTCACGCAGAAAAGTAAACCTCAATATAAAGTACAGTAAACAATTTAAGTTTTCTTAGTTTACCACCTAGTTTTACATTCTGTAAGCTTAAAATTACATTCTGTAATTCTTAAAATTTTCACCTCTAATTTAGCATCAAGCTCGGCATCTGAAGCCACAATGTGTTCATCTTCCTTCTTCCCCAGTTTCCTCTTCACGGCCTGTTTAGTGGTCCAGTACGTCTCCTTCATCCTCTGGAAGGTGGAATTGTCCGTCCTCTCCACCCAGCGGTCATAAGAAGGACCAGAGTAACCCTGCTGACCTCTGGGAAATTATAACAAGGCAGAAAAGCTGTCATAAGTACAGACATAAGAAAGACCAGAGTAACCCTGCTGACCTCTGGGAAATTATAACAAGGCAGAAAAGCTGTTAAATGTACAGACATAAAAGCAAATAATGATGCAAAACATAGGTTTAACGTTAAAGATGCATTTGAAGTCAAATTTTTGACATAAAAACCAACTGAATGCCACTAAACAGTTTCAAATAATAAAACAAGAAATACCAATTCCACATTGTATTCAACACTTACATTTTGAAGAAATGGATATAAATGACAGCAAGACATTACTTTTTTGAAAAAAATTTTCCTCATCAATCACATTCTTACAAGTTTTCCCTAAAATAGCAACAACTTGTACATTAACATTATGACTGCAGTCTATATTTCATAGCATTTAATTCCACGTGATTAAAATTGCCAATACCAGTCATGCAAAATAAATGTCAAATTGCATTTTTCATATGAGAAAACATTTGTTTCAAAACAAAAACGTAGTCAGTAGCTTATGAAAATTAAACAATTTGATTTGATACCTTACAGAAAATTAAATATTTACAATTGCTTATGAAACACATGACCAGGCAATAAATGTAAAATTGAACTTATACACACACACATCTTCAATATTTCAGAGAAAAAACCTGCATGACTGCTTTCAGTTAATTCTCACATATACCATTAACTACTTAATTATTCAACAATCAAAATGGTAATACTGAAGCATTCAAGAGGAGCAACCATCTCAATTCTTTGTATAATTCAAGTGATGGATAATATGAAAGATATATCTTACATAACATAATTATTTTTGAGTCACTGGTTTATTTTTTTATTGAATGATATACTTTTATCAATGGCCATTATAACATGTAGTTACAGAAAATCTGTGGCTTAGAAAATGGATTTTAATATTTTATGTTATCAGTGGTATACTTACTAGTAGTCATTATAGATAGTAAAGACATGAAATGCATTTTCCAGAATGAAATCAGCTCTTTCTTAGTTGTTCAAGGTTTGATTAACACTTACTGCATGATTGACTGCTGCCTACTCCAATGCTTAATGTATTAATATATCTTCTCCGGATAAAATGAAACTTCTCCTTTTACTGCAGATTCAACATACTAAAAATAAACAATGTCAATAAATTACTCAATAATAAATGAAAATGACAAAGTATCCCTTTTATGTCATTATACCAGAATTGTGACTTCTCAGAATGTGTGAATTGTAATACATTTAATTGTTCATTTAAGCAACTTGGAGCTTTTAAAGATTAATCAATATCATAGGTTCCAATGTATTTGTGCTGCTCCTCCTCCATTAAAACATATCTGAACATGTGATTACATTAAATCATTTATTCATGCACACATTTGCATGTTCTGAATAGCTCTGTTGACTTAGTTGAGTTTATTTGTTCCCAAAGGAATTTCCAGGGAGGATCTGACATATGTAAAAATTGCTGAAATCTTGTTGCTGCCACTGGTACAGTCAACTAATCCCCATCTTCAGACCCAGTATATTATATTATTAATTCTAAAATCTCTATAAGTTACTATAAGTAACTGGCTCGCGCTGCCAGTAATTACGCGGCGGGATATTCAGGGCACAGACCGTGATCATAAGATAGCGTGAATAGAAAATAGAATTTAGAAAATAGACATTGCATGTGAACGAAGCCTTATTTCTAAGAAAAAATTGAAATTCCTTTGTATATTTAATGAATTACACATATCGTATGCTTACAATTTCAAAATCTGCAGTTTGAAAATATATTTAGCAAAGAATTGTCTCTGATCATATTTTTCTATCAAAAGAACCTTTACATTTAAAGTAGGGATTGCCTGTTCATCTTAGGAGTTGAACATACACACTGCTCTTTGTAGATGCATCCATTTTTGTAGAATCTCAAAATATCTATCTTTGACTGAAAAGAATTGTAGCATTCTCAAGCCAACTGGTTCGACTAATTTCAACAGTGCAATGCCAATGGGGCAATATTGTCTGTACGTGTCAACGAGTTGCACTTAAATAAACAACACATAACCGTCTCCAATTCCAATTTCCACTTTTGATGAAAAATTTCATTCCAGACAAAATAAGAGAAGAAAGCAGCTGAAACAAGCAGCTGAAACGACAAGAATTCAACGTCTTTGGTCGTCTATCGATGGATCGAGACACGTCTATATTCGGTCTGTATTCTTTGTTCCACCATTATTCTAAACTTTCTCGTGTAATCGAATTGTCCCCTCTATTACTCAGGGAAACTGTAAAGGATTCTCCTTTCCATATGCATTTCAATTTTCTTAATCGTACCCCCCGTTTCCTGAAACATTTATATAATATTGCGATTATGTTGTTTTCTCACCTGCCTTCCATCTTGTCAATAATACGGGCATGTAAGCTCCGACGACTACTATTGGTCAATAATAACTGCAGAGCTGGTTTCTAAATAATACATGCAATAAAATTTATTTGTAAATGAGAATATTTAAATCCACCCACTTGTCATACCAGGAGAATATACAGCCACCATGTTGTTTTTATTACTTCGTATTAGTTATTTTTGACCAATGATGTCTTTTCATTGTACACACGCAAAGGGCGGGATTTTACACAAAAAAAAAAAAAAAAAAAGCGAAAGTGGTGCGGAAGACTATTGAGTTGTTAAATTGGTTCCGTCTGTTTGATTTATGTCGAGTTTTTCGGTTATATTTTTTTCTAACATGAGCATGTACATTGGTTATCTTTCCAAAACTTGTCCAAAGACAAGTTTGCATTGGAAGTTCACTAACTTAACGTCATTGAGAATGTTGGGAATTCCCCTATCAAACAGGCTAAGCAGGTACTTTTTTCGGGGAATTTTGCCAGAAACGTAAATCGCAGTGTTGGTTGTTTAATTGTTTTACGGATTTAAGCTTTCTCTCCATTAGGTTGGAACATAAACTAGGTAGGTTTTGCGAATCTTAAACAGTTTTAGTATTCGATATAAATAAGATTGCATTCAGACTAATGAACCTTCGGACACTAGTGGTTTTGACAATAGAGAGAGTCTATTCAGGGGGAAATTGATCTTGCCACTAACAGGAATGATTCGTCATTTTAATCTGACGTCAGTGACGTGGAATATTCTTGTCGACGTTATTGATCCACATAGAAAACGTTGACGGTGTTTTGACACATCATTTTAAGCAGAGTTCTTACATTTAGCAGGTCATACTACAGGTGTAGTACTTCAGAAATGGCAGGATCCCAGGGAAACGATGCTTATCTCAGGAATGCTCTTTCCAAAGTTAGTATATATTTGTGTCTCATGAAAGTTTAGAGATCACTCAGGTGTTAATACATATCACATGATAGATACATGTACATACACGCTCGACTGTCACCTTGATTGGATAGTAAACGATTGTCGTAAAATCGCTAAATGATATTAAAACTGGGTGCATAAACTTGAAAACCACCTAGGACAACCTTGGACTGCCACATTAATCCAATACAATGCAAAAATAAACTATAACAAGTGGTTAAAGCCTTCAAACCGAATGTCGTAAAGTCCCCATATATATATACCTCCATAGAGTCAATAAAATAGAGTAAGCTTGTGAAACAAGATTCCACAATTTTAAACATAATAATCGAAATAAAATACTGCCGGGCATCGGAGCGGCCTAAAACTTGGCACGCTTACCGCTAATGCAGCAGGCTACATCATCTCGTCGCGTGTTTGTAAATTCCATGCATGGCATACGCACAATCAAACCGTAAATCCAAATTCCGCCTTTGACGCTTGAGTCGGTCCACTCTAACCTCCCATTACGAAAAAGAAGCCATGCCATTGGACAATGCGACCTCTGCGGTTACGTCACTACCTGAATTGGATTGTGGAGAGGACCGATTTACGGTTTGATTGTGCGTATGCCATGCACGGAATTTACAAACAAGCGATGGGATGATGTAGCCTGCAGTATTTGCGGTAAGCGTGCCAAGTTTTAGGCCACTCCGATGCCTGGCAGTATTTTATTTCGATTATTATGTTTAAAATTGTGGAATCTTGTTTCACAAGCTTACTCTATTTTATTGTCTCTATGGAGGTACTGTATATGAGGACTTTACGACATTCGGTTTTAAGGCTTTAACCACTTGTTTAGTTTATTTTTGCATTGTATTGGATTAATGTGGCAGTCCAAGGTTGTCCAAGGTGGTTTTCAAGTTTATGCGCCCAGTTTTAATATCATTTAGCGATTTTACGACAATCGTTTACTATCCAATCAAGGTGACAGCCCAGCGTGGTTTTTTGTTGTATATGATAGTACATGTACATGTATGACTGTACTGTAATTGTTAAATTGAAATGTGTCAGATACTTATACATGTAGGTGCATATAATATTATATATTATGATGCCATATACTTTTTGTTCTAGTACCAATATCAACACCTAGCAAAAAGGGACATTTTGCAAGCATTATCACATTTCAAGGATTTGAAACCTAATGTTGACAGCTTTGGTGAGGATTTTTGAGACTGATATATGAGTTTTTGTAAGATGAACTTTAAGTGTTGACTTCATGTATTAACCAGTTTTGGAGAGGGAGTATATATTGTGTTTGTCCATGCTACAAATTTTCATTTATCTTTTTGTAGTCTTTAATGATGGAAACAGAAAAGAGCTGCTTTGTCTTGAAGGAACCATACCAGTTACATATAGAGGTAATATTGTTATGCATGTAGATTCAGCTCCAAATAGTTACTGAACATGCTTCTGCACGTACATGTAGTACTCAATTTTATTATGTACAGACACAGATGTGTCTGTACATATAGCCATCACCTGCGTCTGTTGTCGCCGTCCTCGCGGTCGCCATGCACTTTTACCGATAACACGATAATTGGAAAAGTGTTTTTTATTTCAGCTTGAAACTTACAGAATTGATGAATATTCATAATACGCACGTCAAGTTCGAAAATCAGCATGATCGGGTGACTTGTAGGGAAGTTATGCTGTTTTTTCCCTTTTTTCAGCATATATGCAGCACCGATAACATGATAAGTGAAAAACCATTTTACTTTTTGGCTTGAAACTTACAAAACTGATAAAGATAATTATGTAATATTGCATCAAAATTTGCAGAAACCCTTATTTTGGGCAGTGCTCCCATGATGACCATTTAAGAAAAACCATGTCACTTACTGTTTTCAAACTTACAGGAAAGAAACATGGGTCTAAAATACAGCTTCAGTAGGCAATGCAGTCTGTTTGGTAATTTTTTCTGGCAGTTAAACATTTTTTTGTGAAAATTTAATTTTTCACATATTGGCATTTTCAAGGTGTGACTTTGAAGTTCCATGAGCCTGCAGACCTTTGCTAGTCACGTTTTCTGAATGTTCATGTTACTAATATTCTATTATTAAAAATTGATGGTCATTATGCTGTTAAACATTATGTAATATTGCATCAAAATTTGAAGAAATCCCTATTTTGGGCACTGCTCCCATGATGACCATTTAAGAAAAACCATGTCACTTACTGTTCTCAAACTTACAGGAAAGAAACATGGGGCTAAAATACAGCTTCAGTAGGCAATGCAGTCTGTTTGGTAATTTTTTCTGGCAGTTAAACAGTTTTTTGTGAAAATGTAA
Organism: Lingula anatina; assembly: GCF_001039355.2. The sequence continues at coordinate 278,493 of NW_019774981.1, read as the reverse complement.
TTTTTCACTTATTGGCATTTTCAAGGTGTGACTTGAAGTTCCATGACCTTTGCTTGTCATGTTTTCTGAATGTCCATGTTACTAATATTCTATTATTAAAAATTGATGGTCATTATGCTGTTAAGCATTATGTAATGTTGCATCAAATTAGAAGAAAACAATTTTTGGTGCTGCTGCCATGATGACCATTATGGGAAAACCGTGTTACTTATGACTGTCAAACCTTTAAAAAAGAAACACTGGACTAAAATGCAGAATGAGTTGGAAAAGCAGTCTTATTGGCTTCTTTTTCTGGAAGTTATACATTTGAGTGAAATATTCATTATCTTTTTGGCGTATTCATTGTGGGACTCGGAGCTCCCATGGACATGAAGCCGAATGGTAATCAAATTTTCCACATGTCCATGCTATTTATTTATAGTCAATAATCAAAAATTGGTGATAATTATTCTATAATTTATTATGTAATGATACATCAAAATTGACAACAATCTTTTTGCACTGCTACTGCAAACATTATGAAAAGAAAACTGTGTTACTTATTATTATTTTTAACTTACAAGTATGATTTTTAGGATTGGCATGCAGTTCAAATTAGAAAGCCAGGTCAATTGGGTTATCATTTATTATTGAATTTATGCAATTTTGTGTGAAATTTTCATTTTTCTCATTCTGACACTTTCTAAGTATAAACTTGAACTCTTGAACTTGATGGCCCTGAAGCCTTATGCTTTTACTTTCGTCGGTGTTACTGCACCTGTTGTGCATAATTAAAATTTGATGTTGACTGTGCAGTAAAACATAATGTATTATTGCATCAGAATTGGTAGTCTCCTATTTTGTGCATTATTGTTTTGTGCTTTTCTTAAGATGTGACTTAAGTTATGGGCCTGAAAGACCTTTGAGAGGGTCAGTCTGTAAATACCCCTCGGGTATCACTTAGCTAAGTTCTGAGTTATAAAGTCATTTGCCTAATTGATAGGCCATTAAATGAGATTACATAAAGCACACTTGTTGATATTTCCTTGTAAACTCCCAAAAGCTCTCTGCTAGATTAATAATAAGGAAGCAGTGATAATTATGCAGGTAATGTAATCGAAGATTAAAAGTTTGAATAGCAGCTTCGTTGGAATTATATTTACCTCAGGCTCTGCCAAGGAGGTTATATTTTCACCCCTGTTTGTCTGTCATCAACATAACTCAAAAAAGTTATGGATCGATTTTGCTGAAATTTTCAGGAACTGTCAGAATTGGGCCAAAGAGGACAATGAATAGTTTTTAGTGGTTGTCTGGCTCAATAATCAATCAATAATCAATAATAATCAACAATTGCTGCCTTGGCAGAGGTCTGCACTCTCGGTGGTTTTCTAGTTTTGTTATGTTTTCCTTTACAATTTTTTCTCAAACACTTGCATTTGTGACTTTTAACTCTCATCCGCTCAAGGCTCTGCACATTTTCTGTATTTCTACATAATGACCTTTTTTGCATCTTTATTTTCTGTTTTTGTCTGTACATTTGACAGCTTTGCTGCCTTGTTATAATTAATAATTAATTTTCTGAAGTTGTGTCTGAATATGGGTTTACATTTAAGATAGGTTGACTGACTCTTTGGTAACACTCCATGTCAAATTGAACTTTAGTCACTTTAGACAAAAAGTATAGAATTCTTCAAATCTCCTACTGTAGTTGCCCCTGCCATGCCCTTCAGTGTTTTTTATTGTTATTTTATTTTATTTTTACTAATCAGCTAATTTCACATTCACTGTTGTTGTTTGTAAACTATATGTAATACATGTATATATGCCAGTAAAACCAATATTTAAAATACATATAGTACCGTACAGAGCAGTACCAGTAAAAAAATAGTTTGCATTTGATCATTTTTTCCAAGTTTTAAACATAATTGCATATAGCAAACCTGTCCTAATTCTCCACAATTTAGGTACTACCTTTAACATACCAGTTTGTCTGTGGCTGTTGGAGACCCATCCACATAACCCACCAATGGTGTATGTAAAGCCAACAGCTAATATGCAGATCATGTCAGGGCAACATGTAGATACCAATGGAAAAGTGTATCTTTCATATCTTCATGAGTGGAGACATGTATGAAACTATTTTTTTATTCCAGTAGATTCAGTCATAATGAACTGAAAAATGGAATACTGATGTCAGTGCTAAGACCACCGAAACTTGTCAGAATTAAGTATTTTTGGTGATTCTATGGACTTTTTATAATGATGTTTCAATCTAAATTGTTTTATTTTACTTATAAAGATTCAGCTTAATTAGTCATAATTTTCTATTCGAGCAAAATAATTTATTTCAGCCACAGTCAGACCTGCTTGGTTTAATACAGATAATGTGTATAATATTTGGTGATAACCCGCCAGTGTTTAGGAAGGAAGCTGAGGGCACTTCCCCTAGGGCAGGGTACGTGCATTCACCAATAGGACTGTCACATCCACTAGCAGGTAGATTGTTCATTATATCATACACACACCCATAATGTCAATAAAATAATTCAGCAACAATTACAACCCAATTTTTTTTTCTTGTCTATAAAATCATAATTCAAAAAGAAAAATTTAAGGTCCTCCAAGCTATGATATTATCTGGCCAATTTGGGCATTAATTAATATAACTTTAATTACTGCCTTTTTGGTAAGATTTGATATATGTTAACACTTTGTGATTGTTTACTGTTTTATACTGTAAATTCAAGGTTTCATTTTTGTAACACTGTTACATATTATTAATAATTATTCTCCAGGTTGTACTTTTTCTTACAGGTGGTAGCACACCATACCCAATGCAATAAAAGTGCAGCAGTGTGGTTTATAAGCATAACATCTAGATTTAACTGTTCTGGAGTTTCAGAAAGATGCAAGTTGAATGAAAAAAATTTGTTTTGTATTGTACATAACATTTTTACTCAAACAAGAAGTGTGCTGAAAAACAAAAATACAGCAAATACAAATAATTGGAAAGCATTTATGATATGAGGAGATATCTGTTTATATGCATGTTTCAAGAAAAACAAACTACTTCAAAGGAAAACATATTTACTAGCTGTTTTAATGTTTTGTGTCAGTTTTGTACATGTATATGAAAATGTGGAATGGTGTAAGTGCATCCATGAATCCATGATTGTTGCACTTTTGTTTGTTTTCTGCTTAGGATAGCACTATCCAGCCTTGATGAAACCGAGCCCTGTTTTATAGAGGCATTCATGATTCCAACATGCATGACCCAGTGGTCTTGTACATTTAAGATCCTCCTGTCATTATTTCATGTCTGAAATTGCCCCTATAGAAAATCTCATTTTTGGATCGGAATTGCCTTGAGGGTATTTTAAAGCTATATTTTTGTCCTTTTCTTTACCACGGTGACCCTGTTACTCTGTGTTTCTAGCACTGATGCCCAAGTTTGCATCCCCATTGGAGCAGCCCTGAGCACAGCCATATGTTTATCATGTGATGAACGCTGTATATTTGTTGCAGTCAAACCTTGTACAATATCCCTTTTGATTCTTCCTACAGGTACAACATCTTTTCAGCATACACCAGATGCATCACAGACAAATTCTACCAATCTGGCCCTTCACCGTTCCTCCATACAGCAAGACATGTTGTCCATGTTCATGGAGGACACCATCATAGGTACGAAGTTAAAGGTTACCTTCATTGGTGAGAGGGGAACAGGTGGTCAAGGAGATGCACAGAAAGACGCATACTGTGCATTTTGGAACGAGTTCTTCTCCACGTCAGCATGTGGTGAATACGAGAAGGTGCCGTTGCTTTCCCCCAGATATGGTCGAGAGGAGTGGAAGGCAGTGGGCAGGATCCTTTTGAAAGGCTACATCGACTGTGGTGTCTACCCATTGCAGTTATCACTGGCCTTTTCTTCGGCTTTCATCCTCGGAGAAACCAGTGTTTCATCAGATATGCTACTGCAGTCATTTAGCATGTATCTCCCAGAGGCTGATCGCAAGATTGTTGACAAGGCTTTATCTGGGGAAGACCTTGATGAAGATGAACAAGATGACTTGCTGGATTTGCTTACCCGTATGGATTGCAAAGGAATGCCCACAAAAGAAGACATGTGCAACACAGTTCTGCAAATTGCACACAAGAAACTAATTCAGGAACCAAAATATGCAATGGATGCAATGGCCGAAACTGCATGTGGATGGTTGCAGATACTCCTTCCTGATGTGGAAAAACTACGACTGATGTACGAAAGCAAAACACAAACTGCATGTAAGAAAGTTTATTAAGCTTCTGAACTGCACACCTGCAAACAGAGAAAAATCTGATGCCTTGGATATCTCAAGCAGTTTATCAAAGGCCTGGATAATGCCATGCTCCAGAAATTTATGAGGTACTTCACCGGGTCAGATCTGATTTGCATGTGCCACATTGATATCTCCTTCAACCGTATGGTTGGTTTGGCCAAGGCACCACAGGCCCACACCTGTGGACCTCTGATAGAGCTTCCTTGCACATACCGCTCTTACCCTGAGCTTCGCCAAGACTTTATGGCCATCTTAGAATCCCATCGCTTGAACATGGATATTGTTTAGATCAGAGATAATGAAAATTACGGTATATGTACTAGTATGTACACTCACGTCTGATATATAACTTTTGTTTTGAACATTTAGGGCACTTGTATAACTGCAGATCATGGAAGCCAATCATAGTTTCTGTAAATAAGCACTGTGCTTTACATAAAAACATTCATAGGAAAAGTGAGTGAGCGACATCATGCCACAAACTCTGATTGGATAGTATTTATATAGCTCATGATTATATGTAATTGACCTGCTTGGTCTCTGCATGTTTGAGCACTTAAAGCAGAAGCTAGAAGTTTGGTTTTGGACCTTTTTTCAAGAGCTGATTTCATGACAATTTTTGTTTGAAACCATGTTGAACCACACCTCTGTAGACAGATTAAACCTTCAGTTTACAGGTACGAAAAAGGAACCTTGTATCTTGGATTGAATATTCTTTATGGTCTTATTTTGGCCATTTTGGTTGAACTTTCTTGGTAATACATTTTTGATGTTATGTGTAGTAGATACGCTATAATTTTGTTTTTATGTCCGTACATTTAACAGATTTGCTGCCTTGTTACTTTATTTATTATTTTTATTATTATTTTATTTATTATTATTATTTTATTATTTTTTTATTTTATTTATTTATTTATTTATTATTATTATTATTTTTTTTTTTTGCATTTTGAGATGCAGGATATGTAGGTAATAGGTTCACTGTACACTGCTGGTTATATGCAGTGTAGATGGGCTGGTGATCTAGTCTTTCTCTGTATTTTTGTCTGTTGAATAATGAATTACTAGATTTAAATTATAATTATACATTTTAATATGATAATTGATCATTTTTTTTTCATGTGTACGGTGTGAGTTTGACCCACTAGTTTTAATTTGTAAAGCTAAATTTAAAGCTAGAGTGTAATTTCATTTTTGCAAACTGTGAGTTTGTCTCACTATAGTTTTGATTGTAAATCTTAAAAGCTACATTTGCAGCTCAATTATATGCAGACTGTGAGTTTGACTCACTGGTTTTAAGTTGTATACCTTTAAAGCTGTAGTCGTGGTTATTTTTTACAGACAGTTTGAGTTTGACTCACTTCTTTTAAGTGGAAAATCTTAAAGGTACAGTTGTATTATGTTTATGCAGACAGTGTGAGTTTGATTTCCTAGTTTAAAGTTGTAAACCTTTAAGCTACAGTTGCAGTTTGTATGAGTTCCACTTACTTATAGCTAGTTTTAAGTTTTAAAATCTTTGCGGTTATGGCATTAGCTCCATTATGTTGGTTGTACATGTAATTTTATAAGACATGGCAGATATACTAGTCCTTAGCTACCCAGCCTTCTACTTGAACAAGAAGAGTGTCTAGTCTAGTTTCATCAGAGTCCCACATCCCCTAACTTTGGCTGTGGACCATTCTCAAATATTCCCTAGAACCCATCCTCCTAAACTTCTTGTTCTTGAAGGAAATTACCAACTTTTGCTGATAATATATATATATATATATATATATATATATATAGTCTCCTTATATGATATAAATATGTGAACAAAAAAGGTCTGCAATAAATCTGATTATGCTTTGGCACTATATCAGTGTTGTCATTCATTGAACAGTTTTAACTTAAATAACCACTAAAAATAGCTGTTTGTAGCTGTCATAATAAACTGTGGCAACAACTAGACAATTAAGTGCCAAAAGGTGATGTTTACATAAGATAAATTAAGATAAATTTTAATTAATAAGCAAAAAAAAAAGTTTACATGTTAAAGAACTCTGAAAAGGAGTATGTCCGTCACAACGATGTGGACACTGCATGAACACAACCATGCATTCTGTTGTAAGGTTTGTTGTGTTAGCTGTGATTGTGTTCGGTGTGTATCGTGTATGTTCGTATGTGTACGTGGAGGTCACGGGTTGAAAGACCGCGCCCCATAAAATTTGATTCCCACCTGAAAGTCGGACAGAGATACAGGTTGAATAACTGAAATAGGTATTCCAGTGATCTTGCAGGTAAGTTTAACTATATTTAATAAAGGACCAATCCATAGTTTAAATTCATACATTTCTAAATTTATATATTTATTTTTATGGTGTTTTTGGCATTGTTATATTTTTATTTCTTTGTTCTGTCTTTTGTCAGTGTAAATTTTGTTAATGTAATTGTTTAAAATTAATTTTTTTTATATTGATCTTGCAGATATTTGGAGATATTTGCAGATATTTGAATAATAACAATAAAGAAACATCAACCCGAGCTATCGGTCTGTTACACTGTGATTTGGCATCTGCCCTTATTTTTTGTTGTACTCTCTTAATTAGTTTACTACATATCCCCCTGTCAGTATCTGGAGAATGTGATCTGTTTGTCACATCTAACACAATTTAGTACTTGAATGTTCTCAGCATTTCTCTACCAAAAAACATCACTGGCATCAAACACCCTGCAATTTTCTTCAGTAGCTTTATTGAATACTAGTTTATATTTGGCATTTTTAAAATGATGAAAAACTATTGATTTGGTATGAATAAAGATACAGCTACTTTATCAGAGAAAATTTAATACTGCACTGAATATGATTACACTGTACGGTTATAACTGCCCGCTTTACAATGTCATATATATTAAAGTAGTTTAAAGAGGGATTCCGCTGAACCTGTATTTGTATGCATTTTATTTCTATGTTCAGAGAAAAATTTTGCTGGAGAGATTATTAAATTATGAATTAAAAAAACTTTCTTTGAATTTATATTTATGCATGCATATCAAACTATATTAATAGTAAGAGCTGATCCACTCTTGATTCCAACGTGATTCTTTTAGATTGTGATTATCTCAAACATCCAGTGATTAGTGACAGAAAAGAGCCTATCCCCTTATCTCCCTAGCAACCAAAGATGGCTGATGACAACTTGGATGCCAGGTAATTGAAAAGGCCATGGACTGGGTTTCAGGGCAGACTGATATTTTGTTGCTAGTCAAAGCAAGTCTTATGTAAAGTGCTGTAATTTGTATGCAGATATCATACAGCTAATGACAACTGGGATGCTGAGTTGCCATAAGGACTGCCAGATTGAGCTCTGATCTATAATCGAGACTGATACTTTGTCCGTCTTTGTGAAGAATACTGTAGGTAAATTGTTTGTGAAGATTTTTGGCTTCTACATGTTGTTACAGTAATACGCACAAATAAGTGGTATTTTAGAGGCACATTGTCTGTAAAGATGAATATTATGAGAGGCCAGTCAAAATCTTTATGAGGAAGAAGCTATGGCATAATCATCTTAAAGTTTGAATAATTTGTACCTTTGAATTTCTCCTAATATTTTGTGGTAGTTAATGCTGAAGATGTTTACAGATTTTTAACCATAGGTTGTTCACATAGCATCCTAATATAATTTAAGCTCACCAAAATAATTGTTTTGAGATGCTAAACTGGTTAGTACAGTACTACTGGTAAAATTTGGATATGTACTGAAGTTGTAGAACTTTATCAACTTTATAAAATTTGTAAGATTTATTGTACTTTGTGATTGCAACTTTTGTACCGAGTTACATCTTAAACAAAACCGAAGTATCACTCCAGCCAGTTTACAGAGTTTGCTGAGGGTTCTTGCTGTACAGTACTTAGAATATCCTACAGTATCCCTGGAATTCTTTTTTAAAAGGGAATACAATTACCAAGAAAGTTTTTTTTTTTTTTTTTTTTTTTTTTTTTTTTGTGAAAAATCAGTCAGCCTGCAGTATGTTATAAAAAAAAGACAAAATTGTTAACTTGTTGAGAAAAGGTCAATAATTAGAGTTTCAGATCTACAAGGGTTTCTAAATTTCCGTTACTGGCCTAGTGAACTGTGGACCTGGTACATACTGTACTAGTACAATCCCTTCTGATTTATGCACCATTTATAAGCCTCCTTCCACATATGGTTATGTTATGTTAAGGTTGAGCGTTAATGTTAGCTGATGCTTGAATTTATTTTAGTCCTGCATCACAAAAACTGCACCTGAAAAACTGTTTGGAAAAGGACAGCTAGTGGAACAGGAATTAGGAACAGGACAGACAGGGATTTGAGTGACTCTCTGCCAGAGGTTTGATAATATTTTACATGTATTGTTGTACTCTGATATAATGTATGGAGTGAATTAAATGTACATAAAATATTGTTCAAGAATGGTTCTTTTATATTTCATTTAGTGTTGGGAAATGTACAATGTATGCACATCGAGTTGTTTTGTAAACATAGACTTTATTCCTCTCTGATGTAACCAACTTAAGTTTTGCTAATAGAACAAATAAGAAAGCACTTCAAAATGCAAACAGTACATTAGTCTGTGAACTGTTTTTTGGGGTGAAAGTAAAAAGAACAACACTTGTATAGTAGTCACTTTAATCGGCAAATTTGTATTGCTTTGCATAAGCACAAAAGATATTATTAACTTTTAATTGTGAAAGCAAAAAGTTAACATGTGCAAGTTTGCTCAGTTCCAATGGCATTTTTCAAGTCTTGTCCTTGTTTGACTTTTTTGGGAGAACGTAATCATTATAAGACAAAGTCCTGAGAGCTTGTAAACCATGCCATTTCTCTTAGCCATTAGAAAACATTCTGTTCAAGAAAAACAAAATCATTATAATACAGTAGGCTCCAATATTTTTCTCATTTTAGGGAATGTTTTTCAGGGACAAGAAAATGTTGTTTTCCAGTTGCAGTTGTTCAAATAAGTAAACCCCATTAACCTACCATTATTCATGGTTTGATTTGTGTGTGAGCTTCAGTATTATGGTTACTTACTGTAGTCATACTTTGTAAATCAACATCTTAACAGCACAACTTCCTTGAAACAATAACTGCAGGTAATTAAGTTTTTTTAAAGAAAAAACAGTGCAGGGTTAACAGAGTCTTAATTGTCACTGAATTGTAAAAAGCAGATATATTTTTTCATTAAGCCCCTTCAAATAATAACAACTGTTGATTTATGCTCTAGATGTTTATTTGATTTAGATTCTGATAACCTTCTAGTTGTATTAACTGTGACCTGGATTATGTCAGGTGAGTGTGGTTGATGTGATTTCAACGTAAACAAAAGGTGAGCAATTAGTCACTTTTTAACGGTTATTTTGACTTCAGATTACCGTACCTGCACAACGAAGTGAATTCAAAGTTAATTTCAGTTAGGAGTTGGATGTTTGAATTTTCTCCACAGACATTTTATTAGTTTAGTTATTTATGGTATCAGTATAAATTAAGATTCATTGTAATGATGGATCCAGTGGGATTGTTTGGTATATTATGCGAGGTGACAAATAATATTGCCAAGGTATGTGAATTGATTTTAGCATGGTTTTCTGAATGCAGATGTAAAAGAAGAAAGTCTGAAAAGAAGAGTTATGTGGAGAAGTACCAGATTCAGTTGTCTTTTTTTTAAGTTGTTTTATGATTATTATTTTGTGTAAAATGCAATTCTGATGTATCATACATGTGATTGTAGTTAATTTCCAGGCAATATGGAAATAATTCCATTAGAAAGACATTCGTATTGGCAACTACAGCAATATTTTCTTTCTTGACCCATTAGGTATATGCATTAAGGATAAAGTGAAAGGAAGTTTAGTTATAAAAACATTTCTCTGCTTTGCATAAACTTTCATTAGAAAGACTTTTGGGAAAATTGTTGAAAACTTCTGTTTTTCTACCCTTCAATTGAGCGTAACCAATTGGTAATTTGTAGCAATTGCATTGTTATTCTTACCCAATTGTACATTGGTATTGTAGAGAAAGTATTGAACTGGTATAACTTGTAACACAATAACAATGATCTGTTAATCCTCTGTGACATTTGGCAGGTCTATAATAGAAAAAGAAACCTGTCACAAAAAAATTAAACGTTACAGAACAAAAATCATTATAGTCTAAAGTCAGCTGTAAAGTTCAAGTGAGTTTTGATAGCACTGATATGGCAGTGTGTACAGCTGCAAAAAAGATGTTTGTTTAAAATGTATCAGTTTGAGAACACCGGAAGAGCTGTTCTCTGATCTCTTGAATCAGCTGTTTGCTTTGAAATAATAACTTGCTATCTATCGATCTGTCCATTTTGGTCTTATTATATCCCGCTAGTGAAAAAGTCACAGTCTGAGGATTTGACGTATGACATTACTTGGTCGCTGTGGTACGTATTATTAGCAAATCCATAAGCAATTGACGGTTTTCATTTCCCAGAGAGCAGACATGTGACTGGCTTTATAATATTGAAAGTGATTTTTGAAATGTTAAAGTGCAATTCATTACATTATAGGGCTCTTTGCATGTGTTTGTGTGTACATATTGTAGTGATCCGTTAATTAGAACTGAGTCTTCTAAATTTGCATACATCAGATATGTATATATTTGTACGTTTTAATTATTCAAATATACTTAGACATGACATGTTGCATGGCAGTTTAAGAGAAGTTCATTTAAAACGCAAATCAAGATTTAATTTAAATGTATCTACAATTAAGTTAATGTACATAGGCATGGCATGTTTCATGACAGTTATGAAAGCTAATTTGAAATGCAAATTAAGATAGAGTATAAAGGCAGTGACTGAGCCACAGAGAGGGAGAGACTTACAGACTGAGAGAGTTAGAGATAGTTATAGATACCACAGAGAGAGAGATGGTAGAAGAGACCTGAGTCTTCAGGCGCTTGAATAAACCATGTAACAGAAAACTACATGTATACCTGCCTGTCTCGGCTGACTTATTGGTGAAAAAGTAACTCTAAGAACAAGTGTATAACCACCGACCGGTTATTACAATATGTGTGTGAGTGATCGAGTGTGTGTGTGTGTGTGTGTGTGTGTGTGTGTGTGTGTGTGTGACTGTGTACGTGTGGTGGTGTGTGTACATGGTTAAACTCCCATGATGACAGGAGCATGGAAATGAAAGTGAATAGCTTGCCAAAAAGCCACACTATGGTTTTTCCAAATGACATCTTTAACTTTATATGGAATATGGCATTTCTGTGATTAAACAAGACATGTTTGATTTAATGTGCCATCATGCAGAGTAGCTAGACCTATATAGAATTGCCCTGTGGTATTTGAAGTGTTTTTTTCTTGGTGCTTGAAAGTTTAAGCAAATTGGCCAGTCAAGATCCAGTGAGGGTCCTTATATAATCTGGGCCCATGTCTGATGTCAGCCATGAACATTTATGGGGTAGTTTGTTGTAAGCCTAGGTGACTTGTCTGGGACACATTATAATATGCCGACAAATGGCAGGAATATGGTGCCTGAAGTTTTGATTGAGTTGTCAAGGGTTGTCAAGATATTGATAGAGTTGAAACAGGTCTGATAGGTTGCCTAGACCTCTCATGTAATCAGATTTATTGCCTTAATTTAATGCATTGTTGACTTTGATATATATAAAAGTTGTCTAGGTATGAGTGAAAAGGTCAGCAATACAGCAGTAAACCATGTGCATTTTGGTTTGTTTTCCATTTCATAAAGAAAACATTCTGCTTATTTCATTCTATGAAAGCAATCATAGAAGCATCATTTTTTCTTCATGAGTTTGCAGATTGCATATTTCAAATGTAGAAGTTTGCGTCACTCGAGCAATGTTTGAACTGGGGTGCCATTGAAAAGTTCACTAATTCTTGCACTTTGTCAGCTGTCAATGGTGTGGAACCAACTAGCGTCATAATCTCCATGGCAACACATGGAATTTAAAAGTTTTCAGATGTATGTGTTTGTACTCAAGAGTTACGAAGTTCTGTCGATACTTCAGACACATTTTGTTTAATGTTGCCTTTTTTTCACTTTTGGGATATTTTTTCTGTTTGCATAAAGGTATAAAAAATTGAAGAAAAAAATAGGCTTCTGCCATTTTATTTTTATGAGGGCATAAAAAAGAGCTACAGTAAATGATTGATTTAACTACTTTTAATTTAAATTAATTTTTTAAGCAGAGCAACCATTTCATATTGCTCACTGTAACTTGCCCCTCCAATCTTTCCACATTAGGCTGTTTGATTATCGAGATAGGGCGGACATTTTTAAGTACCTGTTATAAATCTCTGGTCCATCATGATGAGTTCTATGCCCCCTAGAGCCTGCAAGTAATACCCTACTCTTATCCTCCTTGTCACCTTCACAAAGAGACAGGGGGCCCACCACATATAATTTGATATCCCATACTTTTAAATTGATACAGTTGAGGGGCCTTCCATTAGTCAACATGTTGAATACAAGCTGTGTGTCAATAGTGGAAACAATGCTGGATTTCCTTTTCACAGTTTTGTCAACTGGTTAAGCCATGTTTATTTTGCCATTGCCATTGGCCTGGTTAAATATGTTTTTGCTCTATAGAATGCTGGCTATCCAATATTGGTGTATTATTGGTGTTATCTAAATTGAACGAAAAAGGATATCCATTGGACAAGTATTCATGCCTAATCATTATTGGGATTTTAATAATTTTGCAGATGTTATTGTTATTTTAAGAAAAAAATTACAGAACTTATTTGAATGTTTTGAACTGAAATTATTATTTCTTTGATTTGGTGTCATCACCTCAATTATTCATATTACACTGGGCTTTCTGGTCCTTTGATTTGTATAGTTTTTTTGTAAAACTTTCTGATAACTTGAGGGTAAAATGACTAAGCTATTAAAAATACATTCACCAGTATTTGCCTGTATTTAGTGACAGTATTACCTGGACAATAACCGCACAGGTTAAGAAGTTGAGAGTTCAACACAATTTTCTAAAGGTGTCGAGCCTGGTCTTATTGATAACCAGGCAATAACAACAACGGCTACTGTGAACAAACATTACTTATCCCTCAATATTGACACAGCTATTTCATACATTTTATAAAGTTATAAAGCTGCACGAGGGGCTGGTTGAAAAGGAACAAGGCAATAATTACACGGCAGTGTCATTTTGTATTTTTATGTGTGTGGAATTTGGGTATTGAATTACCAAACAACTGCCTGAGTTTGTGAGTATTGATTGGCTGAGCCCACTGTGACATGCCTGTCATCTAGCCAGCTGGAAATCCCACAGTGCGGCCCTCAGCTAGACCAGATCAATGAAAACCAATCGTTTGACAGGATATTATAGACTGCATTAAACTCTGGAGGGCAGCACATCGGAATTAAGAAAAGCTCATGTTCAGGATTAACATGCCATTTGACAAGATGAGGCTGGTGCAGACGGGTTATTAATTAATATAAGGTATAGCCACTCTGATGTTTGTTTTGGAAATTTAGTATCTGATCTCACATGTAACTTTGTTCAACTTTGAGCCCAAAGAAAGACAAAGCAAGTAACTGGTACATGTAGGTAAGTATGCTTTAGAGATTGTTTTCTTTTCACATAATCAGTTGTCATAATGAGTTGTCATAATGAGGAATTATTATTGACTGGTGTTGTGGAGCTAAGCCACATGCAGACCAATTCAGCATAAGCAGTGATCAGTTTAGAATGATCTAATGACATGAGTCAAACTGAAGTTGACATTGGAAATATGTACTAAGGGCTAAGTTTCATCTTCAAATTCTGTTGTTTACATGCCCAGGTATACTGTAAAAAGGTAGCTTTTTAGCTCGTGGTTGAGATGATCTACTGCCGGTGTACATGCACCTGTCTGATCTTTCAGCACTTCCAGTAATTGATTTTCACATAAATTGTTCTTTTGGTACCATACTCTGGTGTCTGAGGCACAGGCACCTTGCCTTTGAGTGCACGGTACATGTATACATTTATATTTGCCTGTCGGTAAGACTAAAATGACCTCAGTGTAACATAGGAAAGCTTTGACAAACAGGTCTTACATGTACCACTACAGAGACTACCATGATATTTTTTCATCCTGTGTCAAAATTATTTACTCATGCTGCTGGGTTATGCAAACTTTGGCAGGCATGAAAACATGTCACGTTGTAGTGTATGTTTGGTACAGTACTAGTACTTTAGCAGGATTATTTGCTCAGTTTGAGACATATATTAGAAGGAATTTATTAATCTTGTGTAATGGATCATATAAATAGAAATTAATCATCTGAGTTGATGTAATGTGATATAAGTCTTCATATCCATATATTTGATGATGTATTAATTGAGCTGAAAATCTTACAGGTAAGATGCTCTTGTTAACTACTTGATAAAAATGGAAAACAGATGGATATAAGCATGTCCCACATCTCTCATCATGCTTACAATGACGTCATGTAACATTTTCTTAACTTAAAATGTAACTGTTATAAGGATTTTTTTGTTTAAAAAAATTGACAGTTGTGACGTGGAAAGAGATTTTGATCAGCCTAGGAAAACAGAATGCCATTTATTTACACAGTAGCTGCTAACTTTTTGCACGCTTTTCTTTACCAGTAACCTTACCCAAGTTCAGGTCTGTGTTCAAAGTTTTCATTGCCTCCTATGTAAACTAACCAAATTTAAAATTTTGTTATTTTTGTTCATTATAGCCATTTAAGTCATCTCATTCAAAAAATATAAAAGTAAACATTTGGTGTGATTTTAAGCTTCAATCTGCCATTGTTTACTGTGTTTATATTTATATGACCATAGAGTGCAAATACATCAAGCAGTGAAGCAGTGGTGTTTATTGAAATGTTAAGTGAACTAAATTTCGAGTTTAGACTCAGAGTAGTGAAAATGTAGCCTGTGAGAAATGGGTTCCAGTGTTTAAAAGGTAATGTTTGTGGATTTAATTACTTTAGCAATTAAGCACATCAGGTGGTTTTTTGTGGTCTTGGTGCATTGAAACATGCTGAGACTGCAAAATATTTGTGGCTTAGGAAGAGTGTTTTATTTTGTGCTCCTAATTTTAGAGTTTCTACATGTATATCTTTTAAGGCTTTATGTTTTGGACCAGTCTTGCAACCCATAGCTTGAAGTTTTTTTAGTCTAATCAGTGTGATTGTGCATGTAAACTGAGAGCCACTTTAATCTTATATAATGTTTCTTTATTTTAAAGATTAAAGCTAATAATTTTTTTAGAAATTGCCTCTCTAGTGTAAAATAGTATTATTGGTTTGCCAACTTTGAAAACAATAGACTTGTTTACTGAACTTTAACGATATGCTATTCAAGAGGACAACTTTGGGGAAAAAAAACCTTGACCCCAACATTATAGAACCGTTAATCCTAAAGAATTACCCCTAACTGCCTGTAATACTTCAGGTGCCAGATCATAAGAATAGTTGGGTGGAATGTGAAAAATTAATTTCATTTGAATACATTTTGTGCCTAAGAATAAGCCACCACAAAATTCTATCGAGGTTGAATGAATTCCCATACACATGTTGTTGATTGTCTCTTTTATGTCTTGTTCACAGTAGTAATGCAAACTTATTGAGTTCAAATTTAGGTGACCATTGTTGTGGCTAGCTTGCAATCTGCCAGGCGGCCAGCTTTGAAGTGAAAGGCATTGCTGTATATAATGTGAATGTTTGTTGAAAGAGGGAGTAAATTTGGGGAAATGTTATTGTTGTGATTGTATGCATGACATGGTTCTGAAGGTCCTAAAGATCAGTGCAGCGTACAATGCAAATACAACAGAGCTGAATAGAAGGTGAAATGTCCAGTTCTTGAACTTGAGTTTTACTATTAATAATTAATAACGAGATGCTGATGTCTTGCATTTATGATACATGTATGGGAGTTATAAGTAACAAGCACATGTAAGTATGGCATATTCTAGGTTTAAAATTTACTAAATTGTACGTAACATTTACAGCATACTGAAAATCACAACCTCAAAGTGGCATCATGTTTTTAAAGAAAATCATAGACACCCAGTTTAAATCAATGCTCCTTGAGAGTGAATGCTAATATATGTATATTAATAATGGAAGATGGCAATTAACTCAGCAGGAAACAAATAACATATAATGGGGCTTTTTTTTTCTGTCCAGTATACATAAACATTACCCTAGATTCTTTCATTGATTTATATATTCCATTGTATTAAGGAAATGGAAGCCAGAAATTAGGGTAGTATTGAATAGAAGATATTTCTGATTGTGTGGATACTGTTGAGGTTCAGTCATCTACCAAGTTGTACATGTATTAATTTTAAGTTACACATGCAGAAAAGAGTTCCTCTAAAATAGAGTTATAACCATCCCCCTTTTGATTAAAATAATTTATGAGAAATAAATGCCATACTATTTTCTGTAATGGTAGGAGTGCTGTTGCTTTCCATAGAAATTTAATGAACTTCCCACTTTTGTGAATACATATGTCAGTTCTGTTTCTTTGGACATGGAGATGTAGTGACATTTTCCAGGAATCGTGTCCTTCATCTTGTTTTTTTTTTACCACATATATTTGACACTTGGTGCTGAGCTAAACTAGTACTTCAGCTTGTGATAATGTACAGTCTCATGTTTGACCTTCATACACTATTTACAGTTACCATAATTATGATAGCATTATAACTCTGGAAAGATTATAGAAATATTTAAAGTGTACCTTCCTTTGATAAAACTGGTGGAGGTGCTGACAAATATTAGCATTCAAGATCCCTATTTGATAATTGATTGGGATTTATTGACACAAGAGGGTAATGTGCACCCATCTCTAAAATGATATGAAATATTATTTGTTCTGACACATTTCTTGCTTGAACAGTTGATTAGTTGTTATTGATGTTTGTTGAGGAAATTCAAGTTCAGTCTTCCAGTAATTAATTTGTCAAGTAAACTTGCTCTAACATTCCAAAGGCAGCCAGTCCTTTCATAACTTTTAAGTTAGAAAAAACTGAAAAATGTGCTTTGGAAAACCTCCCCCCCCCCCCCCCCCCCCCCCCCC
>NW_019774981.1:207253-261088 GCF_001039355.2 Lingula anatina | reverse complement strand
CCCCCCCCCCCTGGCCCCCCCCCCCATAAAGCCCCCTGCCCATCTGCCCATGAGTTTTCAATACTCTAATGCAATATCTGTGCATTAAAAGCAAGTAATTAATTAAGTTGGTGAAGTTAAAGGGAGTAGCAAGCACTCCTCAACTGTATTGATCAATATAGTGGCCTGCAGGTAGTGCAACTAAAAGATTAATGACTAGATCACACAGACAATGAACACATTTCATACAATCAACTTGCTCAGCTGTGTGAGTTTATAGTCTAGATTTTATGCTTGGGACAGTAGAAAAAACAGCAGCTGTAGTTTTCTGGTTAATTTCTCACTGCATTGAAAATAGTGCACGTTCAGTAAAAAGCCTCATTAAAAACTTTGACTTGGGTCACTTTTTTTGTGAAAGTACATTTGTTGAATGTGCAAGCTTGAGTAGAATTTCTATGAGATACAAATGCAACTTGCATTAATGCTCTTCAAAGAAGTAATAATGTGCTGATTTCCACCTGATTAACTAGAATTTTATTGAGGAAATTGATGGCGTTTATGCAATGTTGTAGGACCTGGAGTCTATTCTGAACTCCTCAACTCAAGACCTGGTTTTCACATACAGTTTTTATTCTGAATATCTGAAACAGGAGCTGTCAGTGCTTACCCCTGCAGTTTAAGAATAAAGGAAGTGTTTGGCAACAGCTGAATTCATTTTTTCTAATTGTTAGCTTTGTTTTCATTTTAACAGGTTAATTGCCTGCAAAGTTGGTTGTATTCAAAAATTGATTTTATTTTAGATTTTAGCAATTGTTCATTATTATTATTATTATTATTATTATTATTTTCAAGCCAATTAGTTAACTTCAGGTAAAACACTTTTGAAGTCTTTATCACACCAAACACTGTGCCGACCATGTTTTTACAAGTGTCAGATAATCAATGGTGAATTGATTTCTTGCTCTTTTGACTGGGTCCCTAGTGTTGTCAGTTTAATTGGGACTTATGGTATTGATCTGGGCGTGATTTGGTTACCCCAAATGGTTGAGTAAACCGGTTCTTTAGAAAACATGAAACATTACGTAAGGGGGCTTATATATGCCTGGAGGTAGAATGGTGTGCTGTGTGTGAAAATTTTGAATTATAGATTGTGTAGTTGTAGACCAGTATTCATGCAGTGAGGCACATGAAGTTGAACACATCATTTAGACCTATGTTAGATGAATTTTCCTCGAGATTTTGAGATTTTAAAACTTGAGCAAAATAGTTTGAGAGCTATTAAAATGGTCTTAATTAAATGACATATGTAATGGGGAATGTATATAATCATACAAAGAATCAGTTTGAGCCAGCCCCTTGATTTGGATGAGAGCCCCAATTCTTATTGATCTGACGACTTTTGTTCAGTGTCACATTTGTTTATTCTGTTATGCCATTACCATTATGAATGAAGGAACTTTATCAGTCTGCCCGACTGTGGTGGATTAAAATTCTAGACAAGATCTCCAGACAACAAAATGTAGGATTTTTTTTTTTTTTTTTTAATATTTATGGTTTTATATTAGAACTTATTTCTGTTCTTCTTCTCTAAGTGGGGTTGCTTATTGTTCCAGTCAGCTTTGATGACAGCAGCTGACGTTTATGGGTTTTTTGAAAAGGAAAAAAAATCATATTAGCCTCATCATTGTTTGAAGAGTGATTGATCGATGCATTAAGACTCGGGGGAGGGGGGGGGGAGGTGTGAGCTTGAATTTTTTTTCTTAGTTAACAGAAACATGGCAGGCAGATTGTGATTGTGATTTTGGATTCAGACCTGCAATTTTTTTAATGAATTTTCTTTACAGAGTTTTAACATGCCTTTTCTCAAAGACGTTTTAAAGGGTGTTTGAACTTAAGAATCTAAGAAGACTATTTTATTGAAGGTTTGTAACTTTAAAAAAAAACAGGCTTTAATCATTATTGTAATTTAAAATAGTACAGATTTTGTCGTTATGTTATTTGTGTCTACCAGCTGAGGCACTAGTTCACTGCATTTTTACATATTTTTTTAGCATATTGGTCATGCCCAATGAATGGAACAGAAAGTGACTAATATCCTAAAAGGACCTAGCGCACAACATATGATAACAACTCAGTCATCATTATTGTCAACGCAAACATAATTTTCAATCATCCTGGTTTGTAAGTGTTCATGTACGTGCCAGACGTCAGTGACCTGGTACACAAGGCAGTGAAGTGTAGCCTGACCCAGTTCTGCCATTTTCAAATGAATAGATTTGTACACTCCCAAAATTTAGGGTCATAGATTGCTACTCCTGCCTGTTTTATTCAATGAAAGATGGAGAGTGATGGGAATGAAAGATTTAAGCATTAAGAGAATTTGTTGAAATTTCTAGTACATTGGAAATATATGTGGTGAGAGTTAAAGATCCTAGAATCTTTAGGGAGAAGTTGATGTATGTGTTTTTCAAGCAGTTTTCCACATTAAGCCACTAAGATTTAAAGACATTGAGACAAAAATATTGTCAGCTACACACTTGCAGTGGCCAGCTGTTGGCTGTACTTAATTTTTTTTCCATGAGAATACTGTAATTCTGAAGATGTCTTTACAGATTTGTTTAAAATGTCGGAAATTTTTCATTTTCAGACAAAAAGAAAAGTTAAACAAGTGAGGTTTGATGTGCCAGAGCAGCAGGTGACCAGATGGTCAAGCAAAGAACTGATTGACAGGTATTCATTTGTGTTGGCCCAAGCAGACGATCAATTCAGCCAATCAAATGATAGATTTCATCCACATCACCAGACTGCTCTCGACACAAGCTCTCACTGGGACCCTGAGACTGAGAACAAATCAAGACGACAGAAACATGACAAGAGCAAAGGAAAAAACAGAAAAATAAGAGCAAAAGAGAAGGCTGTCGAGTCTCATTCTGAATGTCAGCAGCAAAATACAAAAAGTTTTGATTTCACTTCATGCTGTGGCAAATTAAAGTTCAATCAGTTAGAAAATGACTGTGGAGATGTGGTTTCAAGCAAAAAATCTGCCACAACAAACGATAAAGCAAGAATTTCCAGCTCAAAACATGGCCAAAAAAGATCTTTGAAAATTAAACTAAGGACATCTGAACAAAATGGGGTGAGTCAATCTCACCCCAAAACTTCAAATTGTTCAAAGAAAGGAAGTTATGGAAATAATTCAGATACTAAATTGGAAATATACAAAAATAATTCAAATAATGGTGTGCAAGCTGCAGACCAACAACCCTCTCCGAGAGGAACGGAGGGGCAGATACACAGCTACTTCGACATTATAAAACAGAGAACAAAAATGGCTGCCTTAAAGCAAATAGATATAACAGAACGCATAAAGGCACAGCTAGAACAGACGGAGAGGCTACTTGCAGAGGAGAGGCGGCTTAGGATACAGCATGCAGCAGAGTTAGAGGTAGACTTGGAGGAAAGTGATGAGTCTTACTCATTTGAAATAGATATCCAAGAGCAAAATGGTAAATATCCTGTTCCCAAGGATGCGATACAGAATGAAGAATCCGAAATTGCTTTGTCTCCAAACGGCCAGATTGATTATGAAAATAAACCTGACAGTGGTTATATTAATGAAAAATCGGAAACGCTATCTGTGGAAACTGATGATTTGTCTCCCAGCTGCCAGACATTAGAAATGTCAGGTGCAACTGAGATTACTATAATCAATGAAACATCAAAGGACCGCCAACCTCAAGAGAATTGCTCTTCTTCGGTGGATAATCTACAAGGAAAAGCTGGCAAAATAGATTACCTTAAGGAATACAAGCAGAAATATGGCATTAAAGAATCATCACCAATCAAAAATATTGAATCAAAAAGGGACCAAGTTGTTACTTACAATTTGAACACGGAAGACTTGATAACAAAGTATTTAAGAGACAAATCAAGGAATGCTCAATTTGCACAAAGTGGCTTTCAAACTGGTGATTATCCTCTGACACAGACACAACTTGATTTATTTCACAGTCCAGACAACAAGAACTATATCATGCCAAATGAGGACAAAGATGTTGAAGGAATTGTAGATGGCACAAGGAAATCAAAACATATCATGAATGAAAGTTCAAAAATTAGTCAGTATTCTGGTAGAATACCTATTTCGCTTTCAGAGTCTTCGTTAAGCCTAGTGGCTAATGTGAAAGTGGGTGAGAATACAAGCCAACAGAATAGGCCCAGTCCCACAGCAAGTGACAACCAAGACGGGAGTCCTTCAACACTGTCAGCCGCTACAGCAAAACGACAGCTCTTTGCTCAGCAGGGGAAATGTAATAGTTATGATTTAGTGGATAATGTTGGTGAGGGAGTTTCTAAGAGTTTACCGCCAACACCTGAGAAATGGTCTCGTGGTTTTGATAACGATTTAGTGGAGGCATCCTCAACCAGGTCATCTCTCAGTAAGTCAAATTCTGAACCTGAAAGGCTTGTCCCCTGGAAGACTAAATTTCACATTCCAAGTTTTGAGGAGTTCAAACTGAGAAGAAAATATGGAGGCTCTGTACCTAATATTGCTGGTATTTTACCTGACCATTGCTCAAATGATGAAATGGCATTTCCTTCTTCATTTTCCATGACAACATCAAGCTCTACATTTGATCTAAAGAGCTGTGCAAAAGATGGACAAGATGCAGACACATTCCTCTTAAAAGGATCTAGACCCCATGGAGACCACTCTAATAGCTTAAGACCCGAGTCTCCAACTCCATTTGGGCAAACTTACACTTTAAACAGCCCATCAATAGATCTTGGTGTTAAATCTTACTTGAGAACATCTCCACGCAATGCAGCTGTCTCACCTAGCACATCTGACAATACTGCTTCACCCCAGTCATCATGGGAAATTCATGTGCAAGCCCTTAACCCTACTGTTCCAAAGATAATGACAAAGACTGGACAGTCAGTGGACAGAGGTCACTGTAATTCCCCCAGGGGATATAAGTCAATGCAGAAATTATTTGGACAGCAGGAGTCCCAACACCATAGGTCAAAATCACTGGATGATCAGGACAACCATTTATCAAAAACCAAAATCCCTTCATCATTAAAAGAAATTGAAGATGCTCTGCATGATGCAGACATACAAAAAGAAAAGCTCCGACGCTGTAAATCTGATAAAAGTTGCCAAAGCAGCCCCAGGGTGACATTCTCTGATGAGATTGTAACTGAGCCTCATCGAAGAAGAAAGAGCAAGTCAGACCTGGGGAATGTGGCTCATCTCCTAGAACAGGCAGGTAACCATGACAATGACAACATGGATAAAGTGAAACACAGAAAACATTCCAGGAAATCTCAAAGTCAGGATGATGATATCCTCACCCTGGTGGAAGCATCAGATAGGGAGAGTACCCCAAAAGATTCCTCCAAACATACATCGAAAAAACATCGAGGGAAAAGTAAATCTGATTTAGGAACAGTAACAGATGTTGTGAAAGTCGTCCAGCACCAACAGTTAGAAGAACAAATGTATGTGCCAAGTAGTAGTAGTAGTAGCAGACAGAAACCAAAAAGACATGTTAAAGAAGAATATGAGAAATATCTCAGAAAATATCAAATGGACAACGACTGTGTTGAGCCATTTATAAATAGGAGAAATGATTCTGTGTCACACCATCCACAGCCAGCTTTCTCTCGTGCCAAGTCTGACAATCAAATAAAAAAGATTAGGTCAATAAGTAAAGACGATAGTGAAATTCCCCTTTCTTATGATAATGATGAGAAGAAAAATGAGACAAGAAAAGGTTCAGAAAAGAAAAAGAAAGGAAAGTCTAAACCACCTCCTAGACCACATTCCAGTTTAGGACTGAGTTCTGGGGATGCCACATTCTTGCCGAGTTCTGTCAGTAAGGAAAAGAGAGATATGAAACGTACTGCCAAAACAGACCAAGAACAAGGCAGTGCTCCTATCAAACAGAACTTGTATACCAAGAAAAAAGATTATAAAGTGAGTATTGAGCCTGACCTTGATAGCTGCATGGCAATTACTTCTACTGATGATAGACTAGACATGTTACCTAGAGACAATAGCATGTTCCCTTCTAGTCCCAGACACCAGATGGCGCCTGTAGACTTTTCAGTTTCCCAGCACCAGAGACTGGGGGACGTAGAAATGTTAGACTTAGATCTATCTAGTTTAGAATCCGACTTGGAATGCTCTGAACATACCTTGCCTGATGTGCCCAGTAGTTCTAGAAGTCTAGGAGAATTTGATGATGTCAGTTTTGAGGACTGTGGACTTGAACAACCTGAGAGAAAGGAAGAAGTAGCAGGTACAAGTATGGCCAGAGATCTGAAGGAAGAAATCAGCTCAGCGGAGAACTCTCCAAGACCTGAGGTAGGTGGTGTGAGATTTGAGGCTTGAACACCCCTTACCCCTTTGTGCATGAAACAGCATGGCATGGTGTATTTTTGTGTGCTAGATTATTATCATTTTATTACTTAATATATTTATTTGTTTATTTCTTTTTATAATTATTTATTCCATTGTTTTTGTTGTGGTCAATTCATTTGCAGGTATTTAAGATAAAGCTATTGAAATTTTATTTTTATGTCATCTTTTAACTTTTGTAAATTGGTTTTGATGAGAGTTGCTAGCTTTGAAAAAAATCACATTCATCATCACTTTTCGATTATCACTCATCATGTTTTCATTAACACATTTCTCCTCCTCAAGGTGACCACCAGTCCCAGGTTCAATAACTATGTAGAGGCCCTCCAGTCTGGATACACTGCACCCAGGTCTGAGGATCTGTTCACCAAGTACAGCAAGAGGTTCAAACGACTGGAACAGACTGAACTTAGTCAGGTAGCTAGAAAACCACTGCCTGGTGACCAGGTTCTGATTCTGTAGTCTGTTTTGGCCTGGCCTTTTTATACTGTACCACATTTTTTCTCTTCATATTTATTTTGCTCCACTTTGCTATCACTTTTTTTTTATGTACNCACTATCTGTGGAAACTGATGATTTGTCTCCCAGCTGCCAGACATTAGAAATGTCAGGTGCAACTGAGATTACTATAATCAATGAAACATCAAAGGACCGCCAACCTCAAGAGAATTGCTCTTCTTCGGTGGATAATCTACAAGGAAAAGCTGGCAAAATAGATTACCTTAAGGAATACAAGCAGAAATATGGCATTAAAGAATCATCACCAATCAAAAATATTGAATCAAAAAGGGAGCAAGTTGTTACTTACAATTTGAACACGGAAGACTTGATAACAAAGTATTTAAGAGACAAATCAAGGAATGCTCAATTTGCACAAAGTGGCTTTCAAACTGGTGATTATCCTCTGACACAGACACAACTTGATTTATTTCACAGTCCAGACAACAAGAACTATATCATGCCAAATGAGGACAAAGATGTTGAAGGAATTGTAGATGGCACAAGGAAATCAAAACATATCATGAATGAAAGTTCAAAAATTAGTCAGTATTCTGGTAGAATACCTATTTCGCTTTCAGAGTCTTCGTTAAGCCTAGTGGCTAATGTGAAAGTGGGTGAGAATACAAGCCAACAGAATAGGCCCAGTCCCACAGTAAGTGACAACCAAGACGGGAGTCCTTCAACACTGTCAGTCGCTACAGCAAAACGACAGCTCTTTGCTCAGCAGGGGAAATGTAATAGTTATGATTTAGTGGATAATGTTAGTGAGGGAGTTTCTAAGAGTTTACCGCCAACACCTGAGAAATGGCCTCGTGGTTTTGATAACGATTTAGTGGAGGCATCCTCAACCAGGTCATCTCTCAGTAAGTCAAATTCTGAACCTGAAAGGCTTGTCCCTTGGAAGACTAAATTTCACATTCCAAGTTTTGAGGAGTTCAAACTGAGAAGAAAATATGGAGGCTCTGTACCTAATATTGCTGGTATTGTACCTGACCATTGCTCAAATGATGAAATGGTATTTCCTTCTTCATTTTCCATGACAACATCAAGTTCTACATTTGATCTAAAGAGTTGCGCAAAAGACAGACAAGATGCAGACACATTCCTTTTAAAAGGGTCTAGACCCCATGGAGACCACTCTGATAGCTTAAGACCCGAGTCTCCAACTCTATTTGGGCAAACTTACACTTTAAACAGTCCATCAATGGATCTTGGTGTTAAATCTTACTTGAGAACATCTCCACGCAATGCAGCTGTCTCACCTAGCACATCTGACAATACTGCTTCACCCCAGTCATCATGGGAAATTCATGTGCAAGCCCTTAACCCTACTGTTCCAAAGATAATGACAAAGACTGGACAGTCGGTGGAAAGAGGTCACTGTAATTCCCCCAGGGGATACAAGTCAATGCAGAAATTATTTGGACAGGAGTCCCAACACCATAGGTCAAAATCACTGGATGATCAGGACAGCCATTTGTCAAAAACCAAAATCCCTTCATCATTAAAAGAAATTGAAGATGCTCTGCATGATGCAGACATACAAAAAGAAAAGCTCCGACGCTGTAAATCTGATAAAAGTTGCCAAAGCAGCCCCAGGGTGACATTCTCTGATGAGATTGTAACTGAGCCTCATCGAAGAAGAAAGAGCAAGTCAGACCTGGGGAATGTGGCTCATCTCCTAGAACAGGCTGGTAAACATGACAATGACAACATTGATAAAGTGAAACACAGAAAACATTCCAGGAAATCTCAAAGTCAGGATGATGATATCCTCACCCTGGTGGAAGCATCAGATAGGGAGAGTACCCCGAAAGATTCCTCCAAACGTACATCGAAAAAACATCGAGGGAAAAGTAAATCTGATTTAGGAACAGTAACAGATGTTGTGAAAGTCGTCCAGCACCAACAGTTAGAAGAACAAATGTATGTGCCAAGTAGTAGTAGTAGTAGCAGACAGAAACCAAAAAGACATGTTAAAGAAGAATATGAGAAATATCTCAGAAAATATCAAATGGACAATGACTGTGAGCCATTTATAAATAGGAGAAATGATTCCGTATCACACCATCCACAGCCAGCTTTCTCTCGTGCCAAGTCTGACAATCAAATAAAAAAGATTAGGTCAATAAGTAAAGACGATAGTGAAATTCCCCTTTCTTATGATAATGATGAGAAGAAAAATGAGACAAGAAAAGGTTCAGAAAAGAAAAAGAAAGGAAAGTCTAAACCACCTCCTAGACCACATTCCAGTTTAGGACTGAGTTCTGGGGATGCCACGTTCTTGCCGAGTTCTGTCAGTGAGGAAGGAAAGGATATGAAATGTACTGCCAAAAAGGACCAAGAACAAGGCAGTGCTCCTATCAAACAGAACCTGTATACCAAGAAAAAAGATTATAAAGTGAGTATTGAGCCTGATCTTGATAGCTGCATGGCAATAACTTCTACTGATTATAGACTAGACATGTTACCTAGAGACAATAGCATGTTCCCTTCTAGTCCCAGACACCAGATGGCGCCTGTAGACTTTTCAGTTTCCCAGCACCAGAGACTGGGGGACGTAGAAATGTTAGACTTAGATCTATCTAGTTTAGAATCCGACTTGGAATGTTCTGAACATACCTTGCCTGATGTGCCCAGTAGTTCTAGAAGTCTAGGAGAACTTGATGATGTCAGTTTTGAGGACTATGGACTTGAGCAACCTGAGAGAAAGGAAGAAGTAGCAGGTACAAGTATGGCTAGAGATCTGAAGGAAGAAATCAGCTCAGCGGAGAACTCTCCAAGACCTGAGGTAGGTGGTGTGAGATTTGAGGCTTGAACATCCCCCTCCCCCTGTTTTGCATGAAACAGCATGGCATGGTGTATTTTGTGTGCTAGATAATTATTATTATTTGATATATTTATTTGTTTTTATAATTTTTTTTCTATTGTTTTTGTTGTGGTCATCTCATTTACAGGTATTTAAGATGAAATGGAATTTTATTTTTATGTCATCTTTTAACTTTTGTAAATTGGTTTTGGTGAGAGTCGCTAGCTTTGAAAAAAATTCACATTCATCATCACTTTTCGATTATCTGCACTCATCATGTTTTCATTATCACATTTTCTCCTCCTCAAGATGACCACCAGTCCCAGGTTCAATAACTATGTAGAGGCCCTCCAGTCTGGATACACTGCACCCAGGTCTGAGGATCTATTCACCAAGTACAGCAAGAGGTTCAAACGACTGGAACAGACTGAACTTAGTCAGGTAGCTAGAAAACCACTGCCTGGTGACCAGGTTCTGATTCTGTAGTCTGTTTTGGCCTGGCCTTTTTATACTGTACCACATTTTTTCTCTTCATATTTATTTTGCTCCACTTTGCTATCACTTTTTTTTTTTTTTTTTTTTTTTTTGTATCATCGCCTGAATCATATTGAGAGTTGAAAAGAAAAGTAGCACTCAGTTTGAACTGAATGCATCGTTTTTTTTTCTTTTTTTACATTTATGAATCTAAACTGAGGGGTGGCTAATATATTCATTTCTATTGATTGCCAAATCTTGATCAACACAACACAAGGCAGCGGAATCACATTCCCTATCCTGAATTTGTATTAAAATACAACACTTATTATACAGACAGTTTAGAAATGTATTTCATTCACGTGACGAGAAATGAATAAAAAAATCTTTAATGGATGAAGTGGAGGCTGGCCATTAATTTTGAATATGTCACTTCTGTATCAGTTATATATATTGATACATATTACTTATATTGATATGAATGACCACTGTTTTAGTGTAAAATCTACATTATCAGAATTTGGTATTTATCTATTTTGTGTCCTCAGATTTCAGTCACAAGATCAACATCAGATGTTTCAGACATCAAAGAAGAGAAGAAAAGGAAAAAAGACAAGAAACTAAGGCACAACAAAAGTGATCCATTTGATGAAGTGGCTTTAGAAAGACAGAATTCTCAGAAAGAACAAAGATTGAAAGCAAGAGGTATTTATGAGAAACAATGAAGATTAATTTTTATGTACAAAAAGATGCAGCGATGCTTGTTGCAGACAATTTGTATGTTAAAGGTTCCAGATTTTTGCAAATTAAGTTACATAGATAAGATATTTGCATGTTTATATGTTGTTTAAAATGCGTTTAGGTGATGTAATTTAACATCAGTTTTTGCATTATGAATGGTAGGGTATAATTTGAACCCAGAATCAGTAAAAAATTTAGTGGGCCTAAAAGCCTCCTTGTTTCA
This sequence comes from Lingula anatina, assembly GCF_001039355.2. The sequence continues at coordinate 249,934 of NW_019774981.1, read as the reverse complement.
CTCATGCTTACACTCAAAATCTGTGGTCTGTCCTCAATACTGTGACACCTGAGCTAAAACTGTGATCATTATAAGACACGGTAACTATTTTCACAGAAACCAGAGGTTCTAAGAAGATGTCACTAAAAGCTCAAGATGTCAGCAAAAGAAAACTGTCATCAGCAACATCGAAGGAAGAAATCCTCAGTTTTCTGCAGGAGGTCCAAACTGGTTCGTTTAAAACATTAGAAGAGAGCTCAAGTCTTCAGAGTCTGGAGGAGATTTATGAGGATGACACAAGCTCAGAGGTTGGTGTTTATTAGTATAAATATTAGTTTTGCACTAACTATTTTGTAATTGAGGGACATGAATGTCTTACAAAAGGGAGCAGAGGGTGATATGTGTGTGTGTGCATGCACACTTTGTTGATGTCCATTTAATATCACTAAAAGCAAATGCACTGTCTTGCTGTATGAGAATTATTGCATGGCACACAGCTATTGTACTAGTATATTACTCAAAGGTTTTGTAAAACTGCATGAATGTTAATTAGGGGAATTTAAGTAAAAAAAATACTTAGGTCACCCATCCTGGCATAAAATATTTTGGCAAAATGCTTCAAATATTTTTATATGGGTAAGGAAAATATATTTCCCTGATTTCATTGATTTAGTTCAGAATTTTGATTGAACTAAAATTTTTCAAGGATAAGACCATGCAGATAGTTTGAACAATTCATTGAATTACCATACCAAATAACCAAAAAAAAGCAAAACTAATTCTAATCCTTACAACCATCTTAATTGGCACATCTACACCTTTCTTGCTTGCTTTTTTGAAATGGCATGTTTTAGTGCACCCTATAAAAGAACAACTAACCATTGCACCCTCTCTTCCCTCTCCTCCTCTCTCAGGCATGCACTAGAGGTAGGCACGAGCCAAGCAGGCAAAAGAACCGCCTCAGCATCGTAAGCATGACTAGTGTGGACAGCGGGGTTACTGAGGGGGTGCAGGACTCTGCAGACACAGCCAAGGTACAGCATTATGGTCCAGGGATGGATCTTGGGATATTTTTGTGATTTTTCCATTTTTGTGATCAAAATCATTATGCATCTTAGAACAATATAAAGGGAAAGTCTATTCACAATTATTTTTAGATATTATCAATGTAATCAATAAAGTGGCCTTATTTTGGCTGCATGTTGAGAACTGTGCAGACATGGCCAATCTGAGAGTTGCTTGACACAAAAAGTAAACAAATTATTTATTTACCACATGATCACAACACTTCAATTCAGCATAAAATATTAAGAATTTCAGCTTAAAATGTTAATTTTGTAAGAGACATTATTATTATTTTTGTTGTTATTGTATTTTTTAATTAATTTATTTGTTACAGCATAAGACATGAAAATATTTACTTTTTAAGCAATTTTTTCTGTCTATCTCACAGGATACCCCAAAGGGAGCAGAAGTGGAGAGGGTGGACAGTGGGGTTGGATCTGAGACCAAAGCAGGAATGAAAAAGAAAAGCAAGGTATATGTGGTAGCCACACAGTTGTATGAAATAGTCATATATGTAGCATGCAGCTGCTATTGCATTGCACAGTTTCATCATTGATACCATGCAGTACCTTACTTTCATTTGTAAAAGTTTTTTTAAACAGTAAAGATAATTTATTTTGTCTGAAGAAAAAAAAACATTATTGAGGTTTGCCATCCTGACTTTCAAAATTCGTCAGTTATGTGTTTATAACAAAATTAATCAGAGACACAAAGACATTGATACATGAAGTGTTGATGTTCTATTAGGGCCCAGTCTGTGAGGATTGCAACAAAACCATCAGTGTGTTGGACCTGGAGGATTGTGTGGAAACACTGTGCACGAAGTGTCATTCACGTAGAGTGGAGAGGAAGGAAACCATTCAGGAGCTGGTAGACACAGAACTCAGCTATGGCAGAGATCTGCGCATCATCAAAGAGGTAGGTTAGACTGATTGTATTAGGTAATGTTGGGTGAGTGGTGGTGATTGTGTTGGGTGAGGCTGAATCAGTTGTGATGATTGCATTAGATGAGACTGGGTCAGTGGTGGTGATTGTGCTAGGTGTGTCTGGGTCATTGATGATTGTGTTGCGTGAGGCTGGATCAGTCAAAGATCTTTCAAGAGCCAAGCACACACAATTGTTATTTACCCCCTTGCTGGTTGAGAAGACGTGTCAGACAATTACGTTGATTATGCTGACTATACTTAAGTAAGAGTTGGATTGATCCAGCTAGTATGATAGGTTTATCAGAACCCTCACTCTGTCTTATCGGATTGTGTTTGTTGGACCAGAGGTTGGATTCACAATCTTTGAAATTAGCAGTTTTGTACTTAATTTGGAAGTTTTTCAATTCACCAAACCTTAAATTCAGATGGAATTAAGCAAAGTACAATTGTAGCTTTACTTTTGATTCAGTGTCTTGTGTCTATTTTCTGCTAGGAATTTATGTCTCCAATGAAAACGGCATCTTTGCTGACTCCTGAACAGTTAGACACCATCTTCATCAATCTGGAAGAATTGATTGACATCAATGACAAATTTGCAGACAAACTGCAGGATCTCGTTGAATTGGCCAATGAACAGGGAGATGAGGTAAGTGAACTTGGAACTTTCACTAATATCACTGGAATATCATTTAATATACATTGTACATGGGCATTGACCATTTGATCATTTATATTGTTAAAGATACTCAAAATAGGATCACAGGATCAATGTTTATATAATTATTACATACCTGGTTTAATTTCTTATTCTCTAGGACTATGTCACAGTATATATAGGTCAACTTTTCCTGGAATCCTCCAACATGTTCCTGGCTTTTGAGAACTACTGTGTGAAACAGGTAGGACAAGGGAGAAATATATGGAATATTATTGATAGCCTGGATTAGCTTCCAAGTAGAAAAAATTGCTGCAAAGACTGTATACATTTGTAAATACAAACACCTAAATCTTGTACTAAAACAGAGTGAATGGAGCCATTGTGTACTCTACATGCCCAGAAAATTCAAGGGCTTAAATGTAAAACTGTAAGGCTCAAGTACAATAATTAATTGAAGCATATCAATCTAAGTTGTGAGCATATATTATTATTATTATCATCAATATAAACAAGTATTTAAGTGATGAATTGAAAAGGATGTGAATTTTTTTTTTTTTCATTTTGTTTAGGTTTTATAAATATTATTGTAATCGCTGTCTTTTTGTTTGCCAAAATACGGCACAAGTTTCTATTAGCACCATAAACATTTCAGAGTCATGGACAAAGGGGTTTTTTATAGGGTCAGTGGTGGTGATTGTGTTAGGTGAGGCTGGGTGAGAGGTCTTAATTGTGTTAGGTGAGGCTGGGTGAGAAGTCTTGATTATGTTAGTTGAGACTGCTCGAGAACTCTTGATTGTGTTAGTTGAGGCTGGCTGAGAACTCTTGATTGTGTTAGAAGAATCTGGGTGAGAAGTCTTCATTGTATAAGGTGAGGTTGGGTCAGTGATGATTATTGTTTGATGTTTTATGTACTTTGTACTTTTACAGGCTGCAGCTCCACTTCTGCTAGAACAACTGGAGAAGGAGAAAGAGCTACTGCGGATTTTTCTACATGTGTCTCAAACAGAAAACTCCTTGCTCAGGAGAATGAATCTCAAGTCTTTTCTCATGGTGCCTGTACAGAGAATCATGAAGTAAGTTGCAAATGTCCATACAAAAATAAAGGCAAATTTTAATATAAAATGTGACAAATGTTGGTGTGGTTGGTAAATGTATGCTATTAAGAAAGCAGTACTTTTAGTCATTTTGACAGCTTAAAGCTGACATGCAGAAAGCTTTACTCTTAAACCTGCATGGTATGCTATGTTATTATTTTCCAGGTACCCTCTGCTCCTTGGGAGGTTACACAAGTCCACATCTAGTCATCACGAAGACAGGGAAGCAATAAAAGAAGCTCAATGTAGAGTAGAAGAAATTCTGGATCATATCAATGCAGTTAGTATTTTTTTGTAATTTATTAGAAAAAAATATTTGGCTTGGTTTTCCATAAGTTCAGTGATTCAGTTCCAATAGGATGAGCAGTACTTATTTATAGTGATCTATTTTTAAAAACTTTATTTGAAATTGCGGTGATAGAAGGAAATGTTTTATAAAAAAATGTTTGAAAAGTGTTAACATGCATGTTAATTTGATGAATTATCCCTCCAGAAAACCAAAGCCTCAGCCACTGGTCTCAGATTGCGGAGAAAAGGATCTGGCTCCAAGAAGAGCATAGGTACTGACAATATAGAACTAAACAAGGTGAGTTGTTTCTTACTACTTGATATTTATAATTCTACTGAGAAAAAAATGCAATTAGCAGTGTTCCTTGCAAATTATTACTAAATAGCATGGTAATTTATATGCCTAGCAAATTTGAATGTAAGATGCAGTAAGTCTTATTGTTTTGTATTTTATAAATATCTTGAATGTTGACTTATCAGGTTGCCTTGGAAACGCTATGTTGGACCAGGAATGAGGTAAAAATAATTACTGCTGGAAAGCTACAGTATGCACAGCCTGCTGACTCTACCTGGCCCAGGAAGTACAAGAATCTCAAGTTTGCACCTATTTTTGGTGTTTTGGCCACACTTGGAAATGTAAGTATACAAAAGTGTTGTAATAAAATATTTCAGTTGCTTTAAAATAACTAAACTAGAATAATATATACTTTATAGTTTTCCCTATATGTCTTGTGTATAAAAGAATTTATTTGACAAAAAAAAAAGAAAGGATAAGAATAATTTTGATCAAATGTTTCAATTGTTTAAAACATGCTTAGGTATTTGTGTAAACACTGAGGGCAATGTTCTCCCCGACATAATTATGTTTCCTTGAATATAAAGTAATTTTAGATCAGTAAAATGTTTCTGTTCCTCAATATGCCATCTTCTCTCCTTCCAGCCCAAGCCTTACAACACACTGGATGAAGTGATGCTGTTTCCCAGACCACATACAGTCCCACAGCAGGCAGCGCTTGTGATCATACGGGAGAAAGGAGGACGCTTTCAAAGTATTAGGGTATGGACAGTGTTATTTTACTTAATGTTTATTCTCAATTTTCATACATGGTTTTAATATTATAGTAATTTCTTGAAAATTCTGGAGATGGCACACATCAGTTTTCAGTAATTTCAGCAGATTTGGAAATGATGCAAGCAGAAGCTTTGCTGATGTCCTTTGTTTGAAATTAGTTATGTCATTAATGTTTATTAAGCACAAAATTGCATATTTTAATATTAGTCCCTTTTTCATTTTATCTTAAGGAACCTATGTATCTAGACAAGTGTGTAGTTGCCATAGACCCAGAACTGCCAGAGGTCTTTGAGATCCATGAGATGGCAAAAGATGTCTTTCTCTTTAAGGTAAGATATTGACATTTTATTTATTGGCCAAAACATTGTTTGATGTTCAACAAATATGCTTTTTTCAAATTTAAATGTGATATATAATAACTACTTAAATAGTGTCTTAACAGTGCGGATCAAATATGGCAGACCTACTTGTAAGCAAGGCCACCTAATCCCTTGACGGTCTCCCTACCTCCACATCCGCCGTTCCTGCAAGGGCCTATAGCAATTTAGCCTCGGAGCTGAGATTTAATCCATATGGAGGCAGGGATAGAATTTTGGGGTTAGGCGGTATTGCTTTCAAGTGGGGTCGGCCATATTTAGTCCACAAGTCAGTTATTCTGCAGATAATATGTTCTGGATGTGGACTAATTAAGATACATGTATTCTGTCCTTGTTTTACAGTCTGAAGACCCCAAAGACACCTTATTGTGGTACCGCCACTTGAAGTATTTAAGTCTCGGTCAAGGAGCCTGGAGACATAGAAGAAATGGACTGGCCAATATCATGATAAAAAATAAACCAAAACCAGTTTAAAATTTTGCAAATCCCATAATATAATTATTATTGTGAAAAGTGTTCTCTTGTGCTGCTTTAGAATTATACAACATAGTATTGAATATATTAGGAGATAAGTGATCTTTACTTCATTTAAGATGATATTTCAAAGACTATGAAAACCTTCCTTCTAAGGGAAATACCAGAGAAGTTCATTGCTTGGCAAATGTGATAAAAAAGACAATCAGAACTATTGCCCGGACTGTTTATTTTACACAAGATTTTCCCAGTGATGTTGTTGTTCTGAAAACAGAGTTGTGGGCGTTCAAGGTTGTGTCATGCAGCTTCGGACAATGTGAAAATGGTGCCATGTGTATCACATGGCTCCGTACTTCTGGTGGGTCTAGTGTTTTGCTAAAAGCTGGGGGGGGGGGGCACAAGGATAAAATGTTTTGTTTTGTTTTCGTTTTCAACCTCCTGGAATANATTTTCCCAGTGATGTTGTTGTTCTGAAAACAGAGTTGTGGGCGTTCAAGGTTGTGTCATGCAGCTTCGGACAATGTGAAAATGGTGCCATGTGTATCACATGGCTCCGTACTTCTGGTGGGTCTAGTGTTTTGCTAAAAGCTGGGGGGGGGGGGCACAAGGATAAAATGTTTTGTTTTGTTTTCTTTTTCAACCTCCTGGAATTGGCAAAGGCAATTAGGGCACAGAGATGGAAAATTATTTGATTTTATCTTGTTTTTCTTAATTGTTGCGCTATTTTGGGAAGGGAAAAAGAGGGTACATGTTGCTTAGGGGAGGTGGATACAGGACCCACTGCTCCTCCTTTGGATAAACTAGCATGAAATAGTATATTTACATATATGCCATATTGCACCATAGTGAAAACTATATATTCTGTGGTATGCATATGTACAGTCAGTATATTTATATGTGCTCTTGTCCACAATGGAATGAAGATGTGGGAATGAGTGGTTAATCAATTTTTAATGAAAATATTTTTCTTTTAGAAGGATGTATTTATTTATTATTTTAAAAGTGGTTCCGTCCATTTTAATTTCTACATGTGTTATTTATGTAATCATGCTGATAATAATATATACCAGTGAAGTATATACATGTGTTGATATTTTCTTTAAATTAAGTCATAATAATAAACGCTACTCAGATTGGTATATATAAGATACAAATAAAATAATTGATAATGGACTGATGAGTTTATTGCTTCAAAAAACTGATTTTAAGCCCTTGTTTCGATTCTACTAAAATCTTCAATAATTTACTTCTTGCCACTAATGCAGGTGCAAGATGTACTATTGAAAATGTACAGATAAACAAAATTGACACAATAAGTTGACTATGAACTACAATACAATAACATTAAAATATAATACAATAGCATTAAAACAAGATTTTGCTCATTTGCAACTGTCTCTCTTCAATGACTGAATACAGTACAGATCACCTAGGTGATAACCGTCTGCCAAGGCCACAGATTTTCTGTCTGAAGGCTACTAGAACAAAATTTGGTCAGAATAATACATTTACTTCTATCTTATATGTTAGCCATCTAAGTAAACAGGTAGTTTTCTTTATTGAATTTAGTTTTAAATTGGCAATACAAAAACTTTCAATTTAGCACGCTTCCTGTGACACTGCAAAAATTGTAAAAGTTAAAACTTAAAATATAAATTACAACCTGGTCAAGTACTACAACTGTAAGCTATACTGTTCAAATAAGTCAAAGACGTAGTTAGTACTTTTTGTCTGAATCTGAATATGTGAACATCACAGAGCCTGCTGCAACAGAAGAGTGTTTGCAGATATTCTGTTAGGGTTTACTCCCTTAATTTTTCCTAGCCTTATCCTAGCCACCAACAAGGCAGTTGGACCAGGGGCACATCCAGGATTATTTAAAGGAGGGGGGGTCCGCGGATGCAAAGCTGACCCTTCCCCCCTTACTTAGCGTGGGGTTCGGAGCCTGCTGAAGGGCCTCAGAAATTTTTGGTATTTAAGAGGGCGAACGGTGCCATTTGGTATGGTTTAGGACTATGATTCAGCTAGTCAAAAATCTAATTTCAAGAGGGGACCAGAAATCATAGGGAGTGGGAGGTTGGGACCCCCTGACCCCCCTCTAAAACCGCCACTGAGTTGGACCAATCCCTGGGCAGGGAGTCCCTTGTCTTTTTCCTACACTTAAACCTCTAGATGCTGGGTGCTTCAGGAGGAGACAGCAAATATCATATTTATACTGGTCTTTGGTATGAACCAGTCATGGGGTAATGTGATGTGACAAGTTTTGCATTTCATAAATTTGTTATGAAATTTATAGTAGTTTATCTAAAATTAACGATTATCTTCAATGACCCACAAAACTTCAAGGAATACACCCAAGAAAGCTGATATTCTGAGTATTTTGGTACTCAGAATCAAATACAAAAAAAAAACAAAGAAACATTAATATAGCCAATGGCAAGTGAAAAGTCTAGTCAGTCCACCATCATTGTACTGACAAGAATGAAACAAAAAGCCTATGTTAAAAGAATCTTGCTTCTCTCATCTGAACTAGAACCAGGCACAATAACTACTTTTATTATTTACTTTATGTACATACATGAGGTCATTATTTATATACAGTTGTCATCTTGTAGTCTAGTGTTTTGTATTGTAATCTGATGTCACATTCTTATATATTTATGTATTTTGTATACCTTTGCCAGTACATGCTGGTGAATAAGATACATTTAATAAAACCTACTTTTATTCTAAATAGAAGTGTTCTATAATATATATATATATATATATATATATATATATATATATATATATATATATATATATATATAATAGTAATCTAATGTGTTACTTATTAATCTCAAGTGCAACGGCCCTTTGTCGCTAATACATGTGACTTGTGCACAATTTCAATATTTCTTTTCATTATTATTTTAATTGCTTGAAAACTACATGCCGATCTTTTTTCAAATCATTTTTACTCTATCATGAAATACGTATAAACTACATTTGACTAAGCAAGAAGTTATAATGNTAATACAGGTGCAATATGTACTGTTGAAAATGTACAGATAAACAATATAGACACAATAAGTTGACTATGAACTACAATACAATAACATTAAAATATAATACAATAGCATTAAAACAAGATTTTGCTCATTTGCAACTGTTTCTCTTCAATGACTGAATACAGTACAGATCACCTAGGTGATAACCGTCTTCCAAGGCCACAGATTTTCTATCTGAAGGCTACTAGAACAAAATTTGGTCAGAATAATACATTTACTTCTATCATATATGTTAGTAGCCATCTTAATAGTTTTCTTTATTGAATTTAGTTTTAAATTGGCACTACAAAAACTTTCAATTTAGCATTTACGTTTAATGTGACACTGCAAAATTTGTAAAACTTAAAAAATAAATTATGACCTGGTCAAATAAAAGCCTGTACATATTACAACTGTAAGCTACACTGTTCAAATAAGTCAAAGACGTAGTTAGTACTTGAAAACTACATGCCGATCTTTTTTCAAATCATTTTTACTCTATCATGAAATACGCATAAACTACATTTGACTAAGCAAATGCATTTTTAAACAAAGCAACAGGATATGGTTGCTCTCTTACAGGAGCGTAATCCTCAATTTCCTTTTTAACCAATTCCTGTTTGACCCCATTTCTATCCTGGCAGACAATATTTGTACCATGACAGATTTCTGTATCATACTGTCCACTGGCATGTTCTCCTGAAACAGACGTCACATCATTGTGATCTTTTTCATGTAGATCGAATTCATTTCTGCTGACAAACGCCTTGTAGCACAACTTACACTTGTATGGTTTCTTTTCACAGTGAAAAACTTCATGATTTACACAATTATTCATTATAGATAATTTGTCAGCGTGAATACTTTCATGTTGAATGAAATACTGTTCTCTTACAAATGTCTTATTACAATATTGGCATTTATATGGTTTTTCATCAGTGTGAATCTTTTCATGATCAACACAATCACTGTTCACAGAAAATTTCTTATGGCAGTATTGACATTTGTAAAGTTTCTTTACAGTGTGACTTTTTTCATGTTGAACGCACTTTTGTTTTTTATTAAATGCCTTATTACAATGCTTGCATTTGTAAGTTTTTTCTCCCAAGTGAATTTTTTCATGAACATTGCAGTAATCTTTTTGGGTAAATTTCTTGTCGCAGAACTTACATTTGTAGAGATTCTCTCCAGTGTGACTTTTTTCATGAACAATGCAACTGTATTTTCTGTTAAATGCCTTATTACAATACTGGCATTTGTATGGTTTCTCTCCAGTGTGAATCCTTTCATGAATGACACAATCGCACTGTCGCGTAAACTTCATATCACAATATTGGCATTTGTATGGTTTCTCTCCAGTGTGATTTTTTCATGAACAATGCAACTGTATTTTCTGTTATATGTCTTATTACAATACTGGCATTTGTATGGTTTCTCTCCAGTGTGAATCCTTTCATGAATGACACAATTGCATTGTTGCGTAAACTTCTTATCACAATATTGGCATTTGTATGGTTTCTCTCCGGTGTGACTTTTTTCATGAACAATGCAATTGTGTTTTCTATTAAATGCCTTATCACAGTGTTGGCATTTGTATGGTTTCCCTCCAGTGTGAATCCTTTCATGAATGACACAATCCCATTGTTGAGTAAACTTCTGATCACAATATTGGCATTCGTATGGTTTCTCTCCAGTGTGAACTCTTTCATGAACAATACAATTCTGTTTTATGATAAATGCCTTATTACAGTACTGGCATTCATATGGTTTCTCTCCAGTGTGAATTTTTTCATGAACACTGCAGTGATCTTTTCGAATAAATGTCTTATCACAGTACTGGCATTTGTATGTTTTCTCTCCAGTGTGAATTCTTTCATGACGAATGTAATCCCGTTGCTGAATAAATTTCTTATCACAGAACTGGCATTTGAAGGGTTTCTCTTCTGAGTGATTTTTTTCATGAACATTGCAATTGCATTTTTTACTAAATGCCTTATTACAATACTGGCATTTGTATGGTTTCTCTCCAGTGTGAATTCTTTCATGATTGACAAAATCACATGGTTTAGCAAATGCCTTGTCACAATACTGGCATTTGTAAGGTTTCTCTCCAGTGTGAATTCTTTCATGAACAATGCAATTTTGTTTAATGTTAAATGTCTTACCACAGTACTGGCATTTGAATTCTTTCATGATTTTAACAATTCCAACCAATAAATTAACTAGGTAATTATTTGTTACCTTTGATTGACGGATATATGAGTTCTTCCATGGTTATCACTACTAGTACTTTTTCCTTTCCAGTATTAAACTGTTTCACAGCATGGGCATTTTTCATCTTTGTGAACTTCTTCATGATGTGAGAACACAATTTTACTACACATCTGGCCTCAGAACATCAATGTGTGAACTAATTCATTCATGAACAACACTATAAATATAATTTAATCACAACACTAACACTTATGTTGGTTGTTGATCTCTATTGCATATTTTTTTTATGAAAACAAAATCTTCTTCTTGAAGTAAATATCTCACCACTGTCCTGATGTTCTTTGCTTTCCAAATGCTCCGTACGTGAACGAAATAACTTTGTTGCTTTTTTATCAATTGATCTATCACTGTGCAGGCATGGTTTCACTCCTTGGGCACCACTATGTAAATATCTTCTGTCATATGGCTTGCACTGCAGGTCCACCTTACATTTTGGAGGCAAAAAGACTCAGATTCATTTAAAGATAGTGCTTATATTTGGATGTGACCCCAAGACAACAATGACGCTCATCCAAGACCCAAAGCTGGATTTCACACAAAAGTTGAGCTCATAAATTGATGACGTCATTACGCAGGCGTGCTGTATTTGTTTATAATTAAGAAGTCAAAGAACAACTGTATTTTTAAAATTTTTAGTAAAAATAATCAAATACATGCTATTTTATTTAGTTTGAATCATGCCACTAGTGTGGACACGCTCGGCTGTCACCTTGATTGGATAGTAAACGATTGTCGTAAAATCGCTAAATGATATTAAACCGGGTGCAACCACCTAGGGCAACCTTGGACTGCCACATTAATCCAATACAATGCAAAAATAAACTATAACAAGTGGTTAAAGCCTTCAAGCCGAATGTCGTAGCGTCCCCATATACCTCCATAGAGACAATAAAAATACTCTATTTTATTATATAAACAATGAGCATGGTGATTATAAAATAATTAAAAGAGAAGATAAACTGTTCAAGTGTGGGTTTTGTTACAAGACATTTGCCGTCAGAAATGAATGTGATTTACATGAAAAAGATCACGCTGAAGGGTCATCTGTTCCAATAACATCTAGACATTATGATACAGGACGTAATCATGGTAAAAATCTAGTCTGCCAAAATAGTAATGGAGTATCAGAAGAATTAGTTAATTGAGGATCCTGAACCTGCAAGAGAACGACCATATCCTGTTGGTTTGTTTCAAAATGCATTTGTTTAGTTAAAATGTATTAAACTGTTTTTATCAAAATGTGGTAATCCGAAGGTAGAAAATTTGCAAGTTGAATTTTAACATAATATTGCTATATAATATTATTAAAATGACAAACTGAAATGGTGTGCAAGTCAACAGTATTAAATGACAGTTGAAATTGCATTGGAAAGGAAAACTTGATATAGGCCTATACTCAAACGTGTTATTTATTTAAATATATTTATGCCAATGCTTTGTTTGTGTTGGCAGTTCCTTTACTTTGATGTGATATTTAAATACATGTTTTCTCAATCACCACTTTGATGTGATATTTAAATACATGTTCTCTCAATCACCACTTTGACCCAATTTGTATAAAGAAAAAATTTATAGTTAGGCCTATGGCCTAAAATTCCCTATGTCACGAAGTGCTAACTTCATTTTCGAAACATCCACTGTGTAGGCTTTGTATGTTGTCTTGCTTATTAGCAAAGTTACTGTAGAGTCTTGGGGATTTTAGGCCAGATATTTTTCTTTGTTTATTTCATTTTTTTCTGCAAAAAAACTTAACGATGCATTGGTAGGAACATTTCATATTTGGTGTGAACTCACATGAAGAGTTCAAAGTTGGCCAATTTGGGTTGCAAACTAAAATTTGATAGCACATAAATAGCACGTTAAAATTACATGTACAGTACCTCAAAAGTTGCTTAAAACATTCTGCGGTTGCTTGCTTAGAGGGTGTGATGTAGCGTTGTTGTCTGAGCAAAGAAACATGATGTTCAGACAAAAGCGACATCATGATAGCCAAAAGAGTGTGATTTCAAAACATGTTTTTGAAATTGTTGAATAAGAAACAAGAAAATTAAAGTTCGAAATTCTAAAGGTTGTGTAGGCTATATGTAATTCTATTCAAAGAAAATTAAAAAATTCAGCCATATGGTTTGGTTAGGAGAACTACATTTTTACAAAAAAATAAAGTGGGGAAGTGCGTTTGAGATCATATATGAAAATCATCTTTACGCCCTGCCCAAATTTTTGCATTTATTATCAGGTTATTTTGAAGTTACAAAAGCATCAAAAGTACTAATGATTCTCTGTATCAGTCTCATTTAGAAACCAAAGTCCATTTGACTTTTTTTTATCAAATATCAAAAAATAATTCTTTTATGAATAATATCATACACATTTTATGAATAATATCATACACAAATCATATACAAATTTTATTCCATAAATAATTTCACTGAATATGTAATTTTATTTGGACGTGTATCAAACGCCTCTACCATCGGTAAAAGTCGAGTAGGAATTTAACTGCGACATCTTTCCAGCGAATCTGAAAATACTATTATAATATTTTTGGTAATTTCTTCCTGTAAGTATATGCATGCATAAACACGCACGCATGCGCACCTGATGAGAGCGAGACGCAGTGCCAAGTAAATGAATTTTGATGACAAACAATGTTTTTAATGTCTCAGGCCCGTAGCCAGGGGGGGGGGTTCAGGGGGTTCGAAAAACCCCCCTTTTTGCTGGAAAAAGGTCCACTCTGGGTAAAATTTGGCCTAGGTACATGGGGATAATAAGGTAAAAGGTCCACTTTTTCAGAAAAAGACCCCCCTCCCCTTTGAAATTGCTGGCTGCGGGCCTGTACAGTCTCATTCCATTTATACCATTTGTTTCTCAAGCAAAGCGTTGTTTGGGCGCAACATGTCAAGTACCAGGCCTACCCAACTACCAGACTCGGCACCTAAGGATCCTGAATTAACCGGTATATCGGACCATACTACCCGTTTTCAAGGTGTGTGTCAGATCGAATTTCGGAGTATCAGCCAGAACACCGACAGGATGAGCCCTGGCATGCTCGGCTGTCACTTTGATTGGATAGTAAACGATTGTCGTAAAATCGCTATATGATTTTAAAACCGGGCGCATAAATTTGAAAGCCACCTAGATGAACCTAAGACTGCCACATTAATCTAATACAAGGCAAAAAAGCCCTATCAAAAGTGGTTAAAACATTCAAACCGAATGTCGTAAAGTCCCCATATACCCCCATAGAGACAATAAAATAGAGTACTCTAAAGTAAGAGTACAGTTTCAGGTTGTTCAGCCGAGCGTGGATGAGCCCGCAGTGTGCTACAAAATTTATTCTGGGGTATGATACTCCGAAATGCGATCTGACACACACCTTGAAAACGGGTAGCGTGGTCCGATATACCGGTTAATTCAGGATCCTTAGGTGCCGAGTCTGGTAGTTGGGTAGGCCTGAAGTACACAGAAGAATATATTTAAATACCCTGTATACCACATAAAATAAGGTTTATTAAAAAAACTTAGGAAAACATGAAGATGAAATTTCCATAATTATTAGCGTTTTCTGGACATTATAACGTTTAAAACGTTTTCAGTAATGTTAGTTTAAATGCTAGTTCAATAAATTTTTAAAACCACAAAAAAATCACCGTAAAGCATTGGAATAATATTTGTGAAAACATTTTAAGCAAACGGCACAAAAACTGTAAATGGTACACCCTCTACCAGTGCAACAGATTGATTATTTACGAGATACTCACATATATGTCTCTTGTTAATTCATGGCACATTTCTTCATCTCAACTCACACACTGTCAATTCAACCAGTTTTCCCATCGACAGAGCCATGTGTAAGAGCGAACATAAATCGCTGTGGTCGTAGAAAGGAGGTAAAAACATCGCTTGGGTTGCAGAATGAATGGGGCCGTAGCAGTAGTCCGAAGGTTCAATAGTCCGAAGGTTCATTGGTCCGAATGTTCACTACAGAACCTTCGGACCAATGAACCCTTGATTAAAAAACAGATGAAAATGTTACCGTTTTTCGGACCAATGAACCTTCGGGCTATCGAGACGCCCCCCTCAATAATCGGCCAGTTGTCGACACGTAAAGTCTTATTATATTTTTTTTAGTCCCAAACTACTACGGGACGCCGAAAGGACGCACTCCAGAGTAAAGGTGGTCTAAGGTAAGATTTATCTGAATGCCTAGGCCATCGAGGCGGTCCTGTTCTCGTTACACGTATTGCTGCTCAACGGTCAAATTTGGTGTGTGTGTGTGTGTGTGTGTGTGTGTGTTGTTGTTGTTGTTGTTGTTGTTGTTGTTAAGTAAAAACAACAGGTTGTAATATTGAATCAATATTTACAGTAATAGTCGCTATCCACTTGGCATCCTAGTAAAGCCCCCCTTACCTCTATATTAACTCACACTTTTTTATTCTCTAAAGAGTAGGTTTATTATACCCCATATACGGAATGCTCAATTTTTTAAATATATAAGTAAAAATTTGTCATCACTATTGGCAGCAAGTGACAACATTCATCACAATGATTATTGTCATTTTTGGTGGATTTAGGTCGGGTGTCACGGGTGTCCTGCCTCCCCCCCTTCGATTTCTGAAAAAAAATCACATCAATGTTCCCCTTTTGAAATTAGAATTTTAACAAGCAGCTAATCATGAATCATAGTTTTAAATTGTACCAAATAACACCGTTCGCCCTCTAAACTATCAACATTTTACGAAGCCCTTCAGCGGACCCCAAACCCCACGCCAAGGGAGGGGAGGTACGGGTCGGCTTTGCATCTGCTCCCCCCCCCCCCCTTTCAAATAATCCTGTATCCGCCCCTGTATCTTGTCACGATTTACCTACACGGTGTTGTTTGGGGATGGTTTTTATCGCCATTAATACAAGATTTTCATTTAAAATCCATAGATTATTCCTTTTAATAGAACACAATTCTGATTAATCGTGATCAATGGGAGGAAATTTTCGCACATAAAAGATGAATTTTGGCCTATGGCGCTTTTAAGTGTTTTAACAAAGCAATGTTTTTGTTTTCAGACTGCAGATGTTACGAAAGAATTTATGGCTTGCAAAGTTTGAGGAAAGAAAAACCGCACTTGCATAGACAAAGGCTATTTTGCATGATGATCGTGACATAACAAGTAATTTAAAGCGGTACGACGTGGAACGTGAATCTTAATTATGAATGTTTTGTACAGGCCTACGAGTTTGGTAGACCTATAAATAAGAACTTGAAAATTTGGTTTGACGCAGTCAACTTTTCTTCGTCTGGTCGACAATAAGCAAGACGTCTGAAACACTTGTGATATCTTACTGACCAAACTACGTTAACAGGTAGGCCTTCGGTTTTTAAAACGTGTAATTTCCCGAACTCAAACAGGTTTGTTTAGATGTAGAAACTAAGAAAATCTATCTACATTGTACCTTAATAATATTATTATTATCATAATTTTTATCTTTTTAAAGTTTTGGCTTTTAGAAAAAATTACATTTAGATGAGAATCATTGCAAGTAAAATTTTTAAAGACATTTAATATTTGAGATGATGACAAACAAACTAAAATAAAATGATACCGACTTTTAATTGGTTTATTTTGTAGAAATATTGTGTGTGTACTTTTTAAACTAAAAATGAAAATAAAAAGGAATTCATGTTCATTTTTATTATTTAACCTTTGGTGCCATCATGCCTTTTGTACACTTGTACACTTTTGATTGGATTCATGAGATTTTAAATGAATATTTTTTTACATATGAAAATCGATTTTTATTGTTCTTGAAGGAATAACTGAAGATGTTTTCCCTGTGTATTGCCGCCGCTGTTGTGTTGTTCTTCCCTCTCGTTCCTGCCCAGCGGAGCGGTAAGTATTCATAGTAATGCATGATAGGCTTTTTTGAAGTTAAATTTTCAGTCAGATTATTTATGTTATACAATTCTTATATCAGCACAGTTGCCAAAAATCAAAACCAGATCTCAAATTGCCATATATGTATATTTGGAACCTATTATATGGATTTAATATAGATATAATTAAGGTTTGTGGCTTGAGTATTGTGACAGTTCGTTAAAATTCTAAAAGTTACCTTGCACAAAGTAGCATGAATTTTATGTTCATCAAATATTGAAGACGCTAAAATAAATACATGGAAAATCATCTGTTAAAGATAATCACACGAATTTCATTAAAATTTTAAAGGAAAGATAAGATAATCCCTGATATATATGAATTAAGAGTTTTTCTGTAAATGGCTATTCTGCCACATTTTGTGGATCCTGCTTTTTGATATTAGGATGCAGCATTTTACTTCCAAGCTTAAATGAGCAAAATAAAACAGAAGTACCTTTAATTACAAGACTGATATTTGTCCATTATTTCCCCACTAATATTCAAACAGATATAAAAGTTCTTAAGCTGGAAATAAAATGTAATGTCGTGTGTGCTTTATTATATTGCAGTTGTGCGTCTTCGATCCCAAAATTACCCCGATTATACTTGGGGACTTCATCCTAACGGCGACGCATACATCAAGCAAGGCTTCAGCGGAAATGTTTTCAATATTGTCCCAGGGTTAACCGGACAACCAGGTACAGTGTCCTTCAACTCCGTGGACTACCCGTGCTCCTATCTCCGGCACTATGGATATTTTGTTAACCTTGAAAGTTCAAAGAACCCAAGGAACGCTCACATCTTCGACAAGGACGCCACGTTCTACCCTCGACCTAACAGATTTATCCCAGGGTATACGGCCTACGAGTCGGTGAACTACCCTGGGTACTTCATCCGCCATGCTGGCTACAGACTGCAGATACGTAGAGACGACGGCTCTCTCCTGTTTAAGAGGGATGCCAGTTTCAAACCTGAGATAATTGGTACGTAGACAGTTAGTTACTTACAACTGAACATGTAACGAATTTTGTTGATATTCTGTGTAGTTGATAATCTTTTGTGTGTATGAATTTTTTGCCCACCGTGGCCTTCTCTCCCTTTTTTTCTCTCTCTATGTTTTTCTCTTTGTGTTTGCTTGGTGCTTACAGAGAAAATTACGAAAAGCATTTTTTTTTGTTTTCAGATTTACTGGAAAGGTGCCACACTTAAGCCTTTACTATCCCAAAGACAAAGACGTTTGATATACGTCCAAATAAAATGCCGCATTCAGTGAAATATGGAGACATTTGAGGACAATTAATACTTTTCATGCTTGAGTAATTTTAAAATGCTAGTAACTCGATAATAAATGCGGAAACTAAGGAAATGGTGTTTGTCTTATTCTTAACGCTTTAAATATAAAGACTTAACATTATGTTGCGCAGAGGAGCAGAAGACGTTTAATGTTAAACCTTGACGGGCTTCCACCCCCCTTTTCTGTGATGGACAGAGTGATGGTTAACCATGTCAACTTAGTTGCTATGGCAACATGTTTAATGAAAGACCAATATTCATAGTACGTGTTATACAGGTATTTTAGACAAGTACTTTACAAGAGCTATTCCCCCCACACACAAAGTATTCTCCATCCTGTCAGGTGTGAAAAAAAGAAAAAAAAAACCAAATACATGTCAGAATGTCTCCTCGATTTTCGAAAAGATACTTAAAGCTACCCTCTACCAGGGCCACAGGTTGACTTTTCACAGGATATTCACAGATATGTCATTAGATAAATAGACGGTCATTTTACTATCTCTGGTTTTTCCCCTTTATCCCTATATAATCTGCCACCCTGGTAAAGGGTCACTTACAGCTGCCATATCTGATTCCACGCAAATTTTGAGAAGCATATATCATTAAAAAAACGTTTTGTATTGATTATAATATTGGGGGATAAGTATGTAAGGAAAAGATATACATGAATATTAATTTGAATTAATTTAATGCACTTTTTTCCGAATTAGACGACTTGTGTGTAAAAACTATTATTTGCATATCCAAAAGCGTCGCACCGTGGTGGTTGTGTGGGGAAATAGGATGCCTCGGTTATTCTTTAATATCCATTGGCATACTTTTCTTAAAAGTTTTGTGATATATTTTAAAAATAAATATGCCTGCAGGCCAGTGCAATCAAAAGGGGCCCATCTAACACAGCAAATATTACCTACCACAACTAGCACACCGTGAAATGGGCCAAATTTTCAAGTTTTAATATTGATATGGTTCCTCATAATATAAATGGGGATAGAACAATACAAAGATTTTATTGTGTTGGATTACAATAATCTAATAGAATTACTGTTCACACGGACTATATTTTAGTTTCCGCAATTTTTTAGATATATGTAGGTTTAAATCCTAATACACTATAACATTCACTTGCTCAAAAATAGCATGTAAAACAAACCAAATTTGTTTGTTAAAGACCGCGCCTACGTGAAACATTCATTGTTTACTTGCATGTCTTGATGTAGCGTTGTCTCAGATGATAAAAGAAACGACGGTCTGGCGAAAGTGACGTCACGTGCTAATCACGTGTGAATTCACGTGTGTTTTGCTATGTTACAAGGAAAAGTGAATTTAGAATGTTTAAATGTATCTTTTACACAAGAACCGTGCCAAGCCCTATACTGATCACTGTTCCATTTCAACAGTTTTAAAAGATCGTTAGTTTATTGAATAAAAAAGTATCCAAAAATAATTGTTCAATAAAATGTTTAATACACTATTTTATTCCATAAATACATAATTTCACCAAATATGGAATTTTATTTGGTCGTGTATCAAACGTCTCTGCCTTTGCCATATGGCGATTTGGAATTTAACTGCCACATCTTTCCAGCAATTCTGAAATTATAAGAATTATTTTTTGCAATTTCTTCCCGAAAATACTGTATATGCATGTAAAACAATGGCAAACACACACACCTGAGAGAGAGAGAGAGAGAGAGAGAGAGAGAGAGAGAGATGCGGTCTCTAATTAAAAATGCCCTTTCGCATGAATTTTGACAACAAATTATGATATTTTAGATCTCTCCTTTCATCTATACCATCCTGTTTCACAGACAAAACGCTGATTGGGCGCACCATATCAACTGGACAGAAGATCAACAAAATTCGTTACAATTTCAGTTGTAAATAACTAACTGTCTACGTACCAATTGGCTCAGCTTTGAAACTGGCATCTTTCTTAAACAGGAGAGAGCCGTCGTCTCTACGTATCTGCAGTCTGTAGCCAGCATGGCGGATGAAATGCCCAGGGTAGTTCACCGACTCGTAGGCCGTATACCCTGGGATAAATCTGTTAGGTCGAGGGTAGAACGTGGCGTCCTTGTCGAAGATGTGAGCGTTCCTTGGGTTCTTTGAACTTTCAAGGTTAACAAAATATCCATAATGCCGGAGATAGGAGCACGGGTAGTCCACGGAGTTGAAAGACACTGTACCTGGTTGTCCTGTTAACCCGGGGACAATATGGAAAACATTTCCACTGAAGCCTTGCTTGATGTATGCGTCGCCGTTAGGATGGAGTCCCCAAGTATAATCGGGATAATTTTGGGAACGAAGACGCACAACTGCAATTTAATAAAGTAAATAAATGATTATCAAGATTTAGTTTATTTTTGAGCTTGAATATGTTTGAATGTCAAGCTTTTTAATATCAGTGGGGAAATAAAGGCCAATCATTTTCTTTTATGTGTTTTATTTTCATATATCATATCATATATCAATATTCAACATTTGAATCTGAAAATTATGCCGCTTTACAAACAGATTCATACTTCATATTTTCCAGCATTGATTAAATTATTTCTTTCCTTTTAAGACGAACGTAGCAGAAATGTTTTTAAATTCAGTAAATGTTATTTTGTGTTTTCGGATACTTGATAAGCATAAAAAACAGGCTAGATGTTCTACGAAAATCTCACTAACCGATTATTTAAAACGTGCTCGTAAACACAAACCATACGTCGGGTTTTCTTTTGAAATCTGTATAATTAAACATCATACTAGGTTCTTCAAATAATGAAATCATATAAATTTTAGTGTACTTCATTGTTAATTTTGGGTAATTTTGAGAGTTGTAGCAACTGTACTTTTATAAGATAATAGTTATATTTCAACCTAAAATACAGTTTTTACAGTCGATTTTAATGACAGAAGTGTGGACTGTAGCAAAAGATATCATCTTCCGAAAAAAGAATGAAAATTTCAATAATTACAAATACTCACAGGTGCCCGTCTCCTGAGCGTGGACAAGGTTGAGAGAGACCAACACAGCAACGGTGGCAATACATAGGGAAAACATCTTCAGTTATTTCTTCATTTTACTTGCGAGGCCTACATCTGTCCTTATCTACTTGAATCCACAGAGAAATACACGATCACAAATTTACAGCCTACCTGTTTTATGAAAGCTGATCACTGAAACAATATTGTCAGGAGTCTTCTCAATCTGACGACCAGTCGCGGATGAACTCACTACGTATGGCAAGTTTTCAAGTTCTTATTTATAGCGAGAATTTATATTACCACGGGTAATTAACCTAGGTTGATTTAAGGGAGAAACAGGAAAACAAATTTCCGTACAAAAATATGGAAATTGCATTGATAAAAAGACAAATAATGTCATGAGGACACGACCGCTATTAAAATCCTCATGATTTGTGTTTTATTAATTGTCTGAAACCATCTTTAATTGGAATCACTTCAGATGCATATTTGTAGTCCCATAATTTTGCACATTTAGGTAAATGACCACGTCTAATTAGGAAATACCGAATTCAGGAAACCAAACGTTGAAAATAAAATTAAGAATGGAATTAGCATGAATTAAAGGCAACCAAGATAATGCAATTATCCAGGCGGATCCTGGCCCAATCCCTGGCTACTAACTCCAACAGGAAAAATATTACTTACTGCTAAGTGGAACACATCCTGTTTTCTATGACAGTAATCACAGTAAATTTATTTATCACATCATCGAAGTTTGCTTAAACCTTGTAACACCATTGAGTAGAATAGTACCAAAAAAAAAATAAATAAATAAATAAAAATTAAAAAATTAAAAAAAAACAGACACTCTTAAAGTCGCTGTCAGGAATTTAACTGAGACATCTTTCCAGCGGATCTGAAAATACAATTATAATTTTTTTGGTAAATTCTTCCTGTAAGTATATGCATTCATAAACACTCATGAATTTTGAAGACAAACAATGTCTCATTCCATTTATACCATTTGTTTCACAAGCAAAGCGCTGTTTGGGCGCAACATATCAACTACACAGAAGATCATTATTACAATATTTGCTACAAACTTAACCAGCTTAATTTTCTGGCACGCTAGTAAAGCTGTTAGGGAGTAATTATTTTTACCCCCTAGATGATTCGGTAGGCGTGACAGACAATCAAGCCGCTTAAGTTGATAGCAGATTAGTGAGACTCCCCAGGGAGTTAGACCGATCCAGATGGATCGATCTAGGCATCGGAACCCAGTCTAAGGTAAGATTCATCTGCCTGCCTAGGCTATTGAGGCGGTCTTGTCCTGGTTCCTGATCTTGTCCTTGTTCTGGTTACAGGGTGCTGCTCATTGATTTTGTCATCACCAATGGCAGCCAGTGACAACATCATCACTATGATTATTTTTATTTTTGAATAAGAGTGAGTATTTAGGTCGTTTTATTCGTCCAAGTAACTTGTCCCGATTGACCTACATGGTATTTTTCGGACGGTGGTTTTATCACCATTAATAAAAGATTCTCATTTAAAAACCAAAGATTTACGTAGACAATATGTGGAATTGGCATTATCATGAGCACAATTCTCATTAATCGTGATCAATGGGGGGAATGTTTTCCATGCATAAAAGATACGTAAAAGATGTATGTAGGCCTATGGCACCAAACCCAATATAGAGGTGCAATTGAGGTCAAAGACATAGATTGCAAACTATGTTTGATTATTTTAGGGTCCCAAACGAAGAAGTTTGTATCAAAGTTTTGCTGTCCTGGAACCATGAATAATAAAAAATAATTCATCGTCTATCCCCAAGAAGAAACATAAGTTACTGTCACAAGTACAAAACGGCCATCTGTGAAACGTTCTACTCACTTTGAAAATTCAGTCATCACTGGTTTTGTTTTTGGATATCTCTTACAAGTATAAAAATTATAATAATTGTAAAAATTATAATCTTCTGTATAGAGCAGTTGGTTGTTTTTTGACGACTTTAGTTTGCTTGTCACTGAATACTTAAAAAAGGAAAATACACCCTACCGACAGTAAAATAAGCTTTAGATAAATTATTATTCCCCTGTTTAAAAAAATTGAATACAACTTTGAATTCATTCAATTTTATTTTTGGACACTTCAGCATGTGAAATCCACCTCTATATTGGGTTTGGGCGTTTAAAGTGTTTTAACAAAGCAATGTTTTTGTTTTCAGACTCCAGATATGACGAAAGGATGCAAAGCGGATGTGGCTTGCAGTTTGAGGAAAGAAAAACCGCACTGGGATGGACAAAGCCTATTTCGCATGATGATCGTGACATGACAAGTACTTAAAAGCGGCACGGCGTGGGCCGCACAACTTAATTATGAACATTTTTACAGCCTACGAGTTTGGTAGACCTATAAATAAGAACTTGAAAATTTGGTTTGGCACAGTCAACTTTTCATCGTCTGGTCGACAAAAACCAAGACTTTTGAAACATTTGTGATATCTTACTGACCAAACTACGTTAACAGGTAGGCCTTCAGTTTCTAAAACGTGTACATTTTTTATTTAATGTCCCGAACTCGAACAGGTTTGTTAAGATGTAGAAACTAAGAAAATCCGCTACCTCAATAATAATAATAATAATAATATTATTATTATTATTATTATCTTTTTAATGTTTTGGCCTTTAGAATAATTTAGATAGAAATATTGTGTGTGTAGTTAAAAAAAGACAGGAATTCATGTTCATTTTTATTATTAAACAATTTTTCATCTGAAAATCGATTTTTATGTTTCCCAAAAGAATAACTGAAGATGTTTTCCATGTGTTTTGCCGCCGTTGCTGTTTTATTCTTCCCTCTCGTTCCCGCCCAACAGAGCGGTAAGTATTTATAATTGTAAAAAAAACAACATTTTTTTAAATTAAATTTTCAGTCAGATTATTTCTGTTAGGCAATGCTTATATCAGCACAGTTGCCAAAAATCAAAAGCAGATCTCAAATTACCGACCTATAATTAAGAAGATGGGATTCATATGACTACAGTGTTTGTTTTTTATCTTTTGGAACAGGATAACTTATTGTATAGATTTGATATAGATATAATTTAGGTTTGTAGCTCGAGTACAGTGACAGTTCGTTACAATTTTTGTGGACATAAGTTACCTGGCACAAAGAAGCATGATTTTTATGTTTATCAAATATTGAAGACGCTAAATAAATAAATAAATAAATAAATAAATAATTATCTGTTAAAGGTAGTCATTTACTCGAATTTCATTGAAATTTTAAACAAAATATCGGATAGTCCCTGATATATATGAAGTAAGAGTTTTTCTGTAAATGGCTTCACTTACACATTTTGTGGATCCTGCTGTTTGATATTGCAGGCTGCAACATTTTACTTCTTAAATTAATGATCAAAATAAAACAGTAGTACCTTTATTTCCCCACTTATATTCAAACAGATATAAAAGTTCTTAAGCTGGAAAAATAAAATATTATGTCGTGTGTGCTTTATTAAATTTCAGTTGTACGTCTTCGATCCCAAAATTACCCCGATTATACTTGGGGACTCCATCCTAACGGCGACGTATACATCAAGCAAGGCTTCAGTGGAAATGTTTTCCATATTGTCCCCGGGTTAACCGGACAACCAGGTACCGTGTCCTTCAACTCCGTGGACTACCCGTGCTCCTATCTCCGGCACTATAGCTTCTTCGTGAACCTCGAAAGTTCAAAGAACCCAAGGAATCCTCACATCTTCGACAAGGACGCCACGTTCTACCCTCGACCTGACAAATTCCTTCAAGGATACACGGCCTACGAGTCGGTGAACTACCCTGGGCACTTCATCCGCCATGCTGGCTACAGACTGCAGATACGTAGGGACGACGGCTCTCTCCTGTTTAAGAAAGATGCCAGTTTCAAAGCTGAGTCAACTGGTACGTAGACAGTTATTTACAACTGAACATGTAACGAATTTTGTTGATCTTCTGCGAAGTTGATGTGGTGCGCCCAATCAGCGTTTTGTCTGTATAAACGAATTTTGTTGGTCTTCCGTGTAGTTGATAATCTTTTGTGTGTATAAATTTTTATTGCCCACCGTGGCATTTTTTCTCTTTCTCTCTCTGTTTTTACCTTTGTTTTTGCTTGGTGCTTACAGAAAAAATTACGAAAAGTATTTTTTTGTTTTCAGATTTACTGGAAAGATGCCACACTTAAGCCCTTACTATCCCAAAGACAGAGACACTTGATATACGTCCAAATAAAATGCCGCATTCAGTGAAATATGGAGACATTTGAGGGCAATTTATACTTTTTTATGTTTGAATAATATTAAAATAATAGTAACTGAAGACTTAACATTCTGTGTTGAGCAGTGGAGCAGAAGACGTTTAATGTTAAACGTTGGCGGACTGTTATGGACAGAAACACCAATTTACTAGCTAGTTCCCCACACACAAAGTATTCTCCATCCTGTCGGGTGTGAAAAAAAATCAAAACAAATACATGTCAGAATGTCTCCTCTTTGTACGAGAAGATACAGCTGCCATATCTGATTTCACACAAATTTTGAGAAGCATATAAACCGTTTTGTATTGATTAAGTATGTAAGGTAAAGATATATATTAATTTAATTTAATGCACTTCTTTCCGAATTAGACGACTTGTTTGAAAAAAAAACTATGATTTGCTCATCCAAAAGCGTCGCACCGTGGTGGTTGTGTGGGGAAATAGGATGCCTCGGTTATTCTTTAATATCCATTGGCATACTTTTAAAGGTTTTGTGAAATAATTAAAAATAAATATGCTTGCAGTCCAATGCTACCTAGCACAACTAGCACACCGAGAAATGAGCTAAAGTTTCATGTTATTATTTCTTTTGATCATCTTTTTAAATAATGAGGATAATTTGGTTTAAGATGTTTTAATATTGCTTTCGTTCCTCAAAATATTAAAGGTCATGATGCAATATTAATTCTCTCTTTGTTTTAGTTTTTGCGTATCTTTGATGGTATCCGTCCACTTACGCGTAATTCCAGATCTCGAGTCCTACAAAATTGTTTAGGATAAAGCAATTAATCTAAAAGATATTCTACTCAGTTGAATTATATTTTAGTTTCATCAGTTTTATAGATATATGTATGTTTATGTCTTAATCTAAATGCACTGTATATTGGCTTGCTAAAAAATAACATGTAAAACGAACCAAATTTGTTTGTTAAAGATCGCTTCTACGTCAAACATTCATTGTTTGTTTGTATGGTTTGATATAGCGTTGTCTCAGCTAATAAAAGAAACGACGGGCTGGCGAAAGTGACGTCACGTGCTATTAGAGTGTGAATTCACGTGTGTTTGCTCTGTTACAAGCAATAGTGAATTTAAGATGTTTTATGTAAGCCCTATACTGATCACTGTTCCATTCCACCAATTTTAAAAGATCGTTAGTTAATTGAATTAAAAAGTATCCAAAAATAATTCTTCAATAAAATGTTTAATACACTATTTTATTCCATAAATAATTTCACCGAATATGGTATTTTATTTGGACGTGCACCAAACGTTTCTGCCCTTGCCATATGGCGAGTAGGAATTAAACTGTCACATTTTTCCAGCAATTCTGAAATATAAAGAATTATTTAAGCAATTTCTTCCAGTAAATACTGTATATGCATGCAACGCAATGGCAACGCGGTCTTAAATTATAAATGCTCTTTCGTATGAATTTTGACAACAAATTATGGTATTTTAGATCTCTCCTTTCATCTATACCATCTTGTTTCACAGACAAAACGCTGATTGGGCGCACCATATCAACTACACAGAAGATCAACAAAATTCGTCACAAGTTGAGTTGTAAATAACAAACTGTCTACGTACCAATTGGCTCAACTTTGAAACTGGCATCCCTCTTAAACAGGAGAGAGCCGTCGTATCTACGTATCTCCAGTCTGTGGCCAGCATGGCGGATGAAGTGCCCAGGGTAGTTCACAGACTCGTAGGCCGTGTATCCTTGAAGAAATTTGTCAGGTCGAGGGTAGAACGTGGCGTCCTTCACGAACATATGACCATTCCTTGGGTTCTTTGAACTTTCGAGGCTCACCAAGAAACCGTGGTGACGGAGATAGGAGCTCGGGTAATCCACTGAGTTGAAGGACACGGTGTCTGGTTGTCCGCTTAACCCTGGGACAATACGGAAAAAATTTCCACTGAATCCTTTCATGATGTATGCGTCGCCGTTAGAATGGAGTCCCCAAGTATAATCGGGTTCATTTTGGGATCGAAGACGCACAACTGCAATAAAATAAAGTAAATAAATAATTATCAAGATTTAGTTTATTTTTTACCTTGAATATGTTTGAATGTCAAAGCTTTTAAATATCAGTGGGCAAATAATGGCCAATCATTATCTTTTATCTGTTTTATTTTCATATATCATAATCAATATTCAACATTTGAATCTGAAAATTATGCCGCTTTACAACCAGATACTTACTTCATATTTTCCAGCATTGATTAAATAATTTCTTTCCTTTTAAGACTAACATAGCAGAGATGTTTTTAAATTCAGTTAACGTAATTTTGTGTTTTTGAATACGATACATGTTACATGTTCTACGAAAATGTCATCTAACAGATCATTTTAAACGTTGTTCCCGAAGCACAAACCATACGTCGGGTTTTCTTTTGAAATCTATATATTTAAACATCATACTAGATTCTTAAAATAATGATATCATCTAAATTTTAGTGTACTTCATTGTTAATTTTGGGTAATTTTGATATTTGGACGGTCTCAGTTGGTTTTAATATGTAGCAACTGTACTCTTATAAGATAAAAGTTGTATTTCAACCTAAAATACAATTGATACAGCCGATTTGAATGGCAGAAGTGTGGACTGTAGCAAGAGATATCATCTTCCGAAAAAAGAATGAAAATTTCAATAATTACAAATACTCACAGGTGCCCGTCTCCTGAGCGTGGACAAGGTTGAGAGAGACCAACACAGCAACGGCGGCAATACACAGGGAAAACATCTTCAGTTATTTCTACAAGAACGATAAAAACCGTTTTTTTTTTTTCAAGCTATAACAACGCATTCGAAATCATTATATTTTATGTTTTATTGTTTTACTTATCATCTTGATTAGACGTTCAATGCCCGCATAGAATTAATTTTGAATAATACTTGTGTCAATATAAATCATATCCGAAGCACTTCAAAAATATTTTTGAAAAAAGTTATGATAAAAAAATAGAATGATTATTTTACTTTAGAGCCCCACATCTGTCCTAGTCTACTTGAATCCACAGAGAAATACACGATCACAAACCTACAGCCTACCTGTTTTATGAAAGCTGATCACTGAAACAATATTGTCAGAAGTCTTGCCTTGTCAATCTGACGACCAGTCGCGGATGAACTGACTACGTAAAGCTAGTTTTCAAGTTCTTATTTATAGCAAAAATTTATATAACCATGAGTAATAAACGTAGGATGATTTAAAGGAGAAGCAGGAAAACAAATGTACGTACAAAAATATGGAAATAGCATTGATAAAAGGTCAAATAGTGTTATGTTTGTCTAAAACCATCTTTAATTGGAATCATTTCAGATATAAATGAACTTATCAGGAAATACCGAATTCAGGGGAAAAAGGACACCAAACGTTGACAATGAAATTAAAAATGGAAATAGCATGAATAAAAGGCACCCGTTTTTAAGGCCCTGGATCATCCAATCACCCTGGCTGATCCTGGACCAGTCCCTGGTTACTAACTCCAACAGGAAAAGTATTACTTATTGCTAAGTGGAATGCACCCTGTTTTCTATGATAGTAATAACAGTTAATTCAATAACCACATCATCGAAGTTCAGCCAGGTACATTTGCTAAAACCTTGTAATACCATTGAGAAGAATAGTACCATTATTTAAAAAAAAAAACAGACACTAAAATTCGCTGTCAGGGTGCTAAAATCAAGAATCAAGTATTTTCGAATACAGACGATGTCTATGAATCATTAATATCCTATATAAGACAAGATACCAAAACATATTATCTTTTATCCAAAATAATAAAAAAGAAAGACAAAAACACATAGCAATTTATTACTGGTCTTTTTTTTTAAGTTCTGTGTTACTAATCAAGAACTGCTGGCAAAATTTTACCGGGCAATGTTTGAGAGTGTACTAACACAATCTTTCACCGTCTGGTACGGTAGTGCTACAGCAGAGGACAAGAATCGCCTCAATCGCGTAGTAAAAACTGCCAGGCGCATTGTAGGTAGGGACTTACCGTCTATTGAATGTTTGTATACAAGACGAGTGCTCAAGAAAGTGAAGTCAATCACGGGTGACCTTGGTCACCCAGCGAATAGCCTGCTTATGCATATGTCAAAAAGCCGACTACGGTCATTAAAAGCAACCTCCACGCGCACTAAAAATAGTTTTTATCCATCAGCAGTACGTATTTTTAATGAACAAGATGTATTTTAATAATTCCACTGTATTACATCTATCGACAGATCATACCAATTTTCATTTTATACTTGTATAAATATGACAATAAATTATTATTATTATTATTATTATTATTATTATTATTATTATTATTAATCCACACGCATTCTAACGACTCAATACACAGTAAAGTTATATAAGGGTATGCTGCAATACGAGAATACAAGTGGCAGTGTGTAATTTAATCTGTCAATAATTACATCTTTGTTTTCAGTTAATTTTCATTACGTTATTATATTTTCTTAGCTTTATCGCATAATTGCATAATTACCATTACCTTCCCCGTGTCGAATATCCCGGTGACTCCGTTCGACATAAAAGTTTTCGTGTAATTATTAAACTGAGCAAAATAAGTCTCTCTATTCTTTAAGTATTATATAATCTGTTAAACACCTTACCATCAACTGTATTGTTTATCACCATTTTCGCCTTTTATTGCATAATATTTGTTATATGTATATTGTGTGTGTGAGAGAGAGAGAGAGAGAGAGAGAGGCTTCTTCTCGTAAACTGTACTAATAGTTTACCGGTAGACAAATATAAAATATAGTTAAACAAATGGACATACATAAGTTTATGGAGGAGTAAAGGATTCGAAGAATGCGCTGAAGAATAAAAGTGATTTGTGCGGCACGAAGTAATTTTAAAACCTTAATATCGTGTGTGACGGATCAACATAAAGATGGGCCTCACCCCAACTCGCTGACTTAATAATGTATACACCAGCCTTGTAGTACCATTTATTGTAGATTTAATGACTAATAATAAGACGCCGTTGCTGGACAGAGGGAAAGTACTCAAAATTGTCTCTGATTATTAACTTACTATTTTATTCCAGTACCACCTAGCCCGTGATATGTGAGGCAAGAGTTGCACTAGGAAATAGTTACACACGATTTTGCACATTTCGTTAATTCATCACGGGTAATAAATATGACAGGAAGCAGGGAATATTAAACTCAGGAAAACAGAAATTGATGATGGAAATAGGAATGAAAATAGCATGAATAAAAGGATATATATCAACACGTCCACGATGCTGGGTAACAGCAATGGGTTATCATCTTTGGTATGAAAGTCTGTCAAAATATGTGTTGGATTACAATGGTGGTGCTTTCATGTGAAAGGGGAAGAATTAGTCTTCAGTATGTAAAATCTGTATGTTAAATCACGTTTACTGCACGTTTAACGCTGAGTTCTACATGTTTGCCAGGAAAAATTAGAAACGAACGCGATATATGAAAAACAAAATACATCTAGGTTCCTTGTTATAACCAAGTTAAGCTGTAAAGAATGAAGAATATCGGCTTTTTATTCAATACATGCGACGTTACATGATTTCAAAATCTTAAATTGTTCTCTTCAGGAACTGTCTGGGTGCGATGTTTTGTTAAGCGTTTCACTCTTGCCCTGGAGGTAGGCCGCACCCTGAGGAAAAAAATACTGAAAGATGAGAACTGTAGCGGTTTAATACAATGTCATCCTTGCAGCCATAGTCTTTAACAAAGCTTTCCCCGGAATTTTTAAAATATTTAAAAGTCAAAATCCCGTCAATTCACATTCAGTAAAAAACTCTCTCTCTCTCTCTCTCTCTCACACACACACAAAGCACCCTCCAACACACACACACATACACACACACACACACACACACACACACACACAACAAATGCACATTCACACACACGCACGCACGCACGCACACACTGAATTACCCGCCATTTGTTCATCTACTTACGTCCGTCTTGCACAACTGGATAAAACCTTTTTTCTCTAAGACAAGGATCCGATGAGATACGGTTAACTATGTTGACCACCTCAGAAGCGCTGAAGAACATTTTTTTGCTCCAAAGGGTAAACCGGTACTCATCTAAGTCGGCAAAGTACTTGGCGCACATATACATGTAGTAGTCGTAGGCAATGTCAACGACAAAGCCTTCAAATAGGATTTTGCCGTCTGCAAACAGATAGGACAGTCAAATGAAGAACAGGACAGCAAAAAAATAATAATAATGATAATAATTTTAAAAAAAGTAAAGACAGAAGAAAGTACTAAACGTAATACAGCGTATTAATCGAAGAAACTAGGCACAGAAATTTAAAGTGTTTTTAGAATAGTTTAAAAAATCGTTATTGCATACAAAAACTAAGTAACATATTGCGAATTCATGAAAAATATTTTCGCTAGATAGTTGGTCAAGACAAAAAGAAACAAAAAAAATTAAAACTCTAGATTATTTTTTAAATAGTGCCAATGTAATTTTTGCCTTTAAAAATGACCAAGAAAGTTGATGGAACAAAAATGAAATAAAAAATAATAATATTCCGTTATCCATTAGTTTTTTTTTTTTTTTCTCACCCTCATTTACGGCTGCCAGTACACCCGGTTGTTTTGTCGTTTTATAGGTATAATTCCATTTCAGACATCCTGATTCATTGGACCAACTGAAGTACAATAAGAAACGCATATTTTTATTCAAACAAACTCGCATCTATCACAGTTATCAATTAACGTCTTAACGCATCTGACAAACTCAACCTTCTAAGCAGATCCTCCAGTTGTTCTTTGACACTGACAGAAGGACGCTTTAAGAAATGCTTTGGAACCAGCAAATCCCACCTATCACAATATTGTCTCACATCAAAATACTTTAGCAGTAACCATGATACACCTGTCGCAGTTCTAAACACACTTACATTCCTGTCCCATTGGCGGCATACACAGCGTCCCCCTCACCGACATACGTCATACGTTGATGGTAGTTCTGCAAGTACCTCTCTTCGTCATGTGTAGAAAGTCTGGTGATGGCCATTTCCCACCATTCTCCTTGCAGCTATAAATAACATTTTTTTAATTTAGGGCGTTAAGTCATGTCTAAAACGTACGTAACATATGTTCCCCAGAAAAATTCCAGAAAAAAAATCACTATTGTTTAAGCATTTGGTGCAAAAGGTAATAGGGGTTTTCTGTTGTCGACTGCAACATATATAGTGTTTTCTTGTGTATAGTTTGATATTTCAGATACGATTTTTGCGCCACGAATAAAAAACTAGTTCATTTTATATTTCTGCATGTTGCATTTTATCTTTGTGTAATATTCAGTGAAAAACAAACTAGAATCGTGCAATTTTTCTATACAGATGTTTGCCATGTTTTTACATCGTTATAGGCCTACTTGTAGGGAAAAATTAAAGAACCATGCTGATCGAATCTTCAAAGTAAGCAAAATACTACCGCAGCTAACACTTTCCCATTTGTGACAGTAACGTTCGTTCCTTTTTGGTGTTAAACAAATTATTTTTATTCTCAGGTGAGGATACTTTCAACAAAACAAAAAAAGAAAAAGATTAAAGCATTTAGCTACCAGCATATGTATGTTTCTACGAAATCAATTTTCCTGGTAAAACACAAAGTCACAGTATATCATCAAAGAGCTTAAGCAATTCATCAAAAGACATCAAAACCCCTTTGTACCATGTGAATTTACCAGCATTCTGAAAGGAACACAGGAACAGTGGTACTCATATACAATGTATGGTTCTAGTTCTACCTACATACTTAGCTTAAACGATTATCACTTTGTATAATAACTAGCCAGTTTGGCCATTCAAGTTCTTTATTTGTTGATTTTCGGCAAAAAATCAACTGAGACAGGCAATTATAATTTTCTGCTAAATGTTTTTTTTTTCTCCAGAACTCTCTATAACTGCCAAACTCTCTCTGTGTATGTGTGTGTGTCTTTTGATCTGGCTCTCTGTATTTTCTCCCTAGCACTGTAGGCTANTTTTATTCTCAGGTGAGGATACTTTCAACAAAACAAAAAAAGAAAAAGATTAAAGCATTTAGCTACCAGCATATGTATGTTTCTACGAAATCAATTTTCCTGGTAAAACACAAAGTCACAGTATATCATCAAAGAGCTTAAGCAATTCATCAAAAGACATCAAAACCCCTTTGTACCATGTGAATTTACCAGCATTCTGAAAGGAACACAGGAACAGTGGTACTCATATACAATGTATGGTTCTAGTTCTACCTACATACTTAGCTTAAACGATTATCACTTTGTATAATAACTAGCCAGTTTGGCCATTCAAGTTCTTTATTTGTTGATTTTCGGCAAAAAATTAACTGAGACAGGCAATTATAATTTTCTGAAAAATGTTTTTTTTTCTCCAGAACTCTCTATAACTGCCAAACTCTCTCTGTGTATGTGTGTGTGTCTTTTGATCTGGCTCTCTGTATTTTCTCCCTAGCACTGTATCTCTCTGTCTCTTCTTTTATTCCTTATTTTGCATTTTAAATTAACTTCCATACTTAAAATTCAACCTGCCTCATCACATCTGAATTAGTTCAAACTTGACTGTAAAGTTAAAACATACTATTTCCACCAATCCAGCCTGACATGCAACCTTTTGACATTAAAGTGTTAAATTTGTAAAGATCATACGGTTCGAATTCGAATCTTTGTTTATTTATTTATTGTTGCACTTTGAAATTCCATCCTGGAAAAATGATCCGTTAATTTTTGTGTAAATTAGAACCATCCTTTTATAGACCTATTGGACAATACTTACTTAATCACAAAAATTAAAAACTAAAGATTTACTTTTCAGGTGATATTTTGGTATTTAATCAAGCCGCTTTTTACTTGGATTTATGTTGTTCCAAAATGATACAATTCTTGTTTTTATATCAATACTTAAATCTGTCAATTGCCCAACTGGGTTGCTAAATTTCAAATCAAAGAGTCCACAAAATATCAAATGTCATGTTTCAATAATATCCAGACTGCTAAAACCCCCACTTGCACAAGACCAGACTACTGTCCTTATTTGGTTTCCAAAAATGACCCCAAAAGCAAAAAAGGTATATTCTTTAATAATAGACCTTTGTTGTGTATAAGTAAGTCAGCTTATGACGTCACCATATCGCGAGAGCATGAGTATCTCGAGAGCGTTAGTTTAGACAGACGCTGGAGTATGAACGGATGTTTTTTATTTTGGGACTTTTGAAGGAGAATATTTTATTTTTTGGAACCTATTTACCACTGAACCGACACTCATATTTTCTACTGGAACTTGCATCGTAATTACTGTGGGATTTCATCGGACACTTTCACTGAACTTTGAGCCGATTTATCTCCATTCAATCTCCAGTCGACGGATTCACATCGGACTTTCACACAGGACACTTCATGCTTTCAGATAGGTTTATTTGTGTATTAAGAATAGCTTATTGTTATTGTCATTAGTTTATTTAGTTTTAATAAAATATTAAAACTTTTTTAAATCTTTTGTCATTGATTTTTGCTGGCATTGGGTACTCTGATCCGTAACACCTTTTTTATCAATGTCTATATTTTGACCGTTAGAATTTTCCTCGGCAGAAACGCAAATTTCTGCTACTCACTAGTACTCACTAGTCATTGCTCGACAAGTGGTTGATATTTCTTTTAGAAAAAAATATTGACTCCAGTTCCTTTTATTTGAAGGAAAGGGGACATCTTTTTGAAAGTCTGGATGGGGAAATATAAGTAACTTTGCAGGATTTTTAGACATTAAAATATAACTTCGGGCATTTTAATCGCATATTACAAACATAAAACTACGCCATTTCCCTTTCTACAAATGTTGCACATTTGCGCTTGCGCGGTAAACTTAATCACCAGCTTGTCGTTGACAGCCAAAGAATAAGCGTGCGCATATGGCGTGTTAAAAATGAAGGAGCTTGCGTGCATCAATCACACTTATAGTTCAGGGTTTTCTTTATTTGACTCTCCGATCCACAAAAGAAGGTGTACCAACCTTATCCCAAGCAAGGTTCCTCAAGGGTCTCACGTTACAGCGGCCTGGTTTAGGAAAGCGGATCCTCCTTGTAGCAGTTTCATCCTTATTCTTTCCTAGCCCGGCGTCTGCGTTTGTTACCGTGTAGGCGGCCAGCATCAAGAGGAAGACAATAGAAGACATTATGGCGTTCGCGCGATGTGTAATCTTCTTCTGAAATTAGACTGCGAGTTATATGCGTGTACCTGGATATTTATGTTTTATACAGGTTTATAGCTTATGATTTCTCATGTCTGCGCAATGATTGGCCGAGCTCCTGAACGTGCAAGTTAATGAAATCTGCGATGTTATCTTTGCTTTTGCTTTTAGAAAGCGGGTATGTGCTGTGCTGACTACTCATCACATCCACCACCCCTTGCTGTTGATTGTCTCAATCAATTGCATTCTTCTTGATCCACTGCAATCAAGTCGACCGCATATCCTGGGATGATTTTTTATCCCCGTGGGGAGTCTCACTAGATTACTGTCAGCTTAGCCGGCTTAAATGTCTGTCCCGCCTACTGAAAGCTGTAAGGGGGTAATTAACTTCCGTGCATGCTCGGCTGATAGCAATTTAGCGTGAACCCCCAGGAAATTAGGTCGATCCTGATGGATCGATCTAAATCTGTGGGAATGCAGTCAAAGACGTTTGATATACGTCCAAATAAAATGCCACATTCGGTGAAATATGGAGACATTTGAGGACAATTAATACTTTTTATGTTTGAATAATTTTAAAATACTAGTAACTTTATAATAAATGCGGAAACTAAGGAGATGGTGTTTGTCTTATTCTTAACGCTTTAAATATAAATACTTAACTTTATGTTGCGCAGAGGAGCAGAAGACGTTTAATGTTAAACCTTGACAGGCTTCCACCTTCCTTTTTCTGTGATGGACAGAGTAACGGTTAACCATGTTAAGTTAGTTGCTATGGCAACATGTTTTATGAAAGACCAATTTTCTTATATTCAAGTAAATGTTACAGGAGTTTTAGACAAGTGCTTTACAAGAGCTAGTTCCACCCACACACATAAAGTATTCTCCATCCTGTCAGGTGTGAAAAAAACATACATGTCAGAATGTCTGCTCGATTTTCGAAAAGATACTTACAGCTACCCTCTACTTGGGCCACAGATTGACTTTTCACAGGATATTCACAGAGATGTCTTTAGATAAAAAGACGGTCATTTTACTATCTCTGGCTTTTCTCCTTTTTCCCTATATAATCTGCCACCCTGGTAGATGGTAACTTACAGCTGCCATATCTGATTCCACACAAATTTCGAGAAGCATATATCATTAACCGTTTTGTATTGCTTATGATTTGGGAGGATAAGTATGTAAGGAAAAGAAATATATTCATTAAATATAGCGCACAGCTTGTATGTAAAAACTATTATTTGCATTTCCAAAACCACCGTGATGGTTCTATGGTGAAATAGGATACCTCAGTTACTCGTTAATGTCCATTGTCATATTTTTTGTGAAATAATTAAAAATAAAGATGCTTGCAGGCCAGTGCAATCAAAATGGGGCCCTTCTAACACAGCGAATATTACCTGCCACAGCTAGCACACCAACCCTGAGTGTCAGAGCAACTTAAAAGCTAGCATGCTAAATATACCTTGTGGTGGAGTCGCTTTTATATTGCTACTATGGGTTATATATGAAATCAAGATCGAGCTGGCAATACCGGAATCTAGAACCTAGGGTAAGCACACCGTGAAATGGGCCAAATTTTCATGTTATTATATTCCTTTTGATCATCTGTTTAAAGAATGAGGATAATTTGGTTTTAGAAGTTTTAATATTGATATGGTTCCTCATAATATAAATGGGGATAGAACAATACAAAAATCTTATTCTGTTGGATTACAAAAATCTAATAGAATTCCTGGTCAGATGGACTATATTTTAGTTTCCGCAATCTTTTTGATATATATATGGTTTACTTCTTAATACACTATAAGATTCACTTGTTCAAAAATAACATGTAAAACAAACCAAATTTGTTTGTTAAAGATCGCGTCTACGTCAAACATTCATTGTTTATTTGTATGGCATTATGTAGTGTTGTCTCAGCTAATAAAAGAAACGACGGTCTGGCGAAAGTGACGTCACGTGCTAATAGAGTGTGAATTCACGTGTGTTTTGCTATGTTACAAGGAAAAGTGAATTTAAGATGTTCAAATGTATCTTTTACACAAAAACCGTGTCAAGCCCTATATTGATCACTGTTCCATTTCAACAGTTTTAAAAGATCGTAAGTTTATTGAATAAAAAAAGTATCCAAAAATAATTCTTCAATAAAATGTTTAAAACACTATTTTATTCCATTAATAATTTCACCAAATATGGAATTTTATTTGTATCAAACGTCTCTGCCCTTGGCATATGGCGAGTTGGAATTTAACTGCCACATCTTTCCAGCAACACTGAAATTATAAGAATTATTTTTTGCAATTTCTTCTCCAAAAATATATGCATGTAAAACAATAGCAAACACACACACCTGAGAGAGAGAGAGAGGGGGGGTGGGGGAGAGAGACGCGGTCTCAAATTATAAATGCTCTTTCGCATGAATTTTGAAAACAAATTATTATATTTTAGATATCTCCTTTCATCTATACCATCCTGTTTCACAGACAAAACGCTGATTGGGCGCACGATATCAAACTACACAGAAGATCAACAAAATTCGTTACAAGTTCAGTTGTAAATAACTGTCTACGTATCAATTGGCTCAGCTTTGAAACTGGCATCTTTCTTAAACAGGAAAGAGCCGTCGTCTCTACGTATCTGCAGTCTGTAGCCTGTGTAACGTTAGTAAGTGACAGCATGCAGCGAATAAGAGCGGGGAGTGTTTTGTAGTGTCACTTTAGTTGATTGACACGACCTTATTGTACTTAAGCGAAGAATGTAATGTAGACGGGGAGAACGATGTAAGAAGTTGAACGTAGAGGAATAAACTGTAGATAGCGTAGTTAGAAAGCGATAATAAAGAATATGGGAAAACATGGAATTGTTTAGTTATTACCTCGCGCCACCAAGACAAAGTCAGTAACGTCGTCACATATGGTGGAGGATGCAAAAAGAGGAAGAGACTTTCGACATGAATAATGTCAGATAGAGAGGGACCAGTCACCAGACAGACATCCAGAGGAGAACGTATTCNTTCACGAAGAAGTTATAGTGACGGAGATAGGAGCACGGATAGTCTACGGAGTTGAAGGACACTGTACCTGGTTGTCCGGTTAGCCCGGGGACAACATGGAAAACATTTCCGCTGAAGCCTTGCTTGATGTATGCGTCAGCGTTAGGATGGAGGCCCCAAGTATATTCGGGATAGTTTTGGGAACGAAGACGCACAACTGCAATTAAATAAAGTAAATAAATAATTATCAAGATTTAGTTTATTTTTGAGCTTGAATATGTTTGAACGTCAAAGCTTTTTAATATCAGTGGGGAAATAAAGGCCAATCATTTTTTATTTGTTTTATTTTCATATATCATAATCAATATTCAACATTTGAATCTGAAAATGATGCCGCTTTACAACCAGATTCTTACTTCATATTTTCCAGCATTGATTAAATTATTTCTTTCCTTTTAAGACTAACATAGCAGAGATGTTTTTAAATTCAATTAATGTAATTTTGTGCTATCGGATACTTGAAAAGCATAAAAAACAGGCTACATGTTCTACGAAAATGTCATACCTAACCGATTATTTAAAACGTGCCCCTAAGCACAAACCATACGTCGGGTTTTCTTTTGAAATCTATATAATTAAACATCATACTACGTTCTTAAAATAATGAAATCATCTAAATTTTAGTGTACTTCATTGTTAATTTTGGGTAATTTTGAGAGTTGGACAGTCTCAGTTGGTTTTAGTATGTAGCAACTGTACTTTTATAAGATATAAAAGATATGTTTCAACCTAAAATATAGTTGCTACAGTCTATTTTAATGACAGAAGTGTGGACTTTAGCAAGAGATATCATATTCCGAAAAAAGAATGAAAATTTCAATAAACACAAACACTCACCTGTGCCCGTCTCCTGGGCGTGGACAAGGTTGAGAGAGACCAACACAGCAACAATAAATACTGGCGTTTTTTGTCCAAACTATAACAATGCATCCGAGATCATTATTTTTTATAGTTTACTGCTTTACTTATCATCTTGATGAGACGTACAGTGTCCTCATTAAGTTAACTTTGAATGATACTTTTAATATAGATTATTTCCGAAAGACTTCTGTACTATTTTTGAAAAAAGTTATCATAAAAATAGCTTGATCATTTTACTTTCGAGGCCTACATCTGTCCTTATATGCTTGAATCCATATCGAAATACACGATCGCAAATCCACAACCAGGAAAAATATCACTTACTGCTAAGTGGAATACATCCTGTTTTCTACGACAATAATCACAGTAAATTCATTACCCCATCATCGAAGTTCAGTCAAGGACTTTTGCTTCGACCTTGTAACACTTTTGAGTAGAATAATACCATTATTAAAAAAAGACTCTAAAACTCGCTGTCAGGGCGATAACGTGTCAAAAATCAAGTATTTTTCGAATACAGTGGATGTCTATAAATCATGGAATATCCTACATAAGACGAGGTACCAATACAGCTTACCAGCATCATCTAATCGATTCTAAAATTGCTTATTATCCAAAAAGAATGATTATAATAACCAGGGACCAAGTTTGAATGTAAAAATCGATTTATTAACCATTGGTAAGTATGGGATATTGTTGTTTACTCCAGGAAAATTCATTTTTTGGCCAAAACGAAGAGTTATTATCCCTTTAAACAGGGCAAAAATGTTTCTCTTTTCCTGTAGTATCATTAAATCTGTTAAAAGCCAATTGTATCGTTAATCGCCATTTTCGCCTTTTATTGCATAATATCTACTATATGTATTGTCGTTGAGAGAGAGAGAGGGAGAGAGAGAGAGGGAGAGAGTTTACGTTTACTGCACGTCTAAAGTTGAGTTCTATGTCCGAAAAAATTAATAAACGCGATAAATTCAAAATAAAATACATCTAAGTTCCTTGTTATAACCATGTCAAGCTCTAAAGAATGAAGAATATCGGCTTTTTATTCAATAGATGCCAAGTTACATGATTTCAAAATCTCAAGTTGTTCTCGACAGTAACTCGCTGGACGTAGTGTTTTGTTGAGCGTTTTACTCTTGCCCTGGAGGTAGGCCGCACCCTGAGGAAAAAAATAAATACTGAAAGATGAGAACTGTAGAGGTTAAATACAATGTCATCTTTGCAGCCATAGTCTTTAACAAAGCTTTCCCCAGAATTTTTGAAAATATTTAAAAGTCAAAATCCCGTCAGTTCACATTCAGTAAAAAAGCTCTCTCTCTCTCTCTCCCTCTCTCAAACACACACTCACCCAACTCACACACACACACACACACACACACACGTACACACATAAGCACACACGTACACATACAGCCCCCCCACCACATACACACAGCAAATGTTCATTCACACAGCACACTAACACACGCACGCGCGCGCGCGTGACACACACACACACACACACACACACACGTACTTACCCGCCGTTTGTTCATCTACTTACCTCCGTTCTGCGCAACTGGATAAAATCTTTTTTCTCTAAGACAAGAATCTGATGAGATACGGTTAATTATGGAGGCCACCTCAGAAGCACTGAAGGACATTTTTTTGCTCCAAAGAGTAAACCGGTACTCATCTAAGTCGGCAAAGTACTTGCCGCACATATAGTAGTCGTAGCCAATGTCAACGACAAAGCCTTTAAATAGGATTTTGCCGTCTGCAAACAGATAGGACGGTGAAATGAAGAAAAGGTCAGAAAAAAACAGGAGAAAGTACTAAACATAATACAGCCTATTAGTTGAAGAAACTAGGCACAGAAATTTAAAGTGATTTTAAAATAGTTCAATATATCGTTATTGCATACAAAAACTATAATGTGAATACATGAAAAATATTTTAGCTAGATAGTTGGTCAAGACAAAAAGAAACAAAAAAATGAAAACTCTAGATTATTTTTTTAATAGTGCCAATGTAATTTTTGCCTTCAAAAGGACCAAGAAAGGTGATGGAACAAAAATAAAATAAAAATAATAATATCCCTTATCCATTAGTTTTTTATTTTTCTCACCCTCATTTACGGCTGCCAGTACACCCGGCTGTTTTGTCGTTTTATAGGTATA
The DNA here is from genome assembly GCF_001039355.2 of Lingula anatina. The sequence continues at coordinate 207,943 of NW_019774981.1, read as the reverse complement.
ATTCCATTTCAGACATCCTGTTTCATTGGACAAACTGAAGTACAATAAGAAGCACATATTTTCATTCAAACAACTAGCATCTATCACAGTTAAAAATTAACGTCTCAACGCATCTGACAAACTCAACCTTCTAAGCAGAACCTCCAGTTGTTCTTTGACACTGACGGAAGAACGCTTTGAGAAATTCTTTGGAACCAGCAAATCCCACCTATCACAATATTTCAATATTATCTCATATCGAAATACTACTAAGTAACCACGATACACCTGTCGCAGTTCTAAACACACTTACATTCCTGTCCCATTAATGACATACACAGTGTCTTCCTCACCGACATATGTCAAACGTTGATGGTAGTCCTGCAAGTACCTCTCTTCGTCGTGTGTAGAAAGTCTGGTGATGGCCATTTCCCACCATTCTCCTTGCAGCTATAAATTACATTAATGCTTTATATTGCCTTACTCATGGTATAGTGTTTGTTTACAAGGGTAGATGAAAAAAATGTAATATAAAAAGTAAAATTGAATGAATTTGAAATTATACTCCATTTAAAAAAAAAAAGAAAAACATATGTCTATAGAACAAAAACCCACGGTTGTCTATATTTTTTTTTACATCTACAGGTAAGTTTTGACATGGTCTATATTATTATGTAAAGAGCCAAACGGTTACGTTTTTTTCTGGAGTTT
>NW_019774981.1:147665-205765 GCF_001039355.2 Lingula anatina | reverse complement strand
TTTTGTGAATTTTTATATTTTGTATCGTGTTGCAATAAATGTTGTATTGATTCAATGATGGTAAATGATAACTGAGTAAAGAAGTCTATATTTTTTAAAATGTAGTTTATGGGGCGTTGAGTCATGGTAAAACGTACGTAACATATGTTCCCCATAAAAATGCCAGAAAAAAAAATCACTACTGTTTAAGCACTTGGTGCAAAGGTAATAGGGTTTTCTGTTGTCGACTGAAACATATATAGTGTTTTCATGAGTATAGTTTGATATTTTAGACACGATATTTGCGCCACGAATAAAAAAGTAGTTCATTTAATGCTTCTGCATGTTGCATTTTGTCTTTGTGTAATATTCAGTGACAAACAAACTAGAATCATGCAATTTTTTATATACAGAAGTTTGTCATGTTTTGAACAACGTTATACTTGTTCGAAAAAATTAAAGAACAAAACCAGTGCTGATCGAATCTTCAGTGAGCAAAACATTTCAGCAGCTGAAAGTTTTCCATTTGTGACAGTAACGTTTCTTCCTTTTAGGGGTTAAACAAATTGTTATTTTTATTCTAAGGTGAGGATAATTTCAACAAAACCTAAAAGAAAATGATTAAAGCATTAAATTATCAGCATATTATGGAAGCGTATAAGTGCCACAACACACAACAAAATCACTCAACACACAACACAATTTCAACACGACACATTTAACTTCTCGACACAACACCAAAAAAAAATCGCAACACAACACATTAACTTCTCGACACAACGGAAATAGATGGCGCTTTCGGCGCGGACGTCTTGGAAAAGCCGCGAAAACCCACAGAACGATTCTGTAATTGTTTCCTTATTTTCTCAAGGCATTTATAATAAAGTGTCACTTTGGGGTCCAGGAAAAGCGCACTTTTGAAAACATTGTACTACAAAGAAAGTTTTAATATCAGATAATTTGTTGTGAATGTTGCATATTCTATGATGTGTGTGTGTGTGTGTGTGTGTGTGTGTGTGTGTGTGTGTATTGAGGGGGGGGGGGAGGGTATTATTGAAGTTGAGAGTATTGAAGCCGGGGGATATATTAGCTGGGGACAATCGGTGCGGATTTGACGGAAAATATAAGTGGATAATTATGAATTTTTAGAACATTTTCTTCACTTACAAACAGTAACAGGTTCATTCAAATTATCAGCTGACCTGAAAAATAGTATACCGTGAATCTAAAACAAAAAAAAATAAACCCAAAATTACAGAAAATAAGAATAATTAATTAAAATTAAAAATAATAAAAATAATTTAAAAACTATAGCTTGTGTTCTAATTGTACTCAGACCGACCAATATCATATGTGACAATTTATACATTCAATGCACATCTGTACTTCATTAACTAGCATTTCATAGTAAATAGTAACACCGAACTTGTAATTTGACACAGAGCGCTGAAGTTAGGGTCTAGTTTCTAGTTTCCAGTTTCATTTTTCAAAAACGAACCTGGCAACCAGAAACTAGTGTCGTTTTTCAAAAACGAACCTGGCAACAAGAAACTAGTTTCGTTTTTCAAAAACGATGTTGAGAAGCCAGAATAATTTTTGCGGAGAGAAACAGGGGTGAGCAGAGGGAGAGGCAACCAGCGGTGTGCGTGTACCGCGACTAGGTAACTCTCACTGTGAAAGCCGGACAGGGTGTTATGGTCTCTCCTCGCCTTGCGTTGAGACCGACAAGGTCGCCGATCATTGCCTACGGCGCACACAAGCAGCTTTCACCGCCGATGCCGGGCAGGGTATTCAGGGAGTTTTGGTTTTTTTCTCGCCGTGCACTGAAGACTAGATGACCGCCTCTACGAGGCACAGGCCGCCTTTACAGCGAAAATCGTGAAGGGTGTTTTGGTGGGGTTGGGGTTGGCGGAAGAGAGTGAGGAGGGGGAAGGCCCCCCAGGTTCTTCCTTTGTAGTTTGAGGTATCATTTTTAATTTTATTGAAAAAGAAAGATTCTGGCTTTTCAGAATCGTTTTTTAAAAAAGACACCTATTTCATTGACCGCTACCGTCTCGGTCTCAGCGCACGACGAGAAGAGAACGTATAACACCCTTTCCAACTTCCGCAGAGAAGGTTACCTGGTCGCTGTAGACTTTAATCGCGCGTTGCCTCTACTCTGTCCACTCCTGTTTCTCCCCGTAAAAAACAATTCTGGCTTCTTAGAAACGTTTTTGAAGAACGAAACTAGTTTCTGGTTGCCAGAATCGTTTTTTAAAAAAAACGACACTGCTTTTTGGGCATCTAACCCAACCTAACCCTCAACCCCGCCTTCTCCCACCAACTTATACACCCTGCAACGCTTCCGCAGTGAAGGCTACTTGTGCACTGTAGACGCTTATCAGAGGGCGTCTCCGTCTCACCACACGGCGCTGAGAGTTGGTAACACATTGCCCGGCTTCCGAGATAAGAGTTACCTGGTTGCGGTAGCATGCCGGTCGCCTTTCCCTCTGTCCACCCCTTACCTGTTTTTCTTTGCAAAAACAATTCTGGCTTCTCTCAGAATCGTTTTTGAAAAGCGACACTACTTTCTAGTTGCCGGAATCGTTTTTCGAAAAACGACACTCGTTTCTGGTTGCCAGAATTGTTTTTGAAAAACGACACTAGTTTCGGGCTGCCAGGATCGTTTTTCGAAAAACGACACTGGTATCTCGGCATCAGAATCCTTTTCAAAAATGCAATAAAATTAAAAATTATATTTCAAACTACAAAGGGAGTACCCAGGGGGCCTTCTCCCTCTTCAACCTCACCCTTATTCCCCCACCCCCACCCCGACCCCCACTTCCCGGCTTCCGCTGTGCAGGCTGACTGTGACTGGTACAGACGGTCAACTCGGCCTTCCAGCGCGGCAAGGAAAGACCGTAACACCGTAAACACCCTAGCAAGCTTCTGCGATGAGGGTTGCCCGTACCCCGTAGGCAATAATCGGCGACCGTCTCGGTCTCAGCGCACGTCGAAGAGATACCGTAAGAACCTGCCCGGCTTTCGCGATGAGGGTTACGTAGTCGCGGTATACTTGCTGCTGCTTGCTTCTTCCTCCGTCCATCCCTGTTTCTCTCCGCAAATACGATATTGGCTTCTCAGAATCGTTTTTGAAATACGACACTAGTTTCTGGCTGCCAGAATCGTTTTTAGAAAAACGACACTGGTCTCTGGGCATCAGAATCGTTTTTGAAAAATTCAATAAAATTAAAAATTATACTTCACTAGGTTCAAACTACCTAGTGAGATTCCGGGGAGTGGTGGGGCTTTTCCCCCTCATCCCCCCCTCTAACCCCACCTAAACAATAGTTCAGCGGTGATTGCTACCTGTACGCCGTAGGAGATAATCGACTACCGTCTCGGTCTCAGCGCACGGTGAGGAGAGGCTTCCAGGGTGAGGGTTTAACTGGGCGCGGTAGAAAATAATATTCACAGGTTGCCTCTCACTTCCTCCGCTCCTGTTTCTCTTTGCAAGAACGATTTTGGCTTCTCAGAATCTTTTTTGAAAAACGACACTAGTTTCTGGCTGCCATAATCGTTTTTCGAAAAACGACTCTGGTTTCTGGGCATTAGAATCGTTTTTGAAAAACGAAACTTCAGCGCTCTATTTGACACTGCATACACTATTTGACACTTCCAAATTAAACTGAATAAAACAAAACTTGTTCCTGTGCTCACATGAATTGAAATTCCAATATTGTAACAGCCAGATAGACAACATGTTATTTTTAACAGTATTTAATGTTTTGTAGGCTATTATTTATAAATTAATTATATAGAACACCCCTTGAGATTACATGCTTACAAGCATAAGGAGCAAAATTGCAAGTGTTAGAATACATTTACTGTACTAATTTATTTAGATAAGATACATTGCATTGATTATCAAATGTTTATGTTGCATTTACAATATTAGAATTTCAATTTATGTGAGCACAGGAACAAGTAACGATATATCCCCCGGCTTCAATACTCTCAACATCAATACCCCCCCCCCCCCCTCAATACACACACACACAGCATAGAATATGCAACATTTAGAACAGATTATCTGATATTAAAACTTCTCTGTAATACAATGTTTTCAAAAGTGCGCTTTTCCTGGACCCCAAAGTGACACTTTATTATAAATGCCTTGAGAAAATAAGGAAACAATTACAGAATCGTTCTGTGGGTTTTCGCGGCTTTTCCAAGACGTCCGCGCCGAAAGCGCCATCTATTTCCGTTGTGTCGAGAAATTAATGTGTTGTGTTGCGATTTTTTTTTTTTGGTGTTGTGTCGAGAAGTTAAATGTGTCGTGTTGAAATTGTGTTGTGTGTTGAGTGATTTTGTTGTGTGTTGTGGCACTTATACGCTTCCATAAATTTTCTTGGAAAAACACAAAGTCGCAGTATAACAGCAAAGACAGTAAGCAATCGATAAAAAGACAACAAAACCCCTATGTACCATGTGAATATACCAGCATTCTGAAATGAACACAGGAACAGTACTCGTATACAATGTTTGGTTCTAGTTCTACCTGCACACTTAGCTTAAACAATAATAACATTGTGTAATAAACAGCCAGTTTGGCTGTTCAGGTTATTTCTTTGCTGATTTTTGGCAAAAAGTCCACTGAGACAGGCATTTATAATTTTCTGCTAAATAGTTTATTTCTGCAAAGCTCTCTATAACTGCCCAACTCTCCCTGTGTATATGTGTGTCTGTCGATCTGGCTGTCTGTATTCACTTTCTGGTCGTGTAACTCTCTGTTTCTTCTTTTATTCCTTAACTTTATTTGCATTTTTAAATTAACTTTCATACTTGAAATGCCTGTCACATCAAATCTGAATAAATTCAAACTTGACTGTAATGTCAAAACATGCTATTTTCCATCAAATACAGCCTTTAATTTTTATAGCTGACATGTAACCTTTTGACATTAAAGTGTTGAATTTGTAAAGATCATACGGTTCGAATCTTTGCGTTTATTGTTACACTGTGAAATCCCATCCTGGAAAAATGATCCGATAATTTTTGTGTAAATTTTTTAATCCATCCTGGAAAAAGACCTATTGGAAAATACTTACTCAATCACAAAAATTAAAAACCAAAGATTTACCTTTCACGTGATATTTTGGTATTTAATCAAACCGCTTTTTACTTGAATTAATTTTGTTCCAAAATAATACAATTCTTGTTTTTATATCAATGCCTAAATCTGTCTTATACAATTGCCCAACTGGGTTGCTAAATTTCAAATCAAAGAGTCCTCAAAATATCAAATGTCATTTTTCAAAATATCCCCAGATTGCTAAAACCCCCACTTGCACAAGACCAGACTACTTCCCTTGTTTGGTTTCCAAAAGTGATCCCGAAAGCAAAAAAAGGTATATGCTTTAATAATAGACCTTTTTTATCAATGTCTATATTTTGACCCTTAGAATTTTCCTCGGCAGAAACGCAATTTTCTGCTACTCACTAGTGCTCACTAGTCATTGCTCGACAAGTGGTTGATATTTCTTTTAGAAAAAAATTATTGACTCGAGTTCCTTTTATTTGAAGGAAAGGAGGCATCTTTTTGAAGGTCTGGATGGGGAAATATAAGTATCTTAGCAGGATATTTAGACATTAAAATATAACTTCGGGGCATTTTAATCGCTTATTATAAACATTAAATTACGCCATTTCCCTTTCTACAAATGTTGCACATTTGCGCTTGCGCGGTAAACTTATTCACCAGCTTGTCGCTGACTGCCAGAGGATAGCGTGCGCATATGGCGCGTTAAAAATGAAGGAGTCGGCGCGCATCAATCACGCTTGTAGTTCAGGGTTTTCTTTATTTGTGACTCTCCGATCCACAAGAGAAGTTGTACCAACCTTATCCCAAGCAAGGTTCCTCAAGGGTTTCACGTTACAGCGGCCTGGTTTAGGGAAGTGGATCCTACTCGTAGCAGTTTCATCCGTTTCATTCCTATACTTTTCCAGCACGGGGTCTGCGTTTGTTACCGTGTAGACTGCCAGCATCAAGAAAAAGAAAATTGAAGACATGAGGTTCGCGCGATGTGTGATCTTCTTCTGAAATGAGACTGCGAGTTATATGCGTGTACCTGGAAGTTTGATTTTATACAGGTTTATAGCTTATGATTTCTCATGCCTGCACACTGATTGGCCGAGCTCTCTGACGTGCAAGTTAATAAAATCTGCGATGTTATCTTTGCTTTTAGAAAGCGGGTACGTGCTGTGCTGACTACTCATCACATCCACCATCCCTTGCTTGCTGCTGTTGATTGTCTCATGTGTTATTTACATATAAATAATTATATTTGTATTTGGAGACTGGTAACGCAATTTAACTCCAACTTCGCATTTCCCACCGTGGCCTTCTCTTTCTTTTTTTTCTCTTTCTCTCTGTTTTTCTCTTTGTTTTTTTCTTGGTGTTTACAGAAAAATAATTTATGTTGCGCAGACGGCTTCCCTCCCCCCCCCCTTTTCTGTAATGAACAAAGTGATGGTTAACCCTGTAAAGTTAGTTGCTATGGCAACATGTTTAATGAAAGACCAATATTCATAGTACATGTTATACAGGTATTTTATACAAGTGCATTACAAGAGCTAGTTACCCCACATACATATAAAGTATTCTCCATCCTGCCAGGTGTGAAAAAAAAACAAACACCTGGGGCATTTGCCATATCTGATTCCATGCAAATTTCGAGAGGCATATATCATTAAAACACCGTTTTGTATTGCTTATGATTTTGGAGACTAAGTATGTAAGGTAAAGATATATATATTAATTTTAATTAATGCACTTCTTTCCGAATTGTGCGACTTGTTTGAAAAAACCAAGTTTGCATATTCAAAAGCGTCGCACCCTGATGGTTGTATGGTGAAATAGGATGCCTCGGTTATTCGTTAATATACATGTACATTGGCATACTTTTTAAAGGTTTTGTGAAATAATTAAAAATAAAGATGCTTGCAGGCCAGTGCAATTAAAACCGAATATTACCTACCATAACTAGCACACCGAGAAATGGGCCAAATTTTCATGTTATTATATTCCTTTTGATCATCTGTTTAAATGATGAGGATAATTTGGTTTAAGAAGTTTTAATATTGATATGGTTCCTCATAATATAAATGGGGATAGAACAATACAAAAATCTCATTCTGTTGGATTACAAAAATCTAATAGAATTCCTGGTCAGATGGACTATATTTTAGTTTCCGCAATTTTGGATATATGTAGGTTTACTTCTTAATACACTATAAGATTCACTTGCTCAAAAATAGCATGAAAAACAAACCAAATTTGTTTGTTAAGGATCGCGCCTACGTCAAACATTCATTGTTTCTTTCTATGGTTTGATATAGCGTTGCCTCAGCTGATAAAAGAAACGACGGTCTGGCGAAAGTGACGTCACATGCTATTAGAGCGTGAATTCACGTTTGTTTTGCTATGTTACAAGTAAAAGTGAATTTAAGAGGTTTAAATATATGCTTTACACAAGAACCGTGTCAAGGCCTACACTGATCACTGTTCCATTCCAACAGTTTTAAAAGATCGTTAGTTTATTGAATAAAAAAAGTATCCAAAAATAATTCTTCAATAAAATGTTTAAAACACTATTTTATTCCATTAATAATTTCACCAAATATGGCATTTTATTTGGACGTGTATCAAACGTCTCTGCCCTTGGCATATGGCGAGTTGGAATTTAACTGCCACATCTTTCCAGCAACACTGAAATTATAAGAATTTTTTTTGCAATTTCTTCTCCAAAAATATATGCATGCAACGCAATGGCAAACACACACACACATCTGAGAGAGAGAGAGAGAGAGAGAGAGAGAGAGACGCGGTCTCAAATTATAAATGCTCTTTCGCATGAGTTTTGAAAACAAATTATGATATATTAGATATCTCCTTTCATCTATACCATCCTGTTTCACAGACAAAACGCTGATTGGGCGCACGATATCAAACTACACAGAAGATCAACAAAATTCGTTACAAGTTCAGTTGTAAATAACTGTCTACGTACCAATTGGCTCAGCTTTGAAACTGGCATCTTTCTTAAACAGGAGAGAGCCGTCGTCTCTACGTATCTGCAGTCTGTAGCCTGCATGGCGGATGAAGTGCCCAGGGTAGTTCACCGACTCGTAGGCCGTGTATCCTTGAAGAAATTTGTCAGGTCGAGGGTAGAACGTGGCGTCCTTGTCGAAGATGTGAGCGTTCCTTGGGCTCTTTGAACTTTCGAGGTTCACGAAGAAGTTATAGTGACGGAGATAGGAGCACGGGTAGTCCACGGAGTTGAAAGACACTGTACCTGGTTGTCCGGTCAACCCGGGGACAATATGGAAAACATTTCCGCTGAAGCCTTGATTGATGTATGCGTCGCCGTTAGGATGGAGTCCCCAAGTATATTCGGGATAATTTTGGGAACGAAGACGCACAACTGCAATTGAATAAAGTAAATAAATAATTATCAAGATTTATTTTATTTTTGAGCTTGAATATGTTTGAATGTCAAAGCTTTTTAATATCAGTGGGGAAATAAAGGCCAATCTGTTTTATTTTCATATATCATAATCAATATTCAACATTTGAATCTGAAAATGATGCCGCTTTACAACTAGATTCTTACTTCATATTTTCCAGCATTGATTAAATTATTTCTTTCCTTTTAAGACTAACATAGCAGAGATGTTTTTAAATTCAGTAAATGTTATTTTGTGTTATCGGATACTTGAAAAGCATAAAAAACAGGCTACATGTTTTACGGAAATGTCATACCTAACCGATTATTTAAAACGTGCCCGTAAACACAAACCATACGTCGGGTTTTCTTTTGAAATCTATATATTTAAACATCATACAAGGTTCTTAAAATAATAAAATCATCTAAATTTTAGTGTACTTCATTGTTAATTTTGGGTAATTTTGAGAGTTGGACGGTCTCAGTTAGTTTTAGTATGTAGCAACTGTACTTTTATAAGATAAAAGTTATATTTCAACCTAAAATACAGTTGTTACAGTCGATTTTAATGTAAGAAGTGTTGGCTGTTGTAATAGATATCATCTTCCGAAAAAAGAATGAAAATTTCAAAAAACACAAACACTCACCGGTGCCCGTCTCCTGGGCGTGGACAAGGCTGGGAGAGACCAACACAACAACGGCGGCAATACACAGGGAAAACATCTTCAGTTATCCTTCAAGAACAATAAATACTGGTGTTTTTTGTCCAAACTATAACAATGCATTCGAGATCATTATTTTTTATGGTTTACTGCTTTACTTATCGTCTTGATGAGACGTTCAATGCCCTCATAAAGTTAACTTTAAATGATACTTTTAATATAAATTATTTCCGAAACACTTCTATATATAATACTATTTTTGAAAAAAGTTATCATAAAAATAGCCTGATCATTTTACTTGCGAGGCCTACATCTGTCCTTATATGCTTGAATCCATATCGAAATACACGATCGCAAATCTACAGCCTACCTGTTTTATGAAAGCTGATCACTGAAACGATAATATTGTCAGAAGGTTTCTCAATCTGACGACCAGTCGCAGATGAACTAGTTTTCAGGTTCTTATTTATAGCAAGAATTTATATTACCACGGGTAATTAACCTGGGTTGATTTAAGGGAGAAACAGGAAAACAAATTTCCGTACAAAAATATGAAAATTGCATTCATAAAAAGACAAATAATGTCATGAGGACACGACCGCTATTAAAGTGTTTTATTAATTGTCTGAAACCATGTTTAATTGGAATCACTTCATATGAAAGGTTATCAGTGCATATTTTTAGTTTATTTTTAGGTAAACGACCACGTCTAATTAGGAAATGCCAAATTCAGGAAACCAAACGTTGAAAATAAAATTAAAAATGGAAATAGCAAGAATAAAAGGCACCCATTTATAAGGCCCAAGTTTATGCAATTATCCAGGATGATCCTGGCCCAACCCCTGGCTTCTGACTCCAACAGGAAAAATATCACTTAGGCCACACTTTTTTATTTTTATGGATGACATCCTCTGGGTACCCCAAAATCGGTGCGAGAGGGCGAAAAAAAAACAGTCCAAAAAAAAACTGCTTAAGTAAAGGAATGCTGTCAGTACACAGCTGGAAACACAAATTTAACCACAGAAACACGTATCAAACTAACAATATGTCTTTATCCATGCTCTCAAAATATTAAAGCATTGTGAATACTTCGTAGAAATGTAAAAAAAGTCATGAATTGATATACTTCATATTACCAAATCTATTTAAGGTTATTTCATGCATTCATTTGGTATAGCAATCAATAAAACAAATATCAATCAAACAGTGCGTCTTTATTTGTATTCTCAGAATATTAAAACATTTTGAACACTTCACAGAAATGTTTAAAAAATGATGCAAAGATATGCTTAATACTACCAAATCTATTAAAGGTCATTTCAGACGATGCCATTTTGTCAACTTCAACTCACACGAAGCAGCTAAACTGTCAGGTGGCCTGTCCGACCTTCAGCCCACCAAATACCTCGACGCCCTTGTCGACCCTTTTTTCGCTACAGAAAACCTGGTATTAATGTGCTGCTTTATACAGAATGTCACAGAAATGTTTCGGCCGCCGCCAGCCTTTCGCACAATTGTAAAAAGGTGATATCTCCATGCCCAATATCAATGGCATACCAATCCAAAACGATGGCGCCCGTTCTCTTGATGACTTTTATTGTTGTGTAATTTGAAAGTAATCCTAGAGATGAATTTGACAGCAAAGTGGCCGCATTTCCACGTGGCGAAAATACGCATGCGCAGAAAGCTCATTTCCTTGCAAATTCAATAACAACGTTTGCGACAACCGACTTCGTTGGGGGCTGGGGGGGGGGCTTTTTTTTTTTTTTTTTTTTTTTTTTGGAGAACGGGCGAAAATCCGTGCGCGCGCAGGATGTCATCCATAAAATTAAAAAAGTGTGGCCTTACTGCTAAGTGGAATACATCCTGTTTTCTCCACAGTAAATTCATTACCCCATCATCGAAGTTCAGTCAGGGACTTTTGCTTCGACCTTGTAACACTTTTGAGTAGAATAATACCATTATTAAAAAAAGACTCTAAAACTCGCTGTCAGTGCGATAACGTGTCAAAAATCAAGTATTTTTCGAATACAGAGGATGTCTATAAATCATGGAATATCCTACATAAGACGAGGTACCAATACAGCTTATTTTCATTAACACAAAATAATTAATTGATCACCAGCATCATCTAATCGATTCTAAGGTTGCTTATTATCCAAAAAGAATGATTATAAAAACCAGGGACTAAGTTTGAATGTAAAAATGGATTTATCAACCTAGTATGGGATATTGTTGTTTACTCCAGGAAAATTCATTTTTTGGCCTAAACGAAAAGTTATTATCCCTTTAAACAGGGCAAAAATGTTTCTCTTTTCTTGTAGTATCATTAAATCTGTTAAAAGCCAATTGTATTGTTAATCGCCATTTTCGCCTTTTATTGCATAATATCTACTATATGTATTGTCGTTGAGAGAGAGAGAGAGAGAGAGAGTTTACGTTTACTGCACGTCTAAAGTTGAGTTCTATGTCCGAAAAAATTAGAAACGAACGCGATAAATTCAAAATAAAATACATCTAAGTTCCTTGTTATAACCATGTTAAGCTCTAAAGAATGAAGAATTTTTATTCAATAGATGCGAAGTTACATGATTTCAAAATCTCAAGTTGTTCTCTACAGTAACTCGCTGGACGTAGTGTTTTGTTGAGCGTTTTACTCTTGCCCTGGAGGTAGGCCGCATCCTGAGAAAAAAATAAATACTGAAAGATGAGAACTGTAGCGGTTAAATACAATGTCATCCTTGTAGCCATAGTCTTTAACAAAGCTTTCTCCAGAATTTTTAAAATATTAAAAAGTCAAAATCCGTCAATTCATATTCAGTAAAAAAAACTCTCTCTTTCTCTCTCACTCTCTCACTCTCTCTTTCTCTCTCTCTCTCACACACACACGTACACACACACAGCCCAACACACACACACACACACACACACAAACACGACAAATGCACATTCACACACACGCACGCACGCACGCACGCACAAACGGAATTACCCGCCATATGTTCATCTACTTACGTCCGTCATGCACAACTGGATAAAACCTTTTTTCTCTTAGACAAGGATCCGATGAGATACGGTTAACTATGTCAGATGCGCTGAAGAACATTTTTTTGCTCCAAAGAGTAAACTGGTACTCATCTAAGTCGGCAAAGTACTTGGCGCACATATAGTAGTCGTAGGCAATGTCAACGACAAAGCCTGTAAATAGGATTTTGCCGTCTGCAAACAGATAGGACAGTCAAATGAAGAACAGGACAGCAAAAATTATAATAATAATAATAATAATAATTAAAAATAAAAATAAAAATAAGAACAGTTAAAAACAGAAAAAAGGGGAAAGTACTAAACGTAATACAGCGTATTAGTCGAAGAAACTAGGCACAGAAATTTAAAGTGTTTTTAGTTAAATATATCGTTATTGCATACAAAAATTATAATGTGAATTCATGAAAAATATTTTAGCTAGTCAAGACAAAAAGAAACAAAAAATGAAAACTCTAAATTAGTGCCAATGTAATCATTGCCTTAAAAAAGGACCAAGAAAGAAACAAAAACAATAATAATATCCCTTATCCATTAGTTTTTTAAAAATTTTTCTCACCCTCATTTACGGCTGCCAGTACACCCGGTTGTTTTGTCGTTTTATAGGTATAATTCCATTTCAGACATTCCGATTCGTTGGACCAACTGAAGTACAATAAGAAACGCATATTTTCATTCAAACAAACTCTATCTATCACAGTTAAAAATTAACGTCTCAACGCATCTGACAAACTCAACCTTCTAAGCAGAACCTCCAGTTGTTCTTTGACACTGACGGAAGAACGCTTTGAGAAATTCTTTGGAACCAGCAAATCCCACCTATCACAATATTTCAATATTATCTCACATCAAAATACTTCAGAAATAGCCACGATACACCTGTCGCAATTCTAAACACACTTACATTCCTGTCTCATTAGCGACATACACAGTGCCTTCCTCGCTGACGTACGTCAAGCGTTGATGGTAGTTCTGCAAGTACCTCTCTTCGTTGTGTGTAGAAAGTCTGGTGATGGCAATTTCCAACCATTCTCCTTGCAGCTATAAATTACATTAATGCCTTATATTGCTTTACTCATGCTGTCGTGTATGTTTACACGGTAGATGAAAATTTACAATATAAATGCAATTATAAAAATAAAACTGAATGAAAAAATCCACGGTTGTCTATATTTTTTACATCTACAGGTAAGTTTTGGCATGGTCTATATCATTATATAAAGAGCCAAACGGTCACGTGTTTTTCGGGAGATTTTTGGGAATTTTCATATTTTGTATCGTGCTGCAATAAATGTTGTATTGATTCAGTTATGGTAAATGATAACTAAGTAAGGAAGTCTATATATTTTTAAAAAATGTAGTCTATGGGGCGTTGAGTCATGGCTAAAACGTACGTAACACATGTTCCACGGAAAAATGCCAGAAAGAAATCACTATTGTTTAAGCACTTGGTGCAATAGGTAATAGGGTTTTTTCTGTTGTCGACTGCAACATATATAGTGTTTTCATGTGTATAGTTTGATATTTCAGACACGATTTTTGCGCCAAAAATAAAAAATAGTTCATTTAATATATTTGCATGTTGCATTTTATCTTTGTGTTATATTCAGTGAAAAACAAACTAGAATCGCGCAATTTTTTTCTATACAGAAGTTTGCCATGTTTTTTTACAACGTTATACTTGTAGGAAAAAATTAAAGAACAAAACCAGTGCTGATCGAATCTTCAAAGTGAGCAAAGCACTTTCGCAGCTGAAAGTTTTCCATTTGACACAGTAATGTTTGTTCCTTTTTGGATTAAAACAAATTATTATTTTTATTTTATTAGGTGAGGATAATTTCAACAAAACAAAAAAGAAAAAGATTTAAGCATTTAGCTACCAGCATATGTATGTTTCTATGCAATCAATTTTCCTGGAAAACACAAAGTCACAGTATAACATCAAAGACAGTAAGCAATCGATAAAAAGACAACAAAACCCCTATGTACCATGTGAATATACCAGCATTCTGAAAGGAACAGAGGAACAATGGTACTCGTATACAATGTATGGTTCTAGTTCTACCTGTGTGTGTCTGTCGATATGCCTCTCTGTATTCTCTCCTTGGCCTTGTATCTCTCTCTTTCTCCTTTCATTCCTTAATTTTCATTTTAAATTAACTGCCATACTTGAATCTGCCTTATCATATCTGAATTAATTCAATCTTGACTGTAAAGTTAAAACATACTATTTTCCATCAATTACAGCCTACGTTTTAAATGTACTTTTATTGTTAGCATGCAAACTTTTGACAATAAAGTGTTAAAATTGTAAAGATCATAAGGTTCGAACCTTTGTTTTTATTGTTGTACTGTGAAATCCCATCCTAGACAAATGATTGTTTATCTTTGTGTATATTTTTTAGCCCATCTTTTAAAAGGCCTATTGGAAAATAATTAATTAATCACAAAAATCAAAAACAAAAAATTACTTTTTATGTAATATTTTGGTATTAAGTCAAACTACTTTTTACCTGGATTAATGTTGTTGCAAAATGCTACAATTCTTGTTTTTATATAAATAATTTAATCTCTCTTATACATTTGCCCAACTGGGTTGCTAGATTCCAAATCAAAGAGTCTACGAAATTTTAAATGTCAATTTAAATAACATCCAGGGCCCAGTTTTATAAAGGGCGTTTTGCACTTACCACCAGTTAAATCCAGCGTTTAACTTAAACGACGTTTAACCGGGTTTCATAAACGTTGTTTAGCACTAACCAAATGTAAATCTTCTTAACGGTTGGTTAACTTTACACGCTCGGAGGTAGTTTAAATTCTTTAAACGCCGGATAAAAATGGCAAACCTGCTGCGGTTTGCCAGAAATCTTCTCAGATATACAACATTGGTCAAAAAGGTTGTCCCACCTTCAGTATCATGTGCTTTTATTTATAAATGATCACATCACAGGTGAAGATTGTTATAAATAGTGATTTTTATTCCAGATACCATAACTATCATGATTAGTGATATAGAAAATACAAACTAGCGGTGAATATCAATATTTAATACCATTCATTCACATTTATAACCTGTATCCCCTCAAATCCGGCATTTCACTGTGGTTTTCACAGAGGCAAAGAAATGTCCATTAAATTGAAATGACATCACCAATTGTCATCAAATTTTCACATATTTAGCATTAGGGTGTGCTCGTTAAAGGTCACTTGTCTAGTAGCGTTTGTGTTTACCGAGTACTCAGGCCTACCCAACTACCAGACTCGGCACATAAGGATCCCAAATTAGCCGGTATATCACACCACACTACCCGTTTTCAAGGTGTGTGTCAGATCGCATTTCGGAGTATCATACCCCAGAACAAATTTTGTAGGAAGACTGCGGGCTCATCCACGCTCGGCTGTCACCTTGATTGGATAGTAAACGATTGTCGTAAAATTGCTATATGATTTTAAAACCGGGTGCATAAATTTGAAAACCATCTAGAACAACCTTAGACTGTACTCTTACTTTAGAGTTCTCCATTTTATTGTCTCTATGGGGGTATATGGGCACATTACGACATTCGGTTTTAATGTTTTAACACCTTTTGATAGGGCTTTTTTGCATTGTATTAGATTAATGTGGCAGTCTAAGGTTGTTCTAGGTGGTTTTCAAATTTATGCACCCGGTTTTAAAATCATATAGCGATTTTACGACAATCGTTTACTATCCAATCAAGATGACAGCCGAGCGTGGGCTCATCCTGTCGGTGTTCTGACTGATACTCCGAAATGAGATCTGACACACACCTTGAAAACGGGTAGTGTGGTCCGATATACAGGATCCTTAGGTGCCGAGTCTGGTAGTTGGGTAGGCCTGGTACTGTAATTACCTCCTGTAGGTGGCGCGGCCTGCCTTCAACAAGGGTAACAATTCTGTATTATGGAATATTGTCCCATTCTTCCTAAAGAGCTTGGGAGAGTTGGTCCAGATTATTAAGAGTTTGGTTCTCCTTTGCATTGCACACTTCAATTCATGTCACGGATGTTTAGTCAGGTTAATGACAGGCCTCAAAGGTGGTTTCTCCATCCTCTAAACATTGAGTTTCTGCAACAAATCACTCAGCAGACGAGAGTTGTGAGCAAGTGCATTTGCACGATGACGCCTGCAGTATCCCTGAAGTCACCTCTTGCAAATGGAGTGAGATATTTGTTGAGGACGTTCCTTTGAATTGTCCCAATAACGTTCTTTTTCGGTAAGAACAATGCACTAAAACCATGGGCTTGGAAATCTCTCCAAACGTGGACTGACCTGACACCTCAGGCGATAATATCCTTCACAAACATTGCAAAAAGCATTCTACGACATGTCTACATGCCCTAATTTAACCATCGAAGGCATACAAGAAATACATCGATTCTTCAGCAAAACAAACTTGTTCCTAGTGATGGTTGACCAAGTTCTGGAATTTCTGGGGTCACTGAACTTAACATTCTTAACTGATACCTCATTATATCTGCAAGAGGGGACTTCGGGGGTGATCCAGGCTTCATCATGTCAGCAAACTTCCACACAGTTCTCATGTTGTGAGTAATTTGTTGCAGAAACCCAATGTTCTGAGGCTGGAGATATCATCTTTGAATCCTAATAATAAACCTACTGAGCACCCGTGGCGTGAATTGAAGTGTGCAATCCAGAGGAGAACTAAACCCCAAATAGTCTGGACCAATTCCGCCAAGCTTTTTAGGAAACATGGGACAATATCCCATAAAACAGAATTGTTACCCTTGTTGAAGGCAGTAGCGCCGTCTACAGGAGAAAATTACAGTGCGCGATAGCCACACACGCTAATAGACACGTAATCTTTAACGAGCATTCCCTAATGCTAATTGTGTGTAAATTTGGTGACATTTGGTGGTGTCATTTAAAATTTAATGGGTATTTATTAACCTCCATGGAAATGACAGTGGAACATCGGATTCGGAACATCGGAGGGGGGTAGGGCCTACATGAAATAAATGTGAATAAATGACATTAAATATGGATGTCTTAACGGCTAGTTTGTATTTCCTGTACCACTAATCATGTTAGTTATGGTGTCTGGAATGAAAATCACCATTCATAGCAATTAACTCCTGTGATGTGATCATTTATAAACAAAAGCACATTAAATTGGGGGTGGGACAACCTTTTTGACCAATGTTGTATACCTTTTAGACTTTCTACAAAACTATGAAAGTTGCACATTTGCACTTTGCGCTAGTCGCTGACTGCCAGAGGATAAGCGTGCGAATATGGATCGTTAAAAATGAAGGAGCTTGCGCGCATCAATCACGCTTATAGTTCAGGGTTTTCTTTATTTGTGACTTTCCAATCCACAAGAGAAGGTGTACCAACCTTATCCCAATCAGGGTTCATCAAGAGTCCCACGTTACAGCGGCCTGGTTTAGGAAAGTGGATCCTCCTCGTAGCAGTTTCATCCTTATACTTTCCCAGCACGGCGTCTGCGTTTGTTACCGTGTAGACTGCCAGCATCAAGAGAAAGGCCATGGAAGACATTATGGCGTTCGCGCGATATGTGATCTTCTTGTGAAATGAGACTGCGGGTTATATGCGTGTACCTGGATATTTACGTTTTTACACAGGATTATAGCTTCCCTGGCTGAGCCCTTGTTTTTTCTCATGCCTGCGCAATGATTGGCCGAGCTCTCTGAACGTGCAAGTTAATGAAATCTGTGAGGTTATCTTTGCTTTTAGAAAGCGGGTATGTACTGTACTATCCCTTGTTTGCTGCTGTTGATTGTCTCCGGTGTTATATATATATATAATTTCTATCTGTCAGTCAATGACCGGTCAATCAAACTGGACAAACGTCTGTTTATGTTGTGTTTCTTTGATATAATTTTGAGAGGATAATAAAAGATTCGTCAATGCTTTACAGAGAATGCAGGCTTCAGATAACCTAAGATTTGATTCTCAATTTGTTGGATAATTCTTTGAAAAGTCTTTTAAATTCATATCCCTGATCTGTCTGCACTCTGGTTGCTGTTCCCCATTCTTGACAAAATGTTCTCGACGCTGGAAGCCACCTCATATGCTCTTTAATTTGGTTTTTAGGGCCTCAGCCACAAATACCGACTAAAAACATCAATAATAGCTAGACAATATGTACTTCTACTTTATACCCTTGTGTTTTACTACCACAGATGATATGTCTGTAATGCCTATTTGTATTCTTTGTTGAATAGTCTTCCTTTAATGATATCAGGGTAGGTTCATTATAAAATTTAGGTATTCTTTTATGTTGAATTTATAAATTTTTGAATTTCTTTCTCGCCGATTCCATAGAAAAATACCAGTAGATCTCAGTCGATACCGTAATTTTCTTGCACCATCACCTTTAGTTTTATAATAAAAATGTTTAATAAAACTATTAATCTCTGAAAGAAGAAGAAAAATCCTGCCGTCTATCAAGACCCGTGAGAGAGTCTGTTCACGATACGGATGTTCTGTCAGTTGCAGAAGGTAAACTTTCTGTGCGTGTGCGACAGTCCTATTTCGGACAGGGACATTACTGTTAAGCAACAGCTGTATTGCTGTGTATTCTTCATCGGTCAGTCTCGGCATCCGTTCATGGCTAACACCAATACGGGTCTTTCTCGACCACTGCATATCCCTCTGCGCGTTGTCACCCTGAAAAGGACCAGGAAACAATTAATATAATCAAGAATAATTTAAAGTCACCCCAATTCAAAAAATTGTGTTTCCATTTTTGTGTACACATATCTCGTTATCTCTGATGAGATGCAATAAATGTGTAAATATTAACTATTTTTGTCAGGAAATCAAAATGGGGTGTAGCAATACTTTGCCCAGCCCCCGTCTCCCTCCCTCCTCAACTGGTGGGCATAAGGTACACAAGAGTGACAACCCATGTTTTATAGATGTGATTCCATTTTTCACTCCTTCTGAATCCACTAACAGTGCTGTTGAACTAGTGCACATGAAAACACTTGTGCAATGCATGCTAAAATGTTCAGCTTATCTTGTTGACAGAGACCCGAGGCACATGGTGACATACAGCATGTAGGCCAGTCACATGTACATATACTGGGATCGTTTGACACTGTGGAAGTTAATTAATAATAAAAAAAGGCCAAGCTATGTTGTGCTTTGTGTAGTATACACTAACAATTTGCACAACTAGGAAAAATCCTGACCTCTTGAATTATTATTTGAAAACTTATTATATACATGTATGCTATGATGCGCTGGTTACTACCTACATGTATTACACTGTAAGACATGGTGTGTGTACGCCTGAACTTTTTGACAAAAATGTCCGAACTTCAGTGCTCTGTACCTGATGTGATCAGTGTGATGTGACAAGTGATCTTTATACTAGAAGCCCATGATATCACTTGCCTTAAAATGAGTATTTTTTTGGTCAAATCCAATGCTAAAGGAAATCAGGATGGGGAGGGGACATATCAGAATGGGGGGGGGGATGTATATTAAATGGTTGAATAAGTTAATGACACTTCAGACATTGAATCCAAATATTCATAAAATTAATATGAATTGGTGCATGCCAACGACTATTTTCTTCTCCGGATCCATCTCTTTCTATTTTTTTTTCTTCATTCTTTTTTTTTCCTGAGCTGATATTGTTGGAATATTACACAGGACATGATGATTTAGCACTGCCATAAATCATATAATATTATTGTTCAGAACAAGTGGCTCATCTTGTAGGTAGACCAGAGTCATAAGGCTACAGACACCATGTACACCAGTCCCTTTTATCTGACCTTGACAAATTTTAAATCTGCCTGGATTTCAATTTGGCTTCGACATGTATAAAATGCTTTTCATCATATCTTCGGTTGCAATTTTCTGTTGATATATATTCTGAAAAAATATCTCTACTCAGTTGCCAGCAAAGTATTTTCAAAAATGTAAAATTAATTAGTACAAAACTCAACTATATGTTTAAGTTAAAAATATGTCAGTTAAATGCAAAAATAAACCATCCTGGCCCTGAAAGGGAGTCAACTGATTTATAGATAAATGTATATCTGCTCTACTGAGAACTGTTCACTCCAAACACCCAAGATGGCTACAGCCGGTGCAAGCAGAGGTGATGAAGAAAGTCTTCGAGCCAAAATAACTGAACATTTTATCAGCTGTTCTTTATGCCTTGAAGAGTACAAAGAGCCGACATATTTACCTTGTGGGCATACATTTTGTAAAGGTTGTCTGCAGACTTATATTTCTGCTTTAACACCAGGAAAAAAAGTTCAATGTTCCGTATGTCAGAAAGAAACTAAAGTTCCTAAAGAAGGAGTCGAGGGCTTTACTCACAATTTCTACATTGAAAGCCTACAGGACACCGTACTTCAGTCACCACGTCAGAAAAAGTGTAAGTTTTGTGCCTTGTCTTTTGAAAGAGAAACTGTAGCTACTTCAAAATGCATCACCTGCCATGACTACCTGTGTGAGAGGTGTGCCCTGTTACACTGTGGTACCAGCCACACAAAAGACCATAAAGTGCTCACTTTCCAACAGCTACAGAACAAAGATTACCAAAAACATATCCAAAAGCATCAAAAGATTTTCTGCCCAGAACACAAAAATGAGAGCATAAGATATTATTGTTCAGGATGCAATGTGCCCATTTGTCGTGACTGCAGAGATCTACACCATGATGGTCACAAACTTATCTCTCTTGAAAAAGCTGCAGAGATTGTCAAACCAATACTTAAGACCAAATCTCTTGGCATGCAGAGAAAATTTGCAACTGGTAAGAGAAAGTTGGTAAAAATTTCTAAAACCCTGGCAACCCTCCAAGAAAATGAAAGCTCTGTTCAGCAGCAGATAAAAGCTCGTGCAGCTCATCTGCGACACTTGGTAAATCAACAAGAGAAAATCTTACTACAAGACCTTCATAAAACCACCAGTGCTCACAGAAATGATTTACAAATTTCCTACGAGAAGTGCAGTACCACTTGCAACTCTATCAAATACACAACAGATGTAGTAAAGATGATCCTTCAGAATGGGAATCCCATAAATGTCATCATGTTACAACACCAACTTGGACAGAAACTCGATGAGCTACAGTCCACTTCAGCTGTGGAGGGAATTCCTGAAGAAATAAATCTCACACTAACCACCAACACAGAAGTGGACCAAGAGATATCCAGTGGGGCTGGCCTTGGGAATGTGCAGATACATGTATCTGGACGACCAGCTAAGCCCGATTTCAAACAACACCTTGAATGTTTGGTGGATTGTTTGCTGGAGTTTGGCGCTGGCTTGTAATAACCGGCCCGTTCGGTTATTCAAGTTCTTGAATTTCTTTTTCACCAAAACACAACTGAGACAGGCAGGTATAGGTTCCTGCTACATGATTTATTCAACCGACTGAAGAACTCGGGTATCTGTTCTCTCTCACTACATCCATCTATAAGTCTCCTATAAATCTCCAGCACTCTCTGTCTATCTCCCTCCCCTCTGTGGCTCGGTTGCTGCTTTTATACTATATCTTGATTTACTTTTTAAATGAGCTTCCATAACTGACATGCAACATGCCCTGCCTATATACATTTGAATAATTAAAACTAAAACAAATATGCATATCTCATGTAAGCAAATTTAGAAGACTATCAATACTATGAGTGGTTCACTACAGGCTGTGATAGACAAGTGGATATTTCAGTGAGTCCCAACAGGGAGTATGTTACTACCCATGGCATCAATAATAACAATATCAAGGTTTTTAGTTCAGATGGTACATTAAGAAAGGAGATGGCAAATGTTTCAGGCACACACGTGAAATGTCCACTTGGGATCTGCCACTTCCCTGATGAAAGGATGGTTCTATCTGATGCCCACAATAACAAACTGTTCATCCTCTCTTCACATTGGGAAGTACAGCAAACTGTAGATGTCAACAACCCATTTGGTTTGACTCTCAGTGACAGCTGCACTAAGATTACTGTGGCACAGGGTGACCAAAAATCTGTGAGTGTATTCAGTATTGATATTGAAGGGAAAATAACTCTAACTGATGTGAAGGACAAAGATGGGGAACAGTTGTTAATGCACCATATAAAGTGGCATATATGAGCAATGGGAACCTTGTTGTTAGTGATACATCACCTAACAAAATTCACCTCATAACCCCATCTGGTGACCCACTGTATCAGTACACAGGACCTGATAACAAGTTGGGTCAAGCCGGTACTGTCTGTGTTGACGCATATGACAATATACTGGTTACAGACAGTGATAACCACTGCATACACCTTGTATCCCGAGATGGCAAGTTCATCAGGTTCATAGCAACCAAAACTGACGGATTATGTAAATCATGGGCATGTGCCATCAACCAGGGTGGAGACCTGGCTGTGACTAAACCTGATGGGGAAGTGAAAGTTTTCCAATACTGGAAAAAATGACATGTCGCCCTGCAGCACTCTACTCTGCTTCCAGTGTCACCACTAAGAAGGATAATAACTAAGACGTAGCTAATAGATAACTAATACTGTTCTTATCACACTTTTCAGTTAAGTTGACAAAATCTGGAAATATAGTAATCTTTTCCTTCCTTATGGATTTGTCTAGTAGTCATGACAAAAGTGTTGAAAATTTAAAAAATGCATAAATGCAACCCTAACGTCTCGGATCTGATGGAATTGATACAGCAATCTTAGACCCCATTCCCATAGATTTTAGATCAATCTATCCCTGTTGGGTGTCTCACTAGATTACCGTCAGTTTAGCCGGCTTAAGCGTCTGTCCCGCCTACTAAAAGCTGTAAGGGGGTAATTAACTATGGTGCTCGCTCGGCTGACACAATTTAGCGTGAACCCCCAGGGAGTTAGGTCGATCTAAATCTAAATCTCTGGATCGATCTAAATCTCTGGGAATGCACTCTTAAATATACTGTTTATTCATAGACTTTTATGTTGTGGTGCTGCGATTGAGGTATTTTAACAATTTAAACTTTTGGAATGTGTATTCTGTGGCAATTAAGGGATCGGATTATGAGATCCACTACCAGTTACATGGCAAACAAACAGAAAATCAGACTTAGGACAAGTTGATCTGCGGAAGACTCAACCCACTTGAAAACAATCCGGGATTTAATTGCTCTGCAGGGACAGCCCGCGTAGGAGGCAGGAATCTGTTTTCAAGTGCTAGCCACGTTTTATTCTCGGATTGATTAGTCCACGGTTGTGAACGCAGCCTATAGCACATCTGGCATCGCTTGCAATATGACTGGGAGGCTTTTCAATTATCGGGGACAGAGCCAACACATTTCGTGCATCTCTAAATCATGCAATTAATCTTTTTAGTGATACAGACTACAAACACGAATTAACATACTTTACGCATTTATCCCATTCGCAGTACAAATTGTTGGAGATTGTCGTTTTATATTGCTTTTTATTCATTTATCTTTATTTGTTGATTGTACTGCAGACAATAAGATAATGACAGAAGGCTGTGAATTTTACCAACGCAAAGTGAAATGTTCTTCAGTTTGGTTCATTTGGTTAAGTATTTTAACCTGCAGAAAAGGTAGATGGCATATTGTCCCCTTCCGCAATTTCAAACCCCAAGTTAAAAGGTTAAACTTAGTTATATATGTTACTTAAGTTTATTCTATTATTTGATATCCATTATTTCCAGAATCGTTTTTCCAAAACGAAACTCTTGACATTCCCCTCAGTGTCCTCGCAGACAAGGACCTCCCCCTCTTATTCCACGATTAGAAAGTGGGAAAGGTATAGGAATACCAATTTAAGCGAGGAAGGAATGATGACCCTGCTCATGAGATGTCCGTCCGTTAATGACTATCTGTCCTTGCATGTCGTTTAATCTGCCAAAGCTGTTTTTGTCTAATTGATGTCGCCCATTTGCTCTACTGAACTTTACATTAGTATCAGGTTTTAGTGTCATTTTCAATAACTACATCCATTTGGAATCGTTGATGACATTTAATCCCTAATTGCTGAATCATGTCAACAGTTCGACGTCATCATCGGAGACTGGTTATATTAAAGAACGGTATTCCGATTTTGTTACTAAGAGTTGGAATCATTCCATTGAAAAATGATCTCTCCCAGCCGATTACCGCGCAAGACTGACAGCAGCTCCGACCAGGAAACACCAGTGATAGAGAAATTTGCAGAACGTGTCAGCTGTCAAGCTTTGCAGGAAATAGTGAGCAGAGAATCGGGGTATATCAGGAGGTTGATATGGTTGGTGTGTTTTTTGGGCGGACTGATATTGATGGCGTTCCAGGTTTACGAACGCGTTACGTTTTATGCCGGGCATCCGGTGCGTTTTAACACCTACACCGTGACTCCGCTTTCCGTAATGTTTCCGGTGGTAACAATATGCAATTATAATGCCATTTCGAAAATGACTGCAAGGGATCTGGATCTCCTAGAAGCGCTTGAGAGATATTTTCCTCTTAAAGTTGGCAGTGAAAATTTCACAGGTTTAGGAGACGATTGGTTCGACTGGGACTCTGTTCTAAATGTCTCGAAACCATTCGTTAAAGAGGTAAGTTTCTTATCAAATATATAGCTTTAGATGTTTAAATAGTATGGTTACCTTAATGTAACCTTAATCTTCATATAACTTTCCTTTTGTCTTTTCAACCGTTGAAAATGAAAACAAGCGATTTCATCGTTTTATTGAATTACACATAAACTGTATACAGTGCCATTGTGACATCAATTCTTTAAAGAATTTCAACAATAGAGCATTTCAAAAAGGATTGATAATATGTTTGTCTGTTTCACGTCATTGTTATTACAGTACACTCACCATACAACAGCAAGTTAATATTCAAAAATTCAAAATCGTCTCCCAAATTATAGACTTTTTAGGAAAAACTATGATCTTTCACAGTCCCACTAGGACGAACCCAAAAGAACCGGTCAATTAAATCACCACACTTTACGTAATGCAACAATGCCAAAAACCAGAACCAGGTAGTCAGTTAAGCGCTAATGACACACCAAACATCACATTCCTCTATTCTCCTGTCCGATATAGAGTTTTAAAGACAACACACGTACGTGTTTAACCAAGACATAGGCCTATATTTCAAACTTACATACTCCGTACTAAAAACCAAATGCATATAATACATTTATATTACAGTGTACATTTCGCGGGCTAAGCTGCAGCATGAAAAATTTCACTCCTGTTTATACAGATATGGGGATCTGCTACACCTTTAATTCGGGTAAGGTTTGTTCCTTCTTTCTTCTCGATGATATTATGATATTGCATTGTCATTCATTTTTTAAATAAAGAGCTGACTTTGCATTTATTCAATGAACACAAGGTTGTATCATCTTCCTCCTCCTCATCATCATCATTTTGTTGTTGTTGTTGAAGAAATAATAATAATAATAATAATAATAATAATAATAATAATATTTTATTATTATATGCTGTTATATTACAGGGTATAGCGGTCATAGGTTAACGAGCGACAGTAGTGGAAGACTCTTTGGCCTCCAGCTGACGTTAGACGTGGATCAGAGAAACTATTTCAGAGGATTTGCTGGCTATGGAGCTGGTTTCAAGGTAATACCATGTGCTTGAACACAGTTTAAGAGCATTTCATTCTTGATTTCGGAATTCCAAAATAAATTTCTCGTAAATAGTATTCGTTTCCTCATAAACATCCCAACTATGAAAACGTATTTAGTTTTATGGTTACAGAATTTAGTTGTCAACCGAAATACGGAATGTCATACACCTGGATGATTTGCCCACCGTTGACATATTGCCTTGAATGAAAATGTAGGTTCTATTGCATAGTTCCTGTTAAATGTTAAAAAACGACTGGTCCTATAATTAGTGAAACAGCTAACAAATAGACGTGTTTGATGGTAACGTGTGATTTTTATAATATTGATAATTTGCTAAGACTTTTTAATTCTTGGTAAGATCTCATCACAATCGAACAAAGACTGGCCAGGGATTTAATAAAGACAGTTAATTTCGTGAACCTTACAGGTGAGGGTCCACGCCCGAGATCCACCGATGATGAGCAATATGGGGTTCTCAGTGGGCGCCGGAATGCACACTTTAGTTGGACTTAAGATGATCAATGTAAGGACGTGTGGCGAGTATAACACGGCATATTTCTCAGGCAGAGTTCTGAGAATCATTTTAAATCATATTGACGATATCCAAAATTTCATTCTATTAAATTGCTTTCAGAATAATTGTATATAGCATCTTTATATTTAAAATAACCTAATCAAATACTTTTTTGTGCAAAGATGCTAGATTTTACAGTAATATTCAATCATTTTTCTCTTTTTGATTTAACCCTAAGAAACTGGCGCATGTTCAAATAAACACGATATATGTCTCCAGCTCAGAAAACGTAGATCTGTAATCGTACCATTGAGAAACGTTTATCACTTAAAACTGCCTTTGTCTTTTCATATCTCAGGTAAGTAACCTTGACGTGACGCAGTGGGGCAGCTGTCGCAAGGACATAACACTGAAGTTCCACCCGGAATACTCTCAGTCCGCATGCCGACGCGAATGCCTCTACGACTTCATGATAGAAAAGTGCCAGTGTGTCAAGTTCCTGAAGTTTGGTAAGATAAGACAATCTACGGGCCGTTTCTGTAACCCTAAAGAGTTGTTCTACTGCTACGGGCCGAATTATGACGTGTTCATCCAGAAAAAGGGGCAGTGCAAACATGTCTGCCCTGTGGCGTGTGAATCTATCAAGTATGAAGTGAGTCTGTCTCAAGTACCATTCGCAGATTATTATGCAGAAGAGATGATTAATGACTCCGGTTATAGAGATGTTATTGATTTCAAGAAAAACACTGCTCGGCTCGATATATTTTTCATGGAAATTTCATACGAGAGAAGAGAGCAGTACCAAGCCTATAATGCGTTCACACTCGGGTGTGACATTGGAGGGGCGCTGGGACTCATTCTTGGAGCCAGCGTTCTCACGTTATTTGAAGTGGGTGATTTTATTATTCTCATGGTTCTGAAAGGCAAAGGAAAGAAACTCTGCTAACGACAATCACAAAAGATATCTTTTGTTTAATTATATTATAAATGAATACTTAATACTGTTCTCATCGAAAGAATGATTTTTCCCTTTAAAAGAGCAACCAATAGGCCCTTTTGATCCAACGCATAAGGAGGTAAAAGAGTATTTTCATCTTGCAAAATAAATTATTTCTGAAGTGCCCTGGAGCAAATGAGAGTCAGGAGGTTTCCAGAATATTCCTTTATCTGGCGTGGCTCAACTTTCCATAGATGGTTACGAAAGGGGTTTCGGCACTAACGTGACTTCTGCCTCAAATAACGAGACTACCACCGCATTTAATTACATTTCTGTATCTTCACATTGTTTTATCTCGAAGATATCTCATAATACATAGCGATTTGCCATCTCCACATATGTACACTATTTATGATTCTCATAAACTAATAAACGTGTTCAAAAAAACATCTCTTAGAAATGCTGTTAAAGAACATATAAATTCTATTTGTTTTTCAAGACAGCTTTGCTTATGAAAAGTGATCAATTGCACTGCATTTCTTTTTTAATTTAAGTAATATGCTATTAATACATCTGTGATTCCCATACATTTAAAGCTTCATAAACATTCTGATCTGTTGCTTTAACGCCGAAAAAATAGACATGAACCTACCATTTCTAGCAAGTCCCATTGCTGCTTATTGCTATTAGAAACTGAAGTCAACCTCAACAACGTCGTTGAATCAATCACAAATTTATCGACGTCATAAAAACTAATATTGTTACGTTTAAATTACACATATCGTTATGTAGGGCACATGTCAAAATCGTCCGTTTGACACAGTCACACAGTAAAGTCCTAGGTCACAAGAAGTATTTAACTGCCACTTGTGTACTATTACCATATTGTCAGACCCGTGTGCAGATTCTTTCAATTATTTTTTTACGAAATATTTATGTACACGTTGTACATAATGAATATTGCAAATGGTAAAGATGTTCTCTAAAATATAATTTATTATTTTTAATAATATATATAGTGTAGGCCCGTAAGGCAGGAGTGTACTAGCTGGTGTCTTGTCGCAGTTTCGAGCCCATATGGTAAGACTATCCCAGATCAGTAAGTGCATTGAGGTTTGTTAAAGTGATAGGCAACACCAATTAATTTAATTATTCCTCCGAGACTGCTGCAAAAGCTTCAAACATAACATCACAAAATCTCACTTAATGGCGTTTGAATAATACCCAGAACATGAATTGCACTAGGGATTGGAGTGCCCCTTGACAATACATGTATAGTCATTTCATTGAAATCATCTTCTACATGCTACCAGATGTACCAAATAAGTATATTTTGAAAATTGTTTAAAAACAATTAAAGTGAAAATATTTTTATAGTGATGCCGACAAGTTTTTAAACGTTTTTTCATACAAATACGAAAGTATTTATACCCCATTTCTCCGAAGCGATCACGCATTTACTTGTTTTCGAAATTTTGTCTTTTGCCAGAATTTCCATTTTGATTTGTCATCCCAACATTCAATATTTCTTTATAAGGCAACCACTAAGAGCCTTGTTTTAAATTAAAGATCTAAAATATTATTTGCATTACATAATATTTGGATCGTACCGAAAACTCAGGTTGCATGTGTTATGCACGTGGCAGAAACATACAATTTGATTCTGACAAATTAACCAATCAAATAAAACTGTGAAGGCCAAAGAGCATCCTCTTCAAATTAATCACGTTGATTGCGAAACAAATTACTAAATAACTTCTGGGACATAAGTTGCGTCATAAAAACTGATAAATATTAATAATATTGGTCAATTTGCGTTCGTCTAATTAAGATTGGGATCGATTTATTTCAAAGCTGTTTGGAGAATGTAAGATATTTAATGCCGATTTGCTCGGCGTTTCATTAATATTTAAATCAAATTCGTTCTCTTTAAATGACACCTATTTAAAATCAGGAGTTTCATGTTTCTGTCTGTTGAAGTGTCGCATTTCAGTAGTTGCGTCATGGTACAGCAGGGATAAAACGCGACTGTCCGTATGTTTTGCTCTTATAATACTTCGCCAGTATTGAGAATATTTGACTTTTTTTGCAAAATGTCGAGGTTGATTTTACCGTTAGACTGGTTGTCAGTCTATGCACGTCGTGTAATCTGCCAAAGCTGTTGCTAAACAGTATGAGTAATGTCGATAATTTGCTCTACTTTTCATTAGTGACAGACCATTTGTGCCACTTGCAATCACCAAGTCCATTTAGAATTATTGATGATCTTCAATCTCTAATTGCCGACAGTTCGACGTCATCAACGACGACAGGTCATATTTAAGAACGGCTTCTCGATTTTGTGGCAGTTAGTTGGAAATATCACATTGAAAAATGATTTCGCCCACGCCATATCTGCGCAAAACTGACAATAGCTCTGTTCAAGCACCGCCAGCAATAGAGCAATTTGCAGATCGTGTTAACTGCCAAGCTCTGCAAGAAATAGTGAGCAAAGAATCGGGTTTTCTTCGGCGAATAATATGGCTGGCGTTTTTCTTAGGTGGTTTATTACTGATGGGATTCCAAATTTACGAACGTACAATTTTTTACTCCTCGCGACCTGTTCGTGTCAACACATACACTGTCATTCCGCGTTCCGTAAAATTTCCAGCGGTCACGATATGCAACTATAACGCTATTTCGAAGTTTACAGCAAGAAACATGGGGCAACTGGAAGCGTTTGAGAGGTATTTCCCACTTAGTCTTGGCGATCAAAATTTTGATGGTTTGAACAACAGCAGATTCGAATGGGACTCGGTTCTTAATAACACAGAAACATTTCTTCAAAAGGTAAACGCATATATCTTTAATGCCTTTATATACAAAACATGTATAGGCCTATATATATATAGAGAGAGAGAGTTGAAATACCAGCGGTAGATACCAGTATATAAATGTTTACACATAAAAGAGCAGATACAACATTTGCCTATTAAATCCGCTATTCTGTTTTACAAAGTTATCGAACACATGAGTAATCACTTTTTCAATGTGGATCTTCCAATTCTCCAGTGTATATGGCGCGGAACAAAGTGCAGTATGGATAACTTCAGCCGTATCTATACAGATATGGGAGTCTGTTATTCCTTTAATCATGGTAAGGAGTGCTAATCGATTCAACCAGCCATTTTTAGTTCTTTTGATAATTTAAAACGTACAGTGTAGCCTACACACTACACTTGATCTCATTTAATTACGCAAGTTGTAGGATTTACTTATTATTTTCACATGACAGTGGTCAATAACTTTTTTCAAGTTTGAAAAATTTTGCTAATTTTGTAGCTAAAGTGATAAAATGCCTACGACCGTAAAAGTGGAATAAAAAATATCCAACAGTCAAATTCAATAATTAAATGCTTTAATTTAATAGAATTAAGAGATAAGAAACGGTTGGAGAGCGACAGCAGCGGTAGTCTCTTCGGGCTCCAGTTGACGTTGGATGTGCAACAGGCGGACTACTTCAGGGGCTTTGCTGGAAAAGGAGCAGGTTTCAAGGTAATTGTACTTGATATATATTTTTTTCAATGGATTGATAGTTGAATTTGGTACAGCCAGGTATGTGATCAACTTTGAGACAAAACATTTGAAAAAAAAAGAAAAAAAAAACACTTGAAACATAGGAGAGTAAAAAGTCGAAATTCTTCCTGTGAAAACACATGAAATATATCCTTCAGTAAAATGAAAAGCTTGCAGCAAATTTGCAGCAAAATAAACAGTTTGCATAAAGGTATTTGCAGGTTGTTGCATATTCTTTCAAATTTAAAACAGTACCTCATTTGCATGGTTAATTTCCTTCTTGCAAATTTGCTGCGTATTTGCAGCAACAGTTTGCAAGAATCCTAAAATGTTGCTTAAGAGGTATGGTACTGCCCAAATGACTTAATAAGCTTCAGAGAACCCAGACACGTGGATGGGTCTACCAAACCCATATATAGGACCATTCAGAATGAGAAAAGCCGAGTGCTAGTTGGCCCACGGCCTAAATATGAAAGAAAGACAGCTTAATTCTGTAATGGTCTCTCCGCCTCTTTCACGCCAAAGTGAAGGAAGATCCTGTATTCCTTTCAGGTGATGGTCCACGATCCTCGAGAACCGCCGTTGATCACTGATATGGGATTCTCAGTGGGCGCCGGAATGCATACTTTAGTTGGACTTAAGATGATTAACGTAGGTACTAGTGTAGTGTTAAATGCAACATTTTACCGAATCAGAGTTGGAATTCTAATTGCACACATGACTACAGAACAGCTTATTGTACACAAGCAGATTAAAACCAAATTTGTATTTTGCTGTAGTTAGTTCCTTGGACTAAGATATTAATTATAATTCTTAAAGTGCGTTTTTTAAATATTCAATTATTTTAAGATTCTGCCGAAGTCTTTCAAACGACTTTACGAATAGTATTAATATGATGAAAACAACACCATTCAACAAATAATTGGATAAATAATTAAATGAATGAATAAATAAAGAGACAAAAAGGAATAAACGTAAATGCTGACAAATTGGCATTTATATTTAGTTTTGTGAATGAGAAAAACAAGTCAAACATTTATACTGGTATTGCCTTCATTTCCAGATTAGTAACCTCGACACGTCACAGTGGGGGAAGTGTAACAGGGACATCAAACTGAAACATCACGCCGTCTACTCTCAGTCTGCGTGCCGGCTGGAATGCCTCTACGAGTACATGGAGAAGAAATGTCAGTGCGTTCGATTTTTAAAGTTTAAAAACCACCAAGGACCTAGAGCGCGTTTCTGTGACCCTGAACGGTTGTTCAACTGCTACACACCGAATTATAATTTGTTCATCCAGGAAAAGGGGCAGTGCAGTCATTCATGTCCCGTAGAGTGTGAATCCATCAAGTACGAGGTCAGTCTGTCTCAAGCACCAATCGCGGATTACCATGCCAACAACGGTGCCACCACAACAAATGAAACGAAAGTCAACAAGTATAAGAAAAACTTTGTTCAACTCGACATATTCTTCCGGGAAATTTCATACGAGAGAAGAGAGCAGTACCAAGCCTACAATGCGTTCACACTCGGGTGTGACATTGGAGGGGCGTTGGGACTCATCCTTGGAGCCAGCGTTCTAACGTTATTTGAAGTGGGTGATTTTATTATCCTCATGATTCTGAAAGGTAAATGGCGACGACAGACGCAGGTGACATCTGTGTCTGTACATAAAAAATAGTGCTCATATTCAATTGTTTCAGAGGCAAGAGTTTGTCAATATACGCTCAAACGTCCTTGACTGTTGATCTTGCATTTGATTTGTGCAAATCGCGCCACTTAGGGGGTCGGTGTTTTCCCCAATATATCCGTCCATGTCCTTACATTACCCCTGCCGTTGACAGTAAGACGATATCGACCATGTCTTGTTCACGGATGAAACTGCCATTAAGCATATTTTATAAATATATTTTCAGTATAGTATTTATAAACTTTTTTATAGTATAAAATCCTGATAAAACTTCCTTCTATTATTTTCCTAAAAAGCGTATTTTTTTGCAATCTTTATATTGTATCATTATATAATCGGTATACTATTTACGAATAAACATTTAAAATCGGGACCTAACTACTTTTTGTTAATTTTTCATGCAAGCCATTAATCCCTCGCGTTCTTGTGGATATTCATAAAGTTAATAACTGTCATACAAACAATTACTATCGCCGCCGTTAAAAAATAAGGCCTGCACGTAAAATTATAGATGATTAGAAATTAAATATTTCAAAATGTGTTGATCACTTTGTTCAGTTATGCACACCCAGTGTTTACAGAATATTTGATTCTCACATTCATTCATTCTTAACAACGTTCTTTTTCTACTGTATTTATTTCAGTGCATGCAATACAGGGCAAATCGTTAATATAGGTCAGTCAACCTTATTAATTGGATTAACACGTCATGTTCACATTTGTATACTGTAATACGTGATATAGTGGGGAAAAAAGCAAACTGGAACCACGTGTGTTACACATTTCAGAAGAGCAGAAAAAGTATGTCATTTAGGCACAGTTCTTCAGTTCGGTATCTTTCCATTTCCTACACGGCAGTATGGACAACCCTAAGGTATCAAATTCATTTGTACAATGAATGTACTTCTTATCCTTTGCACACTACAAATTTCATGATATATTACCGATCCTTGAAGTCACTATATATAAAGTCAGTTCTGAATAATGTTAAGATCCCCTTTTTTGGTGAATATCTAATAAATGTGACGTCTACAACCAAAGCATTTTCAAGTCTATTAATTCAGCCACAGACAAAGTTCATAATGACGATTTCACAAACTATGACAGTTTATACGCATTAGTAGTCAATTCAGTCCGTGTGGAGTTAGGAATCCACACCAATATCAGCCATTCAGAGATTAGAGCAGACCAAAGCCACGCCCCTCTCGTAGAAGCTGTGATCTCTGCCAGAGCCTGTGTCCTGGGTGTCAAAGTCCAGGGTGAACAGTAGCTGGGCCCTGGTACTGTTCAGGTACACAGGCAGGGTTACTTTACCCTGGGGTTTCTTCCCACTCTCCATTCTGGAAACAAGGAGGGTTTATATTATTATTATTATTACATACATGAACTTCAGGCTTCATCTAGGATAAATCTGTACGCCAAATCAAAATATTGATGCATATCAACAATGAACTTAATAAAATAACCAGTACATTTTTCATGTGAGAGTATATTCAATAATCAAACCATGGTATATAGTGGGAAAATATTCACTGTATGTAAACGTTACCCATCATATGTCATACAGTACACAAAGGCTTCTTCAAAATAAAATAAGACAGTAAAACATCTCAACAGCTCACCTTCTCCAGCCCAGGGCAGTAAAAGGCAGGTCAGTGGATATGGTAGAGGAGAGCTTCAGTTTGTTATTCTCACACAGAGCTCCCTGCAGCTTCAGTCCCTTCACTCCAAAACTACAGTCATCCAGCTTCAGGTCCTGGCCTTTGTTGGACACTGACACCTGCACAGAAAGAAGATAAACCTTACATAACCACATTCTTCAAACCTACAATGAAGTTAAATGCTTAAGACGTCAACAGAAATATGTTCTATAAAATTTAAAGGGTCATCAACATTACAAAAAGTACATCTACAGAAACACGCTTTCAAGTATAGAATAATTGAATTATTGGAAGGGAAGGGAATAGACACTGTAAAATATAAAGAAAAAGTGTAATTGTAATGTAAGCAAATTAGTGGCTGAAGGCATAAGCCACATTTCAGACACAGACCTGCAGGTAGATTTTCTTCAAAGACCTGCCATTTTCCACAGTTTTCTACACACTTACCTGCAGGTAGAGCTCCTCCAGAGACCAGCTATTTTCTACACACATACCTGCAGATAGAGCTCCTCCAGAGACCAGCTATTTTCTACACACATACCTGCAGATAGAGCTCCTCCAGAGACCAGCTGTTTTCTACACACTATTTTCTACACACTTACCTGCAGGTAGAGCTCCTCCAAGGACCAGCTGTTTTCTACACTCTATTTTCTACACATTTACCTGCAATTAGAGCTCCTCCAGAGACCAGATGTTTTCTACACACTATTTTCTACACACTTACCTGCAGGTAGAGCTCCTCCAAGGACCAGCTGTTTTCTACACTATTTTCTACACACATACCTGCAGGTAGAGCTCCTCCAGAGACCAGCTGTTTTCTACACTCTATTTTCTACACACATACCTGCAGATAAAGCTCCTCCAGAGACCAGCTATTTTCTACACACACACCTGCAGATAGAGCTCCTCCAGAGACCAGCTGTTTTCTACACACTATTTTCTACACACTTACCTGCAGGTAGAGCTCCTCCAAGGACCAGCTGTTTTCTACACTCTATTTTCTACACATTTACCTGCAAGTAGAGCTCCTCCAGAGACCAGCTGTTGGCCTGGGCTACATACTGTCTGGTGGCTGTGATGTACGCCTCTGGTATAAACAACCCTCCTAACCACACAGTGAAGTTCTGGAATTAAATAAATATTAAAAACTAACAGGAAGAAACTTTGGAGTGTATCAGCAGATGGACACTGAATGACATAGCTGACTATACAGTGGCAAAAGAAATATTCCCCAAAAAGTTTTCTTTGATTTTCCAAGAACCTTAATTTTGATTTCTTTTTATTAGCCTAATAGCCATAAGCAGGTCTTTAAACCAAAATTAAATTTCCTTTGGCGCACTTTAATACCCCATCCCCTGATAAATATCAGATTTAAATTTTAAAACATAAAACAACAAAATGCATTCATATTTCCAAAATATTCAACTTTAGGGAGTTATAAGTCTTATTAAAGAAAAAAATCCCTCCACTACCTGCATTTCTGCCTCACAGAAAGTGGTAATTTCAAGTAAATGTCTAGAAAAAAAAGACTAAAAAATTCCCATCTTACCTTCAGCTCCATGGCTCCTCCAGACTGTGAGGCAGCAGAGATGGCCTGGAGCTGTTTGATCCTCTCACTGAAGTCTGTGATCCACTCTATCACTGTCATACCACTGGGCACTGTGTAACGCTTCCATGATAATGGGATTATGCCTGGTGAATAGGATATTATTTTGATTCAACAGAACTATGTTATGTACTGCCATAACCATTATGCATTATATTAGTCCAACATGAGAGGAATAACCAATTTCAGTTTGAACTGGTATTACGTTTTCCTTGTTAAAGAGTTACATCACCTATACTTAAATCTTTTTTTTGAGTTGAACACAATGACAGCAAAAGGATCAACATTTTTGCTAAATATTCAATAAATTGGTGTCATTTTATCATGAATTCAATGAAGAAAAGTTGAAATCGAATTGTTTTTTCACATACCCTTTGGCAGGTCACTCATCATTGATCTGTGATGATTGGTTGGTTTTTTCTGACCTTGGCAAATCAGCATAATGTCATCCATGTCACGGCGCATGTCTTGAAGAAGGCGCGCACCCGTGTTGACCTCGCGCTCAAAGAAGCGGAAGAGCGGGTCTTTGATGTTCTCTGCTGTTCTGCGCAAGATATTTAGTTTCTGAAAAATTGTATAAAATTTGTCACGTATTTGAAATTTACCTGGTTGGTTTCTCAAAGAAAATACAGAGTTGGGGTTCCAAAAGGAGAAAAAAAAATAAACAAGATAAAATAAAAAGCTTGTAAGATATTCCACCATAGCCCTCAGCAAGTTCTTTTGTTTATCTCAATGCATACCCCCTTCCCCCAGAAAAGTCTGCAGTTTTATTTCAGAGCAAACTGACAATGTCCTCATACACTCTAGAAATCAGTTTCTCTCTCCTTGAACCCGTTTCTCTCACCTTAGGAACCAGTTTGAACCAGTTGACAACGGAGTTGTGCAGTATTCTCATCCAGGCAGGTCTGCCGTCTGCTTCCTTCTTCTTCTTTTCCTCCACCCCTCCGTACGCCAACTCCTCATCATCTTCCAGGAGCTGCATCTTCAGCATCTTGTTCACAAGGTCAGAGCCTGAAAGCAAGTAATATCAGTAATTAATCAACTTTACAACACAGTTTTAGGAACATTCTTTCAGGATGACTAAGTGAATGATATCCAGTAACAATTAAAGGTCCAGATTTCAGAAATGAACACTGATACACTGAAATGAAACTGAAAGTCCAATTTTCAATATGGATTAGCACTAATCCCATAAAGAGTTTTGATGTTATATAATTAGGACACTACTGATAATATTTACCTTGGTTAGTGAGGAGGACAATCTCAGCATTGTTGGGCAGTCCCAGCCATGAGGGGGTCTGGAGCTCTGTCCTGTTATCTGACCACTGG
This sequence comes from Lingula anatina, assembly GCF_001039355.2. Next base: position 168,699 of record NW_019774981.1, on the reverse strand, counting down.
ACAAACTGCTCACGTCTGTAAGACAGATATACTAAGAGTTAAAGCATCATATGGATGTGTATATTATATATGTTAGTGCAATGACAAGGTTATTAAATATTGGTGAACTTCCTCCTGTTTTGTATTCTTTTTTTTTTAACGAAGATAATAAAATAATACAAATGAATTCAATTAGCAATGTGACAAAAGAAGGAACCAGATTTACAAATTCACAAATTTCACACTTCACATTACATCTCACTTTTATACAACAAACTCAATGAAAATATAATACTAAGTAAAAGAAAATATATACAACAATTAGTACTGACCTGATGCCATCAGGCATGGTGATAGCTTTGCCAGCCTCTGCTGCAGTTACCAGTGGGAAGTCTGCATCAAAACTCTTAGGTGTGAACAGCTTGTTCAGGAAGGAGTTAAGGAGGCGCTGGTCAAAGTCATTGTCAATCTTGCCGCCATAGATACACTGGGACAGGAGAATCCTCAGCGCATCCCATGGGATCTTCTCTGGGGGCAGGTTACTGCGGCCCTACAGTTACAGAGAATCATTGATATGAGACACAGAGTACAGTGCTGATTTTTATACACATGCTTTATGACTGCTTCAGAGGTACATCTGACTACAATAAAGCTTCTTCTTCATATTGATAGAATATATTATATCATTAGTTTATATGTACATAACAGAAATTACAATCATACCATTGATCATTTAAAAATTTTTAAATGTCTCACAGAAAGTGGACGACTGGTCTTGTACCTAGTACTTACCATTGCCACCATGTCCACCCAGGTATCAATGGTGTCACAGCCACATCTCAGGTCAGACTCATTAAACTCATACTTCTTGGACCATCCCAGGGGGACATAGGTCAGCCTCTCCTGGACTATAGCATGGAACCAGGCCAGGAGGAAGTACAGACGAGCTCTCTCACTGGGAGCCTGGTACATGTGATAAATAATGTGTACATTTTCTTTGTTTTTCTTTTATAGATATCTCATTTCTTTCCTATAACTTTTCATAGATAAGGAAATAGGACATAAATATATATATATTATCCTGATAACAGAAATGATTCTTCTTGAAAGTGTAATTATCATCTTATAATTTTTTACAATATTTAATATGTATAGAAAACCTCAATGGCTTTTAGAAGAGATTACAGAGATTTTTTTGTTCCAAAGGTGATTACTATCATTAAAACATCAGTGAATATGATTCCTTGGAACCATGTACAATGTAATTGATAAAACAATCACAGGTACTTTTTTCCACTATGCTATGATGTATGAGACTTGTTTTCTACTGGCACACTGCCCTACCTTGCCCATGCGTACTGAGGGCACAGTACTGAAGGTCCTCAATAAGTTGGCTCTCACACCTGGAGGTGGCTCAAACACAAAGATACGTCCAGCACGCAGCAGGTTCACTGGGAGCTGAAAATATTAAGCACTTAAGTCAAAGAATAATATTAATAACAAAGATCAAGGCTGAATTTCAACCAAATAACATTCTATCACAGTTTAAGTTCAGCATCACCTGTACCAGTCACGATCTTGTTTCCAACGTGGTTGTATAATCACCAGCTTTTCTGAATTCTACTCAACACCAAGAGGAAGGGTGTCAATCTTTTTAAATTGACTGCATTCAGCAAGAGTCCCTGCGGAGCTGGATCAATCTACGAAGAATAATAGTTTCATTGGGAATAAGCCCTACAATACCTTAGGATTGATCTCCATGGTGAGGAACAGTCTGAAGTTGGGGTGTGGTTGTAGACTGTGAAGTTTCTTCTCCAGCTGTACCAGCCATCCTGGGGCAAGGTGGACATTCTTCAACATCACCCACTTGCCTGCCCTGGAAGCTGAGTTGATCACCTTGGCTGCCTCATCAAAACCTTCAGCAGAGCCTGACATGAGGAGTGTAAGGTGTAAATGAAGGATTTTATAGGCTAAGGTAGCTTCACATTACTCATTACCTTATAACTTGAATTATAGTTTATCTCAAAAAAATTATGTGTAATGGATTTTTTCTTTGATATTAGCTGAAATCTTCACATCACAAATTAACAAGGTCCAACGGGTTTAGATATTCTAGAGTATGACATGTGATATAAGCCACATGTTGGGTGCAATCTGACAATTTCAATAATTAAGTTGATCAAAATTTATGAGAATAGCAAACAGATTCTAACCCTATACACATGCACACACTCTTAATAATGTCAAATTGTTGACTAATCTACCTATGGCAATAGAAGAGACTGGTTTATTGAGTTCAGCGGCCAGGTCGTCCACTCTACCACTGGCATCATAACCTGGTACTGAGCACAGCAGGATAGGGGTGTTGGCACGGATCTGGGGAGGAGAAGATTAAAAAAATCAAAACTTCATGTAGCAAACCTGTGCATGGAAAAACATGAAAATTGAGGAACAATAACACCACTATTAAATTAAAAATTTTTTTGGAAATTTATATAAAAATGTAATATTATTTTTTTCTTTTTTTCAGAATAAAAATTATGGCCAAAATTAATAATATTTTTAATATTTTGGAAAAATTTTAAGATCAAAAAATCAAAAATTTTTCCACCATAAAGAAAAAAATTTAGTGTTTACACATTCAAACAACCCATCAATAAGAATTCTAGAAGCAACAGAAATCCTCTTACCTCATTCTCCACAATGGCGGCCAGGTTGACCTCCTGTTCTATATCATGGAAGAACATATTCCCCATCACCGTGACAACAAAGGTGTGTCCCATGGCCAGCAGACGGTCAGGTCGGAAGGTCTGGATGACCAACATCTGGTACAGGGCCTTGCCTATACTACCTACAATATCCACAGAATGGCATTGGCTGAACATTTAGTCTTATCTTTAACACTTTGTGTGTTTTCCTTTTTTCAGATCTTATACCACCCTATTTTTTTTTACCCATTCAAAATGCTAATTTCCACAAACCAGAAGTATGAAACAAAAAATTAAATTATATGATTCCAGAAATCATGCAACTATCCAATTTACCTTTGATCAATTAGAACTAAATATCATTATTTCAAGTTGATAAAATCATTCACTCATGAAATTAAAAAACATACAAAAAAACAGTATTTGTTGGTACTTGAACAAGCATTTGTTTCAGAAATGCTTTTAATGGTACATGCCTTATAGACATATGTTTCATGAAAATATCTATTTCAAGCATGTGTTTCATGAATTACTTGGTTTCTGTTAGAGACATGACTTTCATGAAATGTTCATGACCACTTACTTAGTGGAGTTCCTTCGTCCCATATCACAGGGACATCATGTTCTGGAGAGACCGTCTTCAACCAGGCAAAGAAATCCTGGGGAAGAACAGTACATATTTCAAAGTTTCAATTAAGATGTAAGAGCAGGGTTAACAGATACATGTTGCTGATTTCAATAAGATTATCAGGAATCATCATGCTCTTGAAACAAAAGAACATTCAAAATCAATCCTTTTTCATATTGGGCATTTTTTTTCCCTTTTTTCTCTCTACTCCTTCTTTACATTAATAGTAATACAAAATCCAATTTCAAATGTCCAAGGAGAGGTCAAATCCCCCTTACCGGGTTCTTGTTGACCTTAGCCATGATTCCCCTGAAGGCGGGGAGTTTGGCCAGCCGGACCATGGCCTGCACGGTGTCTGGCTGCAGTCCTTCCACACTGGGGAGTCCCTCTGTCATCAGACCCTCCTTGCCACGCATGAAGTGGAGGAACTCTGCCTCATAGGATGGCTCACTGGTAAACAGATAGATGTAGACATTTCAAAGGAATTTGAACCAATATGAGAACATGTATTAAGACTAACCACTGTCCTTTTCAAAGCCTCTGCCAATGCCCATATTTTGCCATGTCTATACATTAAAGAGCACATAACTTGTTCTTTAACACAAAAACCAACTGACAGCACAAACAAATCGAGATTCAAGACAGTCTTGGAGCATGTTAAACAAGTTATTTTGATAAGAGGGATTTCAACTAAGGCATGAGCCAACCACCCCATAACAGCAGAATGCAGCCTACCTGGGCAGTTGTTTGAGGTGGATTCTTGCCAAGAGGAGGCCACTGACCAGTTGATCATGATGCAGCATACCTCGGGCCACGCGGTTGAAGGTGACCTATAGGTATAAGATGTAATTACTAATAAAGTCTGATTGACAAGTATTGCCTTAATATTAAACCTAATTTGAATTATCATCAGATTTATTAATAACTACAAATAGATCTATGTTTATCTGTACATATTTCTAATTATTTTGTCATTTAAACTGAATACTGAATTCCCTTAGCAGTACTATACAATAACAATAATCATACATATTAAGAGTGTAAGATCCAGTTATGTTCAGTAGACTGTGTGAATATAGAATATAAAAGATTAATAAAAGAAAATATCAGATATTGATAAAATAAAATTGATCCATATAATGTAGAATTCAGAGTGTGACTTCATCATATCCCCCACCCTTCTATAAAAGTCATTAAAAAAACTCTAGTCCTATAACTCAGTAGTTACCTGGAAGAGGTCATTGGTGATGACCTCCAGTCTCTTGGTATAGTCCTTGACACTGTCCAGTTTGGAGTTGTCATGGAGCACAGCACTGAAGATGTCCAGGAAGAAGTGCAGAGAGAACTGGTACAGGTAGTGAACCTAGGGGAACAAATAGGAGGGACTGGTACAGATCTACATTGGGGCATATGTATATTAAGATTACAATATCTGGTTCTGGCAATTTGAGGGAATCAGAATGTTTTTTATCCCTGAAGAAATCTAAAATTCCTATGTTATGTAATCATAAGTATTTTTTACCGATGGAAGCTCAATGTCTGACCAATACGCCTAATACACAACAGGTAAAAGACTTGCAGCATATGATAGTGTTTTTGCCCTCTTAATATTGTTATCATGAAAAGAATTATTCTGCCGTACCTGGTTCAGAGACTCCAGAGTGAAGTAGATGCTACTGCAGGACTGTGCCAGTGGTACGTACTGTTGAGAGACGGTCTCGACTTCCGCCATGACAACATCCGTCTCCTCCGCCTTCTTCTGTACCTCAGCAGCCTCGTTCTTCAAGGTCTCCAGATGACTGATGATGCTGTCATCATCCAGGATCCTGCCTTTCACATCATTCAGGGCTTGCAGTAAGGACTTCTCCAGGTGGCGCAGACGTAGGGCAAACTCACCTGATATGTAAATTAACAAATATATGTCTCACATTGAGTATATAAACATGAGAGTATGCACAAATATACATAATTTATGACTGAGTATACTATAAATGTCACAAGTATTACTACATACTACTACAGTACATCACTAGAAAATATTTCTTTTTCTGAGCTCTATTATGCAATTAATTATTTTCTTTACTGAAATGAACTTACACAAACTAAACCCACAAAATTTTGGGTATTAAAGCTCAATGGGTTCATTTGACATGCTTGGTAAACTCAAACTGAAGTTAATCAGACAAACTCCATGGCCTCACCTTGAAGTTTCAACAGATCTGATCTCTTGGCGTCAATGTCTGGTCTCTCTGCCTTCAGCACCTGGTTCAAGCACTGGCTCTGGAGACTACTGCGGGTCACTGTGAAGTTCACAAAGGTCACACGGGAACAGATATCTGGGGGGAACTCCACCTGAATTAATAATAATAATAATAATAATAATAATAATAATAATAATAATAATAATAATAATAATAATAATAATGCTTATTCAACCAACTCAATGTTTAAATAGGGGAGACAGAGAGGGGCTCTTGTTTCAAAACACTTGGGGTTTTGTTGAATAAAAACTATTAATTTTCAGCAAAACTTTTCGAAAGCATATCTTGTGTTTATGGCATATCTTCATATTAATCTGAGTTAACCAAAATAATCACCCTGATTTTGAAAATTAATGATGACATGAAAAATGGCCCCAAGAAGAAAGACAATGATTATAAAATAAGAGTAATATCTTTCCTAAACTTACCGTGGGATCCCTGGTGGAGAGGAAGATGGTGAATGAGGGAGACAGATCAATGTCCTGGTCTCCCAGGGTGATCAGAATTCTGCCCCCAGTGCGGCGCAGCTCTCTGTTCAATACAGGGTTCAGGATAGGGTCATAGTTCTCCACATCCTGAAACAGAAACACGGACAGTAAATATTTCATTACTCTTCTAAATTCTGCACTTAATGTAAACATAATACAAAAACTAAGTAACAAAAATGACTACAACCATAAGAAAAAAAATAAGTAACAAAAATGACTACAACCATAAGAATTCACCTGAAGAAAAAGACAACTGAAAAAACTATCCCCGATTATGAAAATAAAAATAAATATATGAAATAAATAAATAAATAAAATAAAAATAAAATAAAAATAAAATAAAGAAAATTTGTTATTACTGTACCTGTACAAGAAGTGGATTTCCAAATCTCAATGCACTTTCCAGGTTCTTACGGAAAGCATCATCCAAGAAACTGTAAAAATAAATAATCTTAATTACATTATAATGCCACAATAACAATATAAAAATTGAAATTGGGAGGGAGGGAAAAGTATTCGACCCAACAGTCTCATTTAAACTGATTATATGATGAATAATAAAAATGTCAAAGTCTTAAGACAGTAGTTTACTAGAAAAATCAATACAAATACTGCTTTTAACAAACTCTTTAGAAAATAGCTTAAGGTAAATATTCTTTGTGAGTCATAAGTAAAAGCCACTACATTGAACAAACCACATATTTAGATCTGATAACAACTTCCTCTTCAAAGATTCAATACACAGCCTACTTTTCACACACCTTTCAAGAAAATACCTCACCTTGTCTTAGTGATCTTCTTCTCCTTGTACTCATTCATGATGAACTCTGTGGCCTGGCCAGACGGGTCGATAATCAGGGGGTAGCGGTTAAAGCGGCCCAACATGATGGCGTTCTCTACACACAGGTCGTCTGCTGGGAGGGCGTTAGCTTGCCAGCGCAGACGTTCATCTGCAGATGACAGGTACTGAAAAGTACAGAAGTAATTTTTAGAGAAAAAGAGAGAAAGATACAAACACAAACATACATGTTGCTTCTGTCTTCTTTAACCTCCATACAAAGAATGACATTTGCGCAACAATAAAAATCTGTGAACTGGCATGCCATCTTTACTGCTGATGATGAGCATTAGATTACTAAACTTTTCTTTTGAAAACAAGAAAAAAATCTTTTTGTTATACCTTATTGGTCATTTCAATTCCAGCATAAAGACCGATTTGTATCTACAGATGTTAAATTAAGATTTTTAAGTACTAAAACACAGACATTTGATATCAAAAACAGTTGGAACCAACTTTCCTACCTCCACTCTAGCAAGATCCTGCCTGAACTGCACATGTGCCTGCTGCAGGTGGTGACACCAAGTGGTAAACAGGTTGTGACGCATCTGCTGGTCAAAGTAACCTGGAAGAAAACAGATTGCTGACCATTACTAGGTTGATTTTGATGGAGTACTTCAATATATTTGTAAACCACAACTTTTAATTCCTATGATTCTGTAAACAGAACACCACACTTATTCTCTGGCATCATATAAAACCTATTCCAAGAGCTAAAAATTACCATATAAATATGGATATTAGATAGAAGTAAATGAGAAAAAAATCAATAAAAAAATAACAATAAATAGAAATTAAAATCTTACAAAATAGATAAATGAATAAATATGTATTTTATTGGTGCTACCAAACAAACAGTCTTTATACAAGAGAATTGGACATTTACCAGCATAAGCCAGGAAAGCCGCAGACAGTAACACATCCCCAATGATGGTGGACATCTGCGCCTTGAAGCCCTCGCTGCCTTGTTCCCAGCGCTCACGTTCACTGGTCAGACTCTTCAGTAAGGCAACACTACGCTCCACCTGTCGGGAAAGAACAGATAGTCACAATTAATTTATTGCTTCTATACTTGACTTGTCATTATACTGAAAGGATGTTACAGATGCAAGAATCACAGCAAATGAAAAGTAAGATACAAACCATCAATATTTTATCTTTTCTTATTAACCCCACAAATAAATATTAAAACAGGCATTCCAAAAAAAATATTTCTCAAACAAAATTTCATCAAATGCAAAAAAGAATTTAAAGCATAAAGACTGAATTCCATTTGCTATATGCATTAACAGCCATTACTACTACCACTGATATATAATTAAATCTTTGTGATCTGGGTGATAGCCTTTAAATACTGAAATAAATATATATCTTATACTAATGTCTCTTTACCTTGGTCTCCACAGCTGCTAAGTCTGCCTTGATGGCCTGTGCCTGACTGATAAGCACAGCATACTCCTCCTTGTACTTGGCAATACTCTTTTCCAGGTTACTGATCAGCTTGTTCACCTCATTGTTCTTGTGCTTGTTGATGTCAGCCTCGTCTTCCAGGGCCTTCAGCTCATTTCTTAGCGGCTCCACACGCTTGATCATGTCAGCATAGTTTATCTAGGAAAATTACATAAAATAATCATTATAAATTAGCATAAAATCACTGCGTTAACATTAAATCTTATAATGTAGTCTGAAGGTTGTAAGACATATGTAACGGTTGGATCTGTGTAAAGCACTGCCCACAACAAAACACTATCTTGATAATTTAAAAACAATTGTTGGGATATATGCCAGGTGTTATGGCATATTTCCCATATATGATAGTGTATTATGTCACATGTACTTACCTGTGCAATGACCCATTTCACCATGGGCCCACATGCCAAGCTAGCTCTGTTGACCTTGTCGTACGTGAAGTCAGGGTTGTTTAAGTATTTCTGCTTCATCTTGGAACGAATATCATCACTGAGGGAGGAAATTCAGGGTAATTTAATAACATTATCAAAAACTGCTAAATAAAATGTGTCACTGATTAAAAAAATACTACATTATTATTTGAAGTAACTGAGAGAACATTATTATTAATTTCAAAACAATTTTACTAACATTTAAATTACTACCTAGAAGAGTATTCAACAACTAACTCTATAAAATCCATCTACATTTATAATCACAATCACTGCAAAGCAATACAAAGTGGATTGTTTTTCAAATATATAATAAAAAACAATGTCATAAGCATAAAGGGTTTTTCTTTCAATGAAAAAAAAGCACATGAAGACAAGAACACATTAATTTTCAATTTGAATTTTTTCAGACCAAATTTAGCTTTACATTTAAAAGTACAAGTACTGCTAGTCACTAATAACAAGTTATACAAGTAAAACCAGACATTTTCTAGAACACGAACAGTTTTTATCTGACATGATATATTACAAGCAATGGATGTGTAATATGCATTCTAGAACACTGCAGTATTTATTAATCGTGTCTGAAATAAAATCATAAAGATGAAGAAACAAAAAGAAAAAAATGATCTTACAACATTGCTATACTGGGAAAGCTATACATTTTATACCCTAACCCAACAAAAAATTTCATGCCTGAAAGTAAAATAAAACAATGATTACTGGTACAAAATGGTGGAAGGCTTATCAGGAAGAGGAGAGGGATGTCAGCATATTGTGTTAGAACGGTTATTATAATGGCTATATCATCATAATTGAATAGAAAGAAGACCCAAAAGGGAAGAGCAACCAAGTTTATGATAAGCCTGGTCATGATGTTATTTACACATGAGACCACACTGACTGGCAAGCCATGCAACAGGTAATTATAGGAACAGTTTGACAAAACATCAATAGGTGGCATCAGCTGCAGTTTGACATAACATTCATAGGTGGCAGCAGCAGCAATTTCCTTAAAGATGGGCCACCAAACTTACGGTATGTTTTCAGCTTGAAAGCTGACAATGTTCTGGATGAAAGAGTCCTTAATTATCATTTGTCGTATGGATTTCCAGTCAGGAGCAGACTCCCCGAGGAGGATGCAGATGGATTCGAGGACCATCTTGAGGATCGGAGGTGGACTGCCCATTGCACGAACCTCTACCAGGTGCTGTTTCTTGATGGATTTCACAGCTATAGGCAGTGTAATGAGGGCAATGAGATTATGAGTTTGTATATAGGCGCAGCAGATAAATATGTGCCAAGGAAATTAGAGAGAAGCAGAGAATAGATCCCTAACAAGAAGGCAAAAGGCAACTCTTCATTTCTTCATATAAATATATTCCCCAAGCCTGAAATATTCAATAAGTATTAATGCGGTCATATCAACTCGGAAGTCCTCGGAAACAAGCAAGCATCATGGCTAAACATGGGCTATAATGGAATGAGTCCCACTGTAAGGTTATGAGCTTGGTTAAGGCGAGGCAAATCAAAGCATTTAAGTACGCTAGTATATAAACCGGATGCGTCCTCTGTGCAGGCACACTTCCACACAGAGGCAGGTTAGAGGAGAGAAGCCAGCTGGAGTCTACAGTACCTGACCTCCTCCGCTTTGAGGCTGACAATGGAAGGAATAAAGTTTTCCTTAATGATGACAGCCCGGATAGCTTTCCAGCTCAGTTCTGCCATCCCCAGCAGTGAGCAGACCGCCTCCAGGGCCAGCTTCACTGGAGAAGGCGGGTTCACTAAAGCACGGACTTCCACCAAATTCTGCTTCTTGATGGATTTCACAGCTACAAATATTAGGAAGTGGTACTAGTCATCTAGAGGAAGGTTAGTCAATCCATGCAGATAATGTACATGGCTCTGAATATGTTAGTAGTTATTAGTCCAGGGATGAGCTCCACAAAAGAACTTTAGACTAAAGTTTGTCTCAACTTTAGGACCAAAACATTAGTTCACTTGGACCCAGGACAGAATAGCAGTAGCTCAGTTCAGTACAATATTGTGTCCAGTAAGAGAAAAAAAAAGAAAGACATGGCCAATGTTTTTACAAATAGTGACTTAATTTGATTTTAGTTGACTACTGCTGATCTATCCTGCATAGAGGGCTACAGATCCAGCATATTTTTGGTCTTTTAGTTAAGACTGAATTTTGGTCTGAACATCTTTTATGAAAACAGTCCCTCACATAGTTATGTTTGTCAGTCAGATCTGATGACAGGAAAGAAAGAGAATCACCACTTTGCAACCTAGAACAACCTGAATAAAAAATCACGAAGGATATCAGTAGTTACAGTTTGATTTCTCAGCATACAAACATTCCAAAAACTCTGCAAAAAAGGAATTCACCGCCTGGTTAGTAGAGTTAGAAATGTCAACAAATAAACACAAAAGAAAAACCCTGAAACACCACAAGGGAAAACCAGGATTAATAATAAATAGCAGCGCTACAAACCCACAACCTCGGCAGCTAAATAAATTACCTGATATCTTCAGCCTCAAAACTGACAATGGAAGGAATAAAATTATCCTTTGTGATGAATCCACGCATAGACTTCCAGTCCAGGTCTGTCTCTCCCAGCAGTGTGGCGGCAGACTCCAGGGCCAGCTTGACAGCGGGAGGAGGGTTAGGGAGAGCCCTGATCTCAACCAGGTGCTGCTTCTTGATAGATTTCACAGCTGAGTACAGGGAGAAGGTGGTTCAGTTGAAAATAATGGCAAATTGAAGCAAAATTGTGGTGAATGAATAAAAACCGAAATGCATCTCACTTTTAAAAATCCCCATAAAGCAAAGAAATAATATGTATCCATCCCTTATGTATGTATCCTTGTATGGTTGACTGGTTTGGACAGGCAATATGCAAGTATCAAGTTTTCCCTTTTTATGAAATGGTGTCATGATTATGTTGAAAGTAAATACAACACTAAAATCAAGAATAACACAGAAAAAAGGTAAGAGTACCAAAAACAATTATAACAAAATTTAATCTATTCAATAATCAAAAGTATGGTTGTACTACAAAGGAAAAATATGGCATAAAAAACTGCTACAATATTCATGATTCAATGAGATCAACTTTCCAGGATTCACCACAAATTCCTGTTCAAATATGGCCTTTAAATAAAACTTTAAAATATACCAAGCAGAACATTCTATCAAAATGATTTTTTGTGTGAATCACCACACCTACATCAAATGTGACATGCTTTCACTTTCATCAAAGTGACCAATGCAATTCTTTTTTAAATATTTAATAGTTATTTTCTACACCATATCTAATATGCAAACAAATTAACTCCGTGACCAATATCTCCAAGTTGTTGTTATTATCACAGTACACAATATCTCACCTTGTTGAGCCTCAATGACAGCAGGTTCCACCTTGTCCAGATCTTCCTTCACACTCTTCTGTTTCTCCTGGATCACCTTGGTCTGTGCAGCCAGCTGGGCCTGGATCTCCTGGGAGGTCACTTTCTTTCTCTCAGCCTCCTGTTGGTCTTTTACCTGCAGGCCACAATACAATGATTAAGACTTTCTTCTTTGTAAAACATTTATAAATCCACTGACAAAATCCTGTTGTTCTTTGACCTACAGCCACAATACAATGCTTATTTCTCCCTCTAATTTCCTCAAATCTTAACCGAGTTTTTTATCTTTCAACTCACAACATTTACAAAACCATCACCAAAATACGATCTGTCTTTCAGCTACAGGCCACAATACAATGATTCTAATTTTCACAAATCTCAATTAAAGCTTTCTTCTTTGAATAATTTTAAGTACTCACATTCATAAAATCATTATCACAATCCTCTTGGTCTTTTGCCTAAAAGGTATCCAACTTCAAACTCACCATGTCCTTCAGCTTAGCATTGGCTGCGGCATTCTTCTCCTCCAGTTCTATTCTCTTGATGGAGAGGGACTTCTGCAGCTCCTCCACTTGGTCTGTGGTCTGGCGGATTTTCTGGAGACCCACATTTAAGTGGAGCTGCTGGTCTTCAAGGTCAGATCTCTTCTCCACAAACAGCTTCACCTAGGAAAGGGAAAGAAGAGAAGTGTTATCTCAGAGCTGCTGATATACCTTTATTTGAATTAAAATTAAAAACCATATTGCAAACCTGACAACTGGTAAAAGGTACAAACAGATATCTCTGAAACTGGATATTTAATTGAATAAGCACACATATTACCATTATATTTCAAAATGTAAAAGCAACTTTATGGAGAAAAAGCCAAAATTATTTTAAATGAAATGGAAAAGATCATGTATGGATGTAAAAAAATTCAAGCACAGGAGAAGCACTCACTTTTAATAATGTTTTCAACTAGCATTTATCACCAAGCTTCAGATATGAAAAAATTCCTACTGAAAAATATCTTCAAACATCCATTTCCAGAGCTGTTTCTTTGTACTTACATAGTGGTTGATGAAGTCCAGGTAATGCCTAGGTGTAATGGCCATGGTCCTCCCTCCTCTTCTCAGCATCTTCACATTAGCCTGGTGGAGAGTTTGATGGACAAATACAAAGGCATTGGTGACAGCGTCCCTGTGGGTTGGGGGGTTGGGCACCCCTTCGTAGGCCAGAGGAAGATAGTTAGGAGGAACATAGTTGCTCTTCTCCAGGTCTATCTTGTTGGTGAATTCTTTGCCTACTTGGTACAGTGCTCCAGTGGACCAGTCTCCAAACCAGTTGATGACACATCTACATGGATAAAATGAAAGCCCTAGTTAATCTATTTTTTCTTTTAAAATTCGCCAATATAAAATACAATTTTCACTCACACCATGCATTTGGCACAGTAATAACTTTTTAAATAAAAAAAAAATTAATTCTACATATTCTGTTTTTGAACTGGAGAATCAGAGCACTGACAACACTGCTAGGTATTGTCCCACCAGCAATATTAACCTCATAAATGACATCAAAGGATCCATTTCAGTCATAGAGAAATAGGTTCCAATAAATATGTGAAGTGCATGTTATGAGGAAAAAAGGTCAAAGGTCAATTTCTAGGCCACATGTAGATGCCACATATTTTCTATTCAAGTTTTGTAGTAATTATGGATGTATCTCTGAGAGTTTTGGGGATATAAGGCTCAGAAAATTTGCAAAGTTCAGTTTATGGTAAAAAGTAGATCAAAGGTCGAATTCAGTGTTACAGTAAGATTGTCAATTTAGGACTTCTTATTCAAGTCCAATAGTGACTATGGGCATACCCATACCTATTTGGAGTATTTCACGTCGTAATTTTCAAAATTAAGCAGTGCAACACTGCACATTTCACAGTATGGAAAAAAAATAAATAAACAAACTGAAATCACCTCAAGTGTTGCACTTGACAAGCTCTACAAAAAGTAACAAACAAGAGGCCTCTAGCATTTACAGTTCCAGAATATATTTATAACAACCAGTTCATTATCGCCATGGGTTTTATTGGTGTATATAGTAGTTGAAGATGAATCAGGAGAAAAAGTTATTTAACTTCCACGTAACTTTTTTTTAAAAATCATACACTGATGGTGTCACGCAAAAAAAAAAAATTAAAATTGTCGTCTTTCAATTTCTTTTTCAAGATAATCGTGGTTTACTTTTACTTTAAAAGAAATAAATAAACAGCAATTATATTAAATCCATTATTTTTTATTGTGCTAGATCTCTAACAAGCATCTCTGTGCAAAAGGATGATTTCTACACAGACAGTAATAGATACAATAGATATAGCCAAACGATTAGTTTTATTTGTAAGAAAACATGACATCTGCTGTGAACTAAATTCTAAACAAATCACATGGTTGACAAATATAAATATAAAGGAAATATATGTATACAATGTTATAAAATGTATGCAATTAACATGTTGCAGTGATGATTATATGTTGATTACATGTTCAAGTCAATAGTCTTCATATACACTGACATCGTAACTTTACACAAAAGAAGCTTTAATACTACATGCACTGCAGATTATCATACCCATTTAGCAAAACTAAGTATGTTATTGGATATCTACACTTTATGCCATCTATACTTTGAAAGCAGTCAAGGTATAACACCTGATTTCAAATCATGCATATACAATGTCATGTTACATATTATATTGTGAAAGGGAGGGCCCCTGCCACCCCCATGCCATTATAACATTTTAGAACCAAACAAACTGGTGCCATATAGAAATAAGTTCCAGTTGATGTGAGGTGGGCCTAATTCATATTCATCACCTGACTTAAATAAGGTAATCAAAAACTTTGATTTTCCCTGTAAGTCCTTCAGACACAATAAGATGTCCCTCCTGGTCTAAGGCAATACCCTGGGGACTTGCCAGACCATTCCCCCCAGTGACCAAATGACATATAAACTCAGCCTTTGGGGACAACATGTGGATACGGTTATTAATCTTGTCAGGGACCAGTATGTGACCAAGCTTGTCAACACACACATCATATGGGTGATATAAACAGCTATTCCCATTTGAAGCCTCTGGCCTACCATACCTGTGTAATACCTCCCCTTCCATGGTCAGTACATAGACACAGTGCTTATCAATATCTGTCACCACCAGATTTCCCTGCTTGGTCAAGGCTATCCCATAAGGACAGCTAAAAAGATCACTGCCATCTTTGTCTTTTCTTATCTCTCTCACTACCCTACCATCATGTTTGCTAAATACCACCACACAGGATGGGACAGAAGAAGACTGCAGCCTAACTTGGAATGTACCTGCTGTAAACACAACATAGTCGTTTGAAAAGACGACACCTGTACATTTATAGTCACCTATGCTAACTGTTTGAGTTCTGTCGACTCTTTGCTGGGAATCTAAGAACAATATTTCCTCATTGCCCTTGTTACATATTGCTATATTTCCACCACTGGTACAGCACACACCTGCAGGACACCTTAACTGATGTTCACCATCACCTGACCACACTGACACCAATCTACCACTTCTGTCAAATAGTTTCAGGTTATTGTTGTTCCCATCTGGTACAACTATATTCATGGCATTGTCAACTGCCAAGGCTGTTATGTTTGGAGTGTACTCATCTACTTCAGCTTTGGCACTAAACTCTGCCACTAGTTTCAATCCAGCAGGGAGAGTTGTCCCTCCAGATATTTCCCCAATTGTGTCCTTAATATCTGAATCACTGTAAGGGACATATTCAACTTTCTCTTTCTTGAAAATGGTACCATTTGCTTCTGCTTCATGGCGAGCCATAACAGAAGAAACCGACTTCTGGTGCAGCATAATTTCTTTGCGTGTTCCATTTTTCATCAATTCAACAGCCAATTGATTAATCATTTCCATTTCATTTCTGGAGCTGACTACATCTCTACGTCTCTTTTCAAGAAAGCTTCGTTCAACCTTAACTTTGAAACGAAGTTCATCCTTTTTTTCTTCCTTCAGTCTATAAATTAAATCAACAAGCTGCTGAAAATCAGTCTCAATTTGTCTTTCTGCCTCATCCTGTTCCAATGCGAGTTCTCTCTTCTGGCCGTCAAGCTCAATAAGGGTATCATTTTTCTCCTGGATCTTCGCATTCAGTTTCTGAACATGTTCAACGAGTTCTCCCTTCTTCTTCTTAAATTCATCAAAAGATAGCCTAAAACTTACACAGGGGTGGTCTTTGTGACAGTCCTCTGTCAGCACACACAAATGACATATTGCTGTGTCACACTTCTTACAGTACATGGTCACCTTCTCTTCATAATGGTGATAACATGTGACATCTGTGGTGGAGGGTACTGGCTCACACTGTAGGAACAAAGGCACTGGAAATTCAGCCACGCCATCCCAAGGCACAGGGACACTTTTACTACACACAAAACACTGAAAGATTTCTCCAGGCTCCTTCCCCTCTATGGCATCGGCAAGACAGCTCTCACACAAAATATGCCAACAACTAAGAAGAAGTCTTGGCGCAGTCATACGTTTTTCACATTTAGGGCAGTTGCGAAGGTCTGGAATGCCATCCTCTCTAGATGGAGGTATGTTTGCAGCCATGTTATCTGCTGTATGTGGCAATAAACCACACTGACGGTTAAATTATAGCATCTTTATCTCTTATCCAGTAAGTGAAACTGTGGATTTATCATTCTTTCAAGGTCATAAACGGTTCTCACAATTTGTTGTTAATTTTGTCATTACTCATAGTGATCCAAAGGCTGAAATATAGAAATATAGTGTCCAAATCAGATTATTTGAGAAAAAATTAAATCCTCTGTCATTTTGCTTTGCTTTTTTTCTCATTCAAAGTGTTAGGCATTTCATCTTGTAGAAGCAATGTATTTTTAGTCCTTATACCTGTCAACCATGGCAAGTAAAACTTTCATCAGGACAAACAACCCAGACTAATGTGATTAGATATTAAAGGGGCAATCTTATCCATAAGGGCCAGAAACTAAAACACTAGACTAGTTACAGCTTCTCAAAAAGTGTAAACATCATGGCAGTTAAATCAACTCCTGTTACAAAACTTAAATCCCCTCCTTACAAGGACTGTTCGAGGAGACAGACTTTATGAATTTGAGAAAAAGGTATTGGTGTCAAAAGCACTGAAAATTCAATAAATCAAAAAGTTCTCATTTGGGGAGGTCTTTCCCTTTTCTTATTTTTTCCTTCAATCATAAGCATTATTCTTTGTTTTTCAAATTTACATTTTTAAAAATCTATAAAGCCCAATTTGGTCAGCAACAAATTCCACAACTTTAGCTATTTCACTTCACTGTCATACTCCTCCACCTATCAAAACATCTCAAATTTCACAAACATCATTAAGTCAAGGTACAATGAATGTGTATTTTTGGACCATATTATATTCAAAATATCTGAGCTGCCAAATGAACAGACAACAAGCTGAAAATAACTAATGGATCAAAGAGGCGATACTGCCTCCGGGTATTGTACCAAAAGCTGGAGTATGTGCATTCGTGTGGAAAAAATAGAAACCCCACCTCTAGTGTTGTGCTTAACAAAAAAATGCAGTAAACAAAAGTTCTCATTTTTTTTTTTTTTTTTTTTTTTTTTTGAAAATTACAATTTATAACAAATTGATGAGGAAAAGTAAAAAGTCAAATCCAAATTTGTGAAGTGCAGTTCATGGTGAAAAGTGGATCAAAGATCACTTTCAATGTCATGGTTAAATTGCCAGTATATGACTTCCTATAGAAGCTCAATAGTAAGTATGAGCATATCTCTACTAATTTTGGAGTTATTTTACATTTTAATTTCACCACTGAATATTGCAATGTTATATTTATTATAGGTTAGATCTATGTAGTTTCTAAAATTTGACACTTTTTTTTTTGCAAAAAAAAAAATTCATTTCAAATCTCCACTTAACTTTTGATCAGACATCTAGTAATTATACTCATAATTCCTATGGTTTAGGAGATATTTAGCTTTTAATTTTGAGAATTTTGGACAAGGGTGCACTGCAAAGACAGCCAAACCTAGACAGATGAAACCCAAAATTTACATGGATTGAGCTTAGATTATATATGTGATCTAAATCCAAGAGATGAGTACACAGGCTGTTGTAGTCTAGGAGGAGTAGAGCCAGCAGACGAGACAGGTTGGGACTGATAACATGTGTAATGCCAGCACTATGCTGGTGGTACAATATACAATATTAACCTGACTGTGAAGTATTGACAAAATTCCAATCTGTTTACAGTTCTAAGTTGCTAAATTTTTAACCGCTGTGTATAATGGGCAGGGGAACTAGTAAAATATTTTTTGCAGAACCCACCTTATGCCATGGTAATTATCAGTTTATTCAGCTACTTTAGATATATATGTTTAAAAACAAACAGCTCACGACTCCTATCTTCCAATTCAGTAGCAGCTAACATAAACTGATTCTGGCATAACCGAGCTATTTCGAACAATAAATATCAAATATCATAATCTTCACAACAGTTTTGGATATGTCTGAGAGATGAAGGAGACACTGTTGAAATTTCAAGGAAAATCATTACATTTCCTAACATTTCCCTTTTTTCAATCTTTTCCTCCTTTTCCACCCATTCCCTTTCACTTGTATTTTACATGGAACAGTCAACATACAGTGTGTTGAACATACTTGGATTTCAATTCCAACTAGAGGATCAGAGAGGCAATACTGCCTCCGGATATTGTACCACCAGCTGGAGTAAGCGCCACCATCACCACCACTACCACCTGTGCTGTGATTGACAAAATTAACTAATTGCAATAAACCAGTTCTTAAAATGTGCCAAAAAAAGGGAAAAACTGCATAACCTTTGTAAAAATGGTTTGATCGACCAGTTTTTGAGACATAACGAACAGAAAACTCAGTTCATGGTAAAATATAGCTCAAAGGTCAATTTCAATGTCACAAATTGTCAGTGTATGACTTCCCATTCAAGTCCAATAGTAGCAATGGGCATATCTCTGCCAGTTTTGTAGATACAAGGGACAGAAAAAGTTGCAAAGTTCAGTTCACGGTGAAAAGTAGGTCAAAGGTCAATTTCATGGTCACAGTTAGATTGCCAGTATATGACTTCCTATTCAAGTTCAATAGTAACTATGGGCATATATCTCTGCCAGTTTTGGAGATATAAAGGAACAAAATCTTACAAAGATAGTTCATGTTGAAAAGTAGGTCAAAAATCAATTTGAAGGTCACAGTAAGATTGCCAGTACATGATTTCCTATTCAAGTTCAATAGTAACTATGGCCCTATCTGTGCCAGTTTTGGAAATATAAGGGACTGAAATGTTGCAAAGTTCAGTTCATGATGAAAAATAGGTCAAAGGTCAATTTCAAGGTCACAGGAAGGTAGCCAGTATATGACTTTCTATTCAAGTTCAATAGTAACTATAGGCATATCTCTGCTAATTTTAAAGTATTTCACATTTTATTTTCATCACTGAATATTGCAACATTGTACTTTTTGATATAGCGCAACTCCTTAACCATATCAAAACAAAAAAAAGGATACCACATTCAGTATTGCACTTATCAAGTTCTACAAAATGAAAAAAACCATAGGTCTACAGTATTTTTGGTTTGAGAATTAGGGAGTTTTCGGTTTTGCCATTAGATTATATAATGGCCGTCTCCCCCCGTGAAAATGCACTGACTGACCCCAAACTCTTGAAAATAAAAGAAGTCCCTAATTGTAACCCCCAACTGTAATATGAGAGCTTAGGTCTGTGTAGTTTCTGAAAAATGGCAGAAACAAATACTTTTTGCAAAAATTCCCATTTTTTTTGGAAAATTTTGGCCCATTTGACCTTGAAATAAAGGACAAAGGTCAAATCTAAGGGCATATTTGGAATCTTCACATATGACTTTCGGTCAGACTTCTATAGAATTTTTCCCAAAATTCCTTCAGTTTGGGAGATATTTGGCATTGAATTTTCAAAAAAAAAAATTTGACAAGGGTGCATTTCAATGAGTGCCACACCCAGGCCATTGCACCGATTGAGACAAAAATAACAGGGGGTTCAAGTTGAGATTATATGTGACCTAAATCCAAGAGATGGGGACACGGGTCCTTGTAGTATAGGAGGAGAAGCGGTAACAGTAACTTGTATCTGGCGCCAGAATGCGGAGCCGGCAGAGCTGCAGGAGCCGTACGAGACGTGTCGGGACTAAAACCATGTGTACTGTCAGCGTACACGCTGGTGGTACTAATAAATTAAATTTTTATCATTGCTACTACTACTTAAAACAGGTATATAGAGCTTTGTTTGCTTTCTGTTTTAATAAATAAATAAATACCAGTCATCTGTAGTAGCTAATTAGAGTTCAGATGTACAAAGGTAAAATTCAAACTTGAAAAATAAGGGAGAAAAGAAAAAATGTCAATAATTCTGCACCAGAACTTAAAGACTATCATTTTGTTTAATTAGATACAGGATGTACATTTTAATTGTCTTGGTAAACAAAGTTCTCTTAAAGCCAATCTTTACTTTTATTTAAAAACTAGAGGATCAGAGAGGCGATACCGCCTCTGGATATTGTACCACCAGCTGGAGTAAGTGCATTCGTATGGAAACCCGCCCCCCCCCAAAAAAAAAAAAAAATAAAAAAAAAAACATGGACACCACCTCCAGTCTTGTGTTTGACAAGCTCTATAAAATGCAATAAGGCCACACTTTTTTAATTTTATGGATGACATCCTGCGCGCGCACCGATTTTCGTCCGTTCTCCAAAAA
>NW_019774981.1:7711-130279 GCF_001039355.2 Lingula anatina | reverse complement strand
AAATCGTGTCAACGAAATCAAACCGTCGTTGTTCAACGAATACAGATATTGTCCGACGGATGACAACCCGGCCGATCTCATAACACGCGGCACGACCGTATCGTCACTAGAAATCGCAACTATATGGTGGGAAGGACCCGCCTGGCTTGCACATGGAGATTGGCCCATAGGAGAGTACAACAGTACTGTAATGCATTTGAGAACGGAGCGGGCAGAGTTTGCCCCACTTACCCCAAGTGATTCGTTGAATGAGCAACTCTTTAAAAACAATCCAAATGTCATTGACCCTACGACCGCAGTTCAGGGTCATTCCGTTGAAACTGATATTTCCGACAAAGCCAACAACCAAAGAATGCGAGGAAATCAGCCGCTCACAACGAAAACAGACATTTCAAAGGTGATCGACATAGGCCGACATGGCACGCTTCCGAAACTATTAAACGTAACGGCATTGGTGCTCAGATTTGTTGCCGTTATGAAGGGAAAAATACACAAGACGTCATCTTACGTTATTACAAACGCCTCGCCTTCTGCAGAAGAAATCATTAATGCAGAAGAAATGTGGATCAAGTGTGTTCAAGAGAAAGCTTTCTATCAAGAACTTGACTCATTGAAAGGAGGGAAATCTAAATCAAATACTGTTAAGCAACTTGGTTTGTTTTTAGACAGTAATGGCATTATACGACTTACAGGTCGCTTACAAAACGCACCCTTGACTTACGACGGAAAACACCCGATACTATTACCACGGCGACATCCATTCACTTTGTTAGTGATAAATGACGCGCACAAACAAGCGCTACATTCCGGCATGCAATCAACTGTAACAAGTATCAGGCAGAGATTTTGGATCCCCAGAGCACGTGAAACTGTCAACCGCGTCCTACGTAAATGTGTGATATGCAGACGCTTGATCGGCAGACCCTATGCTTCTCCGGTTGCTCCGCCTCTACGAACGTTCAGAGTTCACGATGCTCCCCCGTTTACGGTCACTGGAGTTGATTTTACAGGGACACTCTACGTCAAAACGTCCACGAATTGTGAAGCGAAAGCCTACATATGTTTATTTACTTGCTCCGCTACTCGCGCCGTCCACCTGGAAGTTGTGAATGACTTATCTACATCTTCATTTATAAATGCATTTCGAAGATTCGCTGCCAGGAGATCACTACCTACGAAAATGATTAGTGACAACGCAACAACTTTTCATTCAGCCGCCAATGAAATCAATAAACTTTTCGAAAATGAAGATGTACGTCGATATCTAAGTCAAAATAGAGTGACGTGGGAATTCATTCCTAAAAGAGCACCGTGGTTTGGTGGCTTTTGGGAAAGATTAATTGGTCTCACGAAGAATGCAATGAGAAAAACACTAGGACGCGCTCGCATCACGCTAGACGAATTGCATACCATAACATCGGAAATAGAAGCAACACTGAATGACCGCCCCATTACCTACGTTAATGAGGGTGAACCTCTTACACCATCAATGCTTTTGAACGGACGTCGAATCAACACACTGCCTTGCCCACTGACAGATGAGGATGAAGGATTGGATCCGACGTTCGCACCAGATGGCAAAATCTCCAAAGAACGCTTGACAAAACGATTGAAACATGTGCAGGAGGTCAATGCACATTTCACACAAAGATGGACCTCCGAATATCTTACTGCGCTAAGAGAAAGGGACAATATGAATGGGGTTAAGCAAAATACTGTTCAAGTTGGAGACGTAGTACTAATTCATGAGGATATTAAACCTAGACTTTTGTGGGATTTGGGACTAATTACAAAACTGAACTACGGCAATGACGGGATAGTGCGATCAGCAACATTGAAAACTAAGTATGGAACAACAAATCGCCCTATTACGAAACTCTATCCTCTAGAAATTTCCGTTGATTATGACACTGCCCCTGACCTGAGAGAGGTCACACTGTCCAAAGAAATTACTGATGAAAACGTCAACATACCAGCCCGTAACACGAGACGCGCCGCCCAGCAAGCAAAAGAAAACATCGCTAGATGGATTCAAGAACTGAAATGAAAATGAACTTTGATTACTTATGAAACTATTAGACTGTTCAAATGAAACTGTTTGAGACATTTAATCAAGCGTATTAATGGATTATTTAACCTTATTATTGGAATATTTCTAATATTAGCGTTGCTATGGACTTCGTTTTTTGTTTCAATGACAATCTATTGCATAGATGTTTACATTAATCAGTACTTACTGACTAGTACATCGCAAGGACTTGTTGATATGACTTACGTTTAATGGAATTTTTGGATTTCTTGCTTATTTTATAACACTTAATGCTTTCATGTTTACTTTTACAACTTGTTGCCCCCGGAGAATGTTGGAACGTATGGAAAAAGCATGTCCATGCAAACGAAGCGCACTATCAGTTGTAGTAACGTATTTTAAAGCTCGTATGTCAATGTCTGTAGTGGACATGGATTTAGTTTTAGCTCCGCCTCCTATTGCCTACTTTGTATATATTCACGCCCTGCTCATTGAGTGGGTAGTTTTTGATCAGTCTCTGTAGATAATAAACGTGTGTAGTTTTTGATCAGTCTCTGTAGATAATAAACGTGTAGTTTTTCAACTCTCGTTTTTTCTCTGAACCGCATACCGACAAAGTTGGTGAAATTGATAAAGCCTGCCGGTGTTAAGCCACTGGTTGATTTGATTTAATTTGCCCTCTGGTGTTGTTTNCGAGTGTATTACCGTACACAAAGAAAGCAAGGCGAGTGACTACGAAAAAGAATGTGTTAAGTTATCTCTTGATTCTTTGCAAAATATGAGTAAATCGGAATTGAAACCATAGGGTCTAGCAGTTTGAGGCCCTGCATCATTATCTACTGAGAGACGATGTTATTTGCGTGCTGCCCACAGGTTACGGCAAGTCCCTGATATTCAGCCTTATCTTTGATTGGTCCGGATTTGAACAAAGCGCGCTTTGACTCGTTCGAGTTCATTGGCTAGATCGTTTAATGAGTCATTGAGTGCGGGCTTTTAAATTTGATTGGCGGGCGGCGGAGGCAATCGAATCTGGTCAGAGGTTACTTGACACGATGAAGATAGGCTACAGTGAAGAGGTTAGTGTCAAGTGAGCTCTGAAGCTCAGGGTGCCTATTGCCTACTTTGTATATATTCACGCCCTGCTCATTGAGTGGGTAGTTTTTGATCAGTCTCTGTAGATAATAAACGTGTAGTTTTTCAACTCTCGTTTTTTCTCTGAACCGCATACCGACATGGGGTTTCTGTTGATTTAACTTTATCTTGTAGTTGGTTATATAAATCCCAGAATGCACGAGGGTTGGTTGTTTGCAGATTTTCTAGTGACCGAAAAATGCTGTCCCTAAACATGTTCCGTTTTCTGTTTAGCAGTTTCTTGTATAATTTTTTCTTTTTGTTAATTTCTATTAGAAGATTTTCTTTACAGGGGTTATGTTTTACTGAACGTGCCTTCCTTTTAATGTCTCGAAATAGTTCCCTATGTACAATCATTATCGTACCAGTGCTTACTTGTCTTTTTACCTCTTTTCTTATTACTGGGGATTTTCTTATGTAGACCTGCTTCCCTACCTAGTTCGTCTAGGGTTTTATTAAAATCAGACAGTCTAAGGTCAACCCCTTCCATTGACGGATCATAGTGTTTATCTATAAAGGCTTTGAGAGTACCTGTTGACTCTTTTTGGGCCAGGTGGGTTTTCCAGCGCTCTGATGCCTTATTTGTCCAGTGGAATCTGGCTGGGGGGCATGTAAGGTCATCGGTATTGGCCAAGACATCCAGGTAAGAACACACCTGTGTGTTTAGGGTGCATGAGATCAGACAATGGATGGAGAAGGGAGTAAGCTCATGAACTTGGAAGTACTCTGTCTGATCTAGTATAGAAATCTGACATACCATGTAGTCTATTACACTAGGAAAGCCTCTGTAGCTGTAGCACGTACAATAGCCAGCAGTGTCACCAAGTTTCCTACCATTAACTAATCTGATACCTGTACTCCTACAGAGAGTAAAAGGTTTAGAGCCAATCAAAAATTCGCAGACGAAAGTCAAGGCAAAATTGGCCAATCATAATCCTGCTTACATTTTACCTGTAAATGTCAATGCCCAAGGAACGTGTAAACAATGTCGGTTACTAGGCTGTCAAGTTGAGAAGTTTCCGTAAAAAATGAGGTCCAAATGGCTCTAAATCAGACCAAGCGTGAGTGTATGCTCACTCTTAGCTTACAGACACATCCACTGTACTGACCCAAGCTGCATTAGGTAAGTTGGTGATGGTGTAAAAGAATTTCGAGTGGAGCATATGCTAATTGCTGCATGTGTTTGAGGCGGGGAGTGCTGCAGCAGAAAATGGCTATGTCGTTCTTGCACATGGATTTTGCGGTATGACTGAAATGCGCAATACACCGCAATACAGCGCAACACAGCGCAATACACTTCAAAAATCAAATCCAGTTGCAATTACACTAAAGAAATGACCATTCCCAGCAAAGTAGGGTGATATAAAAACAACCTATATTAATAGGTAAGTAATATCGTTGATATAACTTAACAAATCAGCAAGACTTTTAATCATATTGTCCGGTTGGCAGCCATGTTGGCGAGTGGCTCTTCTTGGAATTATTACTGGTCAAGAAGAGCTACTCGCCAACCAAACTGACCAAACAATGAAAAAATTGTCAAGTTGTATCAGCAATATTAATTACTATGTACTATATTTTGCTTTTATATCACCCTATTTTATTTGAGATTACCCTTTCCTGTGTTTACTTGCAACTGGACTTGTGTTATCAAGTGTATTGCGCATTTCAGTCTCACCCTGGATTTTGTGAACCCCTTTTGACGTTTCGCTGTGTTTCAATTTCTAGATTTCATTTATCAGTGCAAGTAATTGGTGCGTCCTTGTGGAAAAGTAATTTTTAGATGTTTAGAATAAACAATACTAACTTCTTAGATTTACTTAGGAAAGTTAATTACATGTAGGTATAATTTAATTTAATGTATAGTTGTTGAAAATAAATACATTTTAAATGTGACAATATGATTTAACTCACCCAACATTTATGTACTGCAGGGTTATTGTGACGGGTGACACTCCAATACAAAAGAGAAGACTGTATTTGTACTCATACGGTTGATTTATTGTCTCTTTACACAAACTTGTGTGACGATACTTGTGTGTATGGTTTAAATCTGTAAATAAAATAAAAGAAAAAATGCTTAAATAACTGACAAAAAACCTAGAGCACATTATATATAGAAATAAAGAAACAAACAGATAAATAAATATTAATAAAGTGAATACATTAAATAATAAAGAAAAATGACACTTCTTTTGAATTATCCACGTGTCCACACCCAAATTTTACTGAGACTTTTAAATACCACAATTTAATTTATTTACCTAAAACTAAATTTTCACTCAATATGAATTTGATAGTAACAATGACAGTTGTTAAAAGCAAAGTACATGAAACTTACAATTTTTTTGTCCTCTTTTTGTATGACAAATTTCTATCTTCTTGGATGTCTGCATAAACTCAACTGCTTGCACCTAAGCTGTCTGTCTAATCAACTACTCATGCTAAGTGGTAAGTGGCAGTGCCTATTATTAATAGGGGTGTGTGGACTATACTATATGGTAGGGGTGACAGGTTATGTCCTTTACAGTTATATTTGAATCATGAAGTAGCAAATTACTGATAGATACACTCTCTATATTAACCCATTACAGTGACGTCATATTTGCTCCGTAACACTAGTCCAGCGGCCATACTGGAGGGAAAGAACGAGGGGAATAGTAGCATAAATATAGGTGAACCAAATAAAATGAAATAATCTTCATATCGCGAACAAGTACACCAAAAGGAAAATAGTATATACATGTGAAAACTTCAGCTGATCAGCGTGATCAACCCATAGGGTAAACTCAAGACAGTCCAAAAACGTGAAATCCTGACCTACCCCTGTATCCCAACATCGTGGAATTGTCAGAAGCTAGTTCAGTTATCTTGTACTTCACTTTTCTTGTTCATTGGGTAATAACAGTTATAGTTTTAGAGAGTTTACTGTGTAATCATAAGTTCAACCTTTTATAGAGGCAACTTTTTACATAAAGGATAGATATAAGGAGAAATTTGAGCTGACCATCGGGATCAAAGAAGACAGTATGCAGGGTTGTGACAAGAAATATTGCTGTCAGATATGATTTAACTGTACATCATGAAGCTGTCAGAAATTATTTCAGCATTCTTGTGCTTCATTTTGGTTCATTAGGAAGTATTTGTAACATGACTGTTGTTTGAGAGTTCAATATTTTACCATGAATTCAACCATTCACAGAAGCAACATTGTTAGCATTTTATTATAAGTCCAGACCTTCACAGAAGCAATGTATTTTTCAAACTTATGACATTCAATGTAACATAACAACAAGTCAGTTCATGAATTGATCTTTATGTAGCGGTGCACTTCCTCAGCAATCCAGTACAACAACGCTGTGCTTTCTTTTTCATAAATTTAATAGGTTAACGATATATAAGCTACTAAGCAGTGCACAAGCTGCTCAGCGTCTGCTACGCCGCCATGTTCCTTTTTCCCCCCGATGTTACCCTGGTTTATGCACACCGGCACTATATTTACCCCGTTACATGCCTCCCCGGGCAGATAAGACTCGTCCCGAGTCTCCAACCTAGTAACTACCGATTATAACTAAGTCCCAACACACTAAATCAACACTGGGTCTAAATCCTTGAAAAAGTTCACAACATTAATATCAACACTATTAACAGTAAAATTCCAGGTGAAATGTCTCTTTTAACAGTAAAAGTTCCAGTTAAAATGTTTTTTTTTTTAAATCCTCTGTCAAAACAACTAACTTGTCCAACATTAACGTGCATATAAACAACAACAATCATAACTGATGAAACCCACAAAATGCCATTCATAAGAGTTAATCTGCATTAATCTGTTAGTAGCCATCTCCAATAGCTGCCACAAAGTCTCTGTATTTGGTGGGTCGCCGCACCACTCTTCCTGATCGGGTTGTGACCAAGGGTTCTCCACTGTCCTGCGAAGCTCCCTTGTCCTTTCCAGCGTCTACAGTCGCTTCTTCTGTCTTTTCTTCCACTGGGATGTGCTCCTCTCCCTCACAACAGGCAGTAGCCTCCGGCGCTGCAAACGAATTTCTACTGGTATGTACAATGTAACCTTCTGCTGGAAGTACAGGGGCAAGACGAAGTTGCTCTTGAAAAATGTTGGGTCTAGGTACATGTATTTTTGATTCATCTTCCTCCGTCACATAGTCTGAATCTGCTTGAAGTGGGTTAGGTATCCTTGGTGCCTCATAGGGTTTCAGTCTGTTGTGGTGTACAACCATTTTCTTCTTCGTCACCTCATGTTGTATGCGGTAAGTGACACCTGGCATGCCCTCTGCATTCTGGAATCTTTTCTTCACAATATAAGGCCCTTCCCAAGGAAGTGCTAGTTTTCTGTGCCTTGTTTTGGACACCATGACTAGTAACCACACTTTGTCACCCTCTCTATATGGGTGATGATGAGCCCATTTATCATACACCTTTCTTTGCCTCTCCTGTGCCAGGGCTGTATGCTCTTTGGTTGTATCAAAGGCCGCCTGTAGTTCGTTGTGTATGTCCTTTGCGTAAAACCCAGCCTGCTTCCAATACTGTGGTGTTGGTGTACCATAAATGATGTCTGGTGGCAAACGTGGTTCTCTTCCATGCATAAGGAAAAATGGTGAGAATCCTGTACTCTCGTGAACACTAGCATTGTACGCCAAGGCAAGTGGCCCTAATTTTAGGTCCCAGTCTTTACAGTCTTCCTGTGATGTTTTGGCGATCATGTTCTTTAGCGTCTTATTGAAACGTTCCACCATGCCATTTCCCTGGGGGTGGTATGATGTTGTTCTCGATTTGTAGATCTGTAGCAGGGCACATAACTCCTGACACAGACCTGCCTCAAACTGACGACCTTGGTCAGAGTGGAGACTCTCCGGGACGCCATGCTCCCTGACATACTCCCTAAATAATATGTCAGCTACAGTCTGGGCCGTTTGATCTTTCATTGGATAAACATTGACATATTTGGTGAAATGGTCCTCTACTACCAAAACATACTTGTTTCCCCGGGATGTTGCAGGCAATTCTGTAATGTCTGTGCAAACCAACTCTAAGGGTCTACTACTTGAAATACTTTCCATGGGTGCTCGCATGGCTGGCAGGGGTTTCCGTCTGCCCACACAACCGGGACATGTTCTACAATAGTCATGCGTCTCTTGCATCATTCCGGGCCAATAAAATCTCTCCTGAAGCTTCCTGAGAGTTTTGTTTCTGCCTAAATGGCCACCTCCTGCTGTCAGTGAATGTATGTCATGTAATGCCGATAGACGTAGACCTGGTGGCATTACCTGACGATAGATCACCTTATCACGTTTTGGAATCTGCCACTGGTAACACAGTGTTTCGTTAACAATGGATAAATTTTCAAAATGTCTCCAGAAGGTTCGTAACACGCGTCCTTGGTTCTTAATTTGGTGCCAATCTGGTTTATTTCCAGATCTGACCCAATTCTTCACCAGTGAAATATCAGGGTCTAGGTCCTGTTCTGATCCTATGGAGCCAGCGATGGATGGGTCTGCTGTGGCTTCTGGTGAGACTGTGGTTACTCGAACCCTTTTTGTTGAGTCTCTCTCCTCTTTTCCTTTTCTCCCATCTTTCCCTTCCTTCTCCGCACCTTTCTCCATCACATAATCTCCACAGTTGAGCATACCGTTTGCCTGAGTGGTGGAAGAAGTGCTTGTCCTTTGTTTGTATTTTCTTGGTTCCAATGCAGGACAGGAGGTCTTTCCTTGAGCAGCCGGTGGATCCCTGTCGGATGATAAAGTGTCTGGCATCCTGCTCAGAGCATCAGCTGCTCCATTTTGTTTTCCAGGGCGGTATCTTATCTCCAGGTCTCCAAACGAGGATAACTCAATTGCCCATCTACTTCTCCTTCCTGATACTTCTGCTTCTAAATTCAAGCTTTTGTGGTGAGTGAGTGGTTTATGGTCAGTGTAGATGGTTAGATTCGAGCCCCATACATACACATGGAACTGTCTGAGAGCCCATATAATTGCCCAAAACTCCTTGTCGAATGTGGCCCATTTTCGTTCAGTTTTACTGAGTGATTTGCTTGCAAACACAATTGGGCGCTCCATGCCATCTTGTTCCTGAGACAAGACTGCACCCACAGCCGTGTCTGATGCATCTGTGTTTAAGATGAATGGCTCACCCCACCTTGGATGAGCTAGTACGGGAGGGGTAATCAACTTTTCTTTTAACCGCTGAAAGCTCAACTCACACTCTTCCTTCCAACCGAAAGGTGTACCAGCTTCCAGCAAGCTATTCAGTGGTCTTGCTATGTCAGCGAATCCTTCAACAAACCGACGGTAGTATGAGGCGAGTCCTAAAAAGCTCCGAACCTCTTGCTGATTCTTGGGTCTTGGCCAATTCTTGACCTTCTCCACGTTACTGGGATCTGGGCGTATCCCCTCTTTTGATACTTCATGGCCGACATTAATTGTTTTCGGCTGTGCAATTTTGCATTTACTAGGCTGCAACTTGAGGTTTGCTTCACGCAGCCTCCTAAATACTTCCTCTAGTGTCTCCAAATGTTCCTCGAAAGTACGTGTATAGATGAATAAATCATCCAAGTACGTGGACATTACCCTCCAGTTCATGCCACTAAACACAAGCTCAATAAGCTTTGCGAAAAGCGGTGGCGCATTGCATAAGCCAAACGGAAGTCTGGTGAAACGGTACAGATCTGGACCAAATGAGAAAGCGGTCTTATCACGATCTTCTTCAGATACAGGCACCTGCCAATACCCACTGGTCAGGTCTAGCGTCGTGAATATTGTAGCACCCGCCATACCTGAGAGTACATCGTCGATCCTTGGCAAGGAGTGGGCATTTTTCACTGTAACCGAGTTTAACTTGCGATAGTCTATGCAGAAACGTATATCGCCATTTTTCTTTCTCACCAAAACTATTGGAGAGGACCAGGGACCATAACATGGTTCGATTATGCCATCTTCCAGCATACCTTGAACTTGCTTCTCTACTTCATCCCTCAAGTGAAATGGGACTCTCCTGGGTTTCTGCTTTATTGGATCTGCACTGCCTGTATTGATGGTGTGAGAAAGGATATTGGTGAGACCTCTGTCATTCTGATCTTTACTGAATACGTCACTGTTCCGTTCCAAACACTCCCTGAGCTTCATCATCTGATTATCTGTGAGGTCACATCCCGACAGATCAATTTGGGGACACCCATCTCTTGACTTTTCTGCCTTTTCGTGCTCACCGTCAGACTCTAACAGCTCATACATTCCTCTAACTTTTGAACATTCGTGCTCACTAAGACAATGAAATTCACCAACAAACTGCCCTTGTTTAACGAACAAAGGTTGATCTGAAACATTGATAACACGGAGGGGAATAAGTGCTTGTTTAGCATTGGCCAAAACTCGTGCTAGACCAATTCCACTTTCTTGAGATGGTTCAAAAACTCCTTCATAACTCAACATAGGCCTACCTCTTTGGTGTACCAGATGTCCATGGCAAATAATCTCTGAACAAGGTGGCACCCAGCAGTCTTCAGCCATATTGACCCTGCACACACTGGGGGGTCGCGAAGGACTCAGTTCTAATGGATGTGAGACTCCACCAATTACTAGCTCGCGTTTACCCGGATTCATAGCTATACCATGTGCCAATATAAAATCCCACCCGATGATCAGTGAATTGTCTACATTACTTCCAACACGGAAGCGATGATTAAAAGACTGGTCCCCGATTGACACTGTTATATATGAGCAACCCTTTATGGTTAGAATGTCTCCAGTTACTGAGGATGGTCTCTCCTTGGACTCCTCTAGTATCATCTCTGGCGGCTGACATTCTTTCCAACAATTTTCATGAATAACAGATATATCAGCTCCTGTATCTAGAAGCGCAAGAACCTCTTTACTTCCAACTTTTACTTTCACAAGTGGTGTGGGTTTTACTGGGTCTTCAAAAAATTGTGTGACTGACGACTGACCCATGTCGACAGCCCTTAGTATTCCCCCTCCCCTTGCTGCAAAGACGGACAGTTACGCCATTTGTGTCCTCGCTCCTTGCAATAATCACATAAACCTTGGAAGGTATGATCAATTTTCCTAGGTTCAAATTCCATTGCATTCCGAGCATTGGTTGGCCAGCGGTCCTTTCTCTCACATGCCATTTGACAGCCCTGACTCTTGCCACTTACAGGAGCTACTGTATTCCTACCTCGTGGAAAATTGGGTTTTGTGTGGTAACGGTCCTTNTAGTTTTTCGTTTAATTCTGTAAGTTGCCTCTGGACTGCGTGTAAGAGAGGGTCACCCTTACCCATAACATCTAATTTCATGTGGATGTCTTCTAACTGGTCTCGAATATCTAAAAAGTCAAAAGGTTCTTCCTTACCTTTCATTTCCTTTGTTTGTCCCGTTGCCATCTTCTTTTCGGATAGAATACGTTCTCCTCTGGATGTCTGTCTGGTGACTGGTCCCTCTCTATCTGACATTATTCATGTCGAAAGTCTCTTCCTCTTTTTGCATCCTCCACCATATGTGACGACGTTACTGACTTTGTCTTGGTGGCGCGAGGTAATAACTAAACAATTCCATGTTTTCCCATATTCTTTATTATCGCTTTCTAACTACGCTATCTACAGTTTATTCCTCTACGTTCAACCTCTTACATCGTTCTCTCCGTCTACATTACATTCTTCGCTTAAGTACAATAAGGTCGTGTCAATCAACTAAAGTGACATTACAAACACTCCCCGCTCTTATTCGCTGCATGCTGTCACGTACTAACGTTACACTTGCAGTAGCCTCCGGCGCTGCAAACGAATTTCTACTGGTATGTACAATGTAACCTTCTGCTGGAAGTACAGGGGCAAGACGAAGTTGCTCTTGAAAAATGTTGGGTCTAGGTACATGTATTTTTGATTCATCTTCCTCCGTCACATAGTCTGAATCTGCCTGAAGTGGGTTAGGTATCCTTGGTGCCTCATAGGGCTTCAGTCTGTTGTGGTGTACAACCATTTTCTTCTTCGTCACCTCATGTTGTATGCGGTAAGTGACACCCGGCATGCCCTCTGCATTCTGGAATCTTTTCTTCACAATATAAGGCCCTTCCCAAGGAAGTGCTAGTTTTCTGTGCCTTGTTTTGGACACCATGACTAGTAACCACACTTTGTCACCCTCTCTATATGGGTGAT
Organism: Lingula anatina; assembly: GCF_001039355.2. Next base: position 117,952 of record NW_019774981.1, on the reverse strand, counting down.
GATGAGCCCATTTATCATATACCTTTCTTTGCCTCTCCTGTGCCAGGGCTGTATGTTCTTTGGTTGTATCAAAGGCTGCCTGTAGTTCGTTATGTATCTCCTTTGCGTAAAAGCCAGCCTGCTTCCAATACTGTGGTGTTGGTGTGCCATAAATGATGTCTGGTGGCAGACGTGGTTCTCTCCCATGCATAAGGAAAAATGGTGAGAATCCTGTACTCTCGTGAACACTGGCATTGTATGCCAAGGCAAGTGGCCCCAATTTTAGGTCCCAGTCTTTACAGTCTTCCTGTGATGTTTTGGCGATCATGTTCTTTAGTGTCTTATTGAAACGTTCCACCATGCCATTTCCCTGGGGGTGGTATGATGTTGTTCTCGATTTGTAGATCTGTAGCAGGGCACATAACTCCTGACACAGACCGGCCTCAAACTGACGACCTTGGTCAGAGTGGAGACGCCATGCTCCCTGACATACTCCCTAAATAATATGTCAGCTACAGTCTGGGCCGTTTGATCTTTCATTGGATAAAAATTGACATATTTGGTGAAATGGTCCTCTACTACCAAAACATACTTGTTTCCCCGTGATGTTGCAGGCAATTCTGTAATGTCTGTGCAAAACAACTCTAAGGGTCTACTACTTGAAATACTTTCCATGGGTGCCCGCATGGCTGGCAGTGGTTTCCGTCTGCCCACACAACGTGGACATGTTCTACAATAGTCATGCGTCTCTTGCATCATTCCGGGCCAATAAAATCTCTCCCGAAGCTTCCTAAGAGTTTTGTTTCTGCCTAAATGGCCACCTCCTGCCGTCAGTGAGTGTATGTCATGTAATGCAGATAGACGTAGACCTGGCGGCATTACCTGACGATAGACTACGTTATCACGTTTTGGAATCTGCCACTGGTAACAAAGTGTTTCATTAACAATGGATAAATTTTCAAAATGTCTCCAGAAGGTTCTTAACACGCGTCCCTGGTTCTTAATTTGGTGCCAATCTGGTCTATTTCCAGATCTGACCCAACTCTTCACCAGTGAAATATCAGGGTCTAGGTCCTGTTCTGATCCTATGGAGCCAGTGATGGATGGGTCTGCAGTGGCTTCTGGTGACACTGTGGTTACTCGAACCCTTTTTGTTGAGTCTCTCCCATCTTTCCCTTTTCTTCCATTTTTCTCTTCCTTCTCCACACCTTTCTCCATCACATAATCTCCACAGTCGAGTGCACTGTTTGCCTGAGTGGTGGAAGAAGTGCTTGTCCTTTGTTTGCATTTTCTTGGTTCAAATTCAGGACAGGGTGTCTGTCCTTGAGCAGTAGATGAATCCCTGTCAGATGATAAAGTGTCTGGCATCCTGCTCAGAGCATCAGCTGCTCCATTTTGTTTTCCAGGGCGGTATCTTATCTCCAGGTCTCCAAACGAGGATAATTCAATAGCCCATCTACTTCTCCTTCCTGATACCTCTGCTTCTAAATTCAAGCTCTTGTGGTGAGTGAGTGGTTTATGGTCAGTGTAGATGGTTAGATTCGAGCCCCATACATACACATGGAACTGTCTCAGAGCCCATATAATTGCCCAAAACTCCTTGTCAAACGTGGCCCATTTTCGTTCAGTTTTACTGAGCGATTTGCTTGCAAACACAATTGGACGCTCCATGCCATCTTGTTCCTGCGACAAGACTGCACCCACAGCCGTGTCTGATGCATCTGTGTTTAAGATGAATGGCTCACCCCACCTTGGATGAGCTAGTACTGGAGGGGTAATCAACTTTTCTTTTAACCGCTGAAAGCTCAACTCACACTCTTCGTTCCAACTGAAAGGTGTACCAGCTTCCAGCAAGCTATTCAGTGGTCTTGCTATGTCAGCGAACCCCTCAACAAACTGACGGTAGTATGAGGCGAGTCCTAAAAAACTCCGAACCTCATGCTGATTCTTGGGTTGTGGCCAATTCTTGACCTTCTCCACGTTACTGGGATCTGGGCAAATCCCCTCTTTTGATAATTCATGGCCGACATTAATTGTTTTCGGCTGTGCAGTTTTGCATTTACTAGGCTGCAACTTGAGCTTTGCTTCACGCAGCCTTCTAAATACTTCCTCTAGTGTCTCCAAATGTTCCTCAAAAGTACGTGTATAGATGAATAAATCATCCAAGTATGTGGACATTACCCTCCAGTTCATGCCACTAAACACAAGCTCAATAAGCTTTGCGAAAAGTGGTGGCGCGTTGCATAAGCCAAACGGAAGTCTTGTGAAACGGTACAGATCTGGGCCAAATGAGAAAGCTGTCTTATCGCGATCTTCTTCAGACACAGGCACCTGCCAATACCCACTGGTCAGGTCTAGCGTTGTGAATATTGTAGCACCTGCCATTCCTGAGAGTACATCGTCGATCCTTGGCAAAGAGTGGGCATTTTTCACTGTAACTGAGTTTAACTTGCGATAGTCTATGCAGAAACGTATATCGTCATTTTTCTTTCTCACCAAAACTATTGGAGAGGACCAGGGACCATAACACGGTTCAATTATGCCATCTTCTAGCATACCTTGAACTTGCTTCTCTACTTCATCCCTCAAGTGAAATGGGACTCTCCTGGGATTCTGCTTTATTGGATCTGCACTGCCTGTATTGATGGTGTGAGAAAGGATATTGGTGAGACCTCTGTCATTCTGATCTTTACTGAATACGTCACTGTTCCGTTCCAAACACTCCCTGAGCTTCATCATCTGATTATCTGTGAGGTCACATCCTGACAGATCAATTTGGGGACAACCATCTCTCGACTTTTCTGCCTTTTCGTGCTCACCGTCAGACTCTAACAGCTCATACATTCCTCTAACTTTTGAACATTCGAGCTCACTAAGACAATGAAATTCACCAACAAACTGCCCTTGTTTAATGAACAAAGGTTGATCTGAAACATTGATAACACGGAGGGGTATAAGTGCTTGTTTAGCATTGGCTAAAACTCGTGCTAGACCAATTCCACTTTCTTGAGATGGTTCAAAAATTCCGTCATAACTCAACATAGGTCTACCTCTTTGGTGTACCAGATGTCCATGGCAAATAACCTCTGAACAAGGTGGCACCCAGCAGTCTTCAGCCATATTGACCCTGCACACACCGGGGGGTCGCGAGGGACTCAGTTCTAATGGATGTGAAACTCCACCAATTACTAGCTCGCGTTTACCCGGATTCATAGCTATACCATGTGCCAATATAAAATCCCACCCAATGATCAGTGAATTGTCTACATTACTTCCGACACGGAAGCGATGATTGAAAGACTGGTCCCCGATTGACACTGTTATATTTGAGCAACCCTTTATGGTTAGAATGTCTCCAGTTACTGAGGATGGTCTCTCCTTGGACTCCTCTAGTATCATCTCTGGCAGCTGACATTCTTTCCAACAATTTTCATGAATAACAGATATATCAGCTCCTTTATCTAGAAGCGCAAAAACCTCTTTACTTCCAACTTTTAATTTCACAAGTGGTGTGGGTTTTACTGGGTCTTTGAAAAATTGTGTGGCTGACGACTGAACCATGTCGACAGCCCTTAGTGTTCCCCCTCCCCTTGCTGCAAAGACGGACAGTTACGCCATTTGTGTCCTCGCTCCTTGCAATAATCACATAAACCTTGGAATGTATGATCAGTTTTCCTAGGTTCAAATTCCGTTGCATTCCGTGCATTGTTTGGCCAGCGACCCTTCCTCTCACATGCCATTTGACAACCCTGACTCTTGCCACTTACAGGAGCTATGGTATTTCTACCTCGTGGAAAATTGGGTTTTGTGTGGTACCGGTCCTTGCTCCGTCCATTAAAAGTTTCAGGTGATCTCATGGCACCTGTGTTGGCACCAGAACCAAACACAAGATTANTGGACGATGAAAGCACAGATTTTCAAGATCCCAGACAGAAAATCAGGTCTCTTTATAAGAGGGATAATCACCTAGGAGTTCTTTCAACGCAGGATGAAGGGCTGATTAGGATAAGTCCAACCAACTCGGAGCAAAATTTGACAGAAGTGGACCATATTGTGTCTGTGTTTGTTGTGGCTTTTGATACAAAAGCAGGTAATCAGTCACTAACAGTGAATTTGCAGGTATTATATGTATGATTATGATTCAGTAAGGTGTTATCGATATCAAGTACGCGGTCGTTATGTAAAATCAGAAAGATAGTACATGTACTGGTACATGTACCAAGTATGCTAGCTTGGATATTTACTGATTTATTTTCACCAAATTGATTTGAATTGTTTTTAAAAAGTTAAAAATTATATCAAAGTGATGCGCGATACAGTACATGTGTATATGGCTCTGGTACGGATAAATATGGTATACTAGTACAGTAGTAGCCTATATCATTCGACGGCTATGAGTATACATGAAAATGTGCTGGAGGCTACCAGTGATAACCCCCCCCCCCCCCACATCACCCCTTTTTTAAGCCAGGAGATATAACAGTGTAGTATGTAACAAAAAGGTATCTGTCCTATGAAACTTGATATACCGGTATAATGGATCGAGTTATTTTATTTATTTTAATTAAGATAATACCAATATGCTTAAAGGTGCATGTTAATTTATTTAAGATAAACAGTATGTGTACTATTTATTTTTCATTCCAGGAAATGTGATAGAGTGGTGCCTTCCACAAGAAATGGATCTTGAGGGAGTAGAATTTAAATCTATGCCAAGCGGGTCACATCATCTCTTAAAAGATTTTGTGTAAGTATAGGGTACTCAACTTAGGGTTCATCATTCTGTACTTGGAATATTTCAGGTGTTCTGTAAATAAGTAAAGATACAAGCTATGCAAATACCCATATTTACTAAGTTTTCTGCTGCATTGATCTGTTAGAAATGAAGCTGGGCATTCCCATGCCTGTTACTGAGTTCAGAAATAGAGATTAGAAATATGCATTTGTACGTTTGATAGTGTATGTTTATGATTGCATAAATACATTGTATACTTAACCATGCATTTTTTTCATTCAATAAAATTTTATCATGCTTGCTGCTTAATTATTTTAAATGGAAACTTACAGACTTGTGTCCTTTATGAGGGTGAAAAATGAACTTTCAAATTAATTTATGTGTATCCATTTGTATGACCAGGAAGTTAACATGTCATGGACATGCCTGTAGACAATTTGGGCTGACCTTTCTCTGTCCCAACTTTGATTAAGTTCATATTCCATTTTGTTCTCCAGTGTTTGTTGTAGTAGTGGTCACGGGAGAAACAGGGATTGCATTTGCTTCCTATGGCAGATCTCACTTGAAGCTCTCCTGTCCTTAAATTCAGTTTTCCTTAAAAAAAGAAAATACTATTTAGGAAAAAAAGAAAACCTTTTTCTACTCACCGTACAATTTCGAAATATGTGTATGGTACTTTTATTTGTGATGTTTCGTCATTTTTAAGGTCTGAATTGGGGAAGGTAAGTAGCTTAAAAAGTGTGCAGGATATGTTGTCCTGGAAAACATGCCCTAGAAACATTTTCAATTGCAGTAAAACTTTAACCAGATAACAAGTCTCCAGCTTTGGACTGTACCAACAAGGGTTAACCCAAGTTGGATATAAACCCATCTTGGGACTGTATGTATACTATGTTCTTGAAGCCAGGTGTCTAACCTTAAGTGCAGTGTGAGAACCTGTGTGTTGGGTTCTTTGGGAGTTAGTTCATATTGATTTCCTGTGTACAGCATGGTTAACTAAGCAGATAAATCAACACATCATCAACATGCTTGTGGTCATGTTACCATTAAAAATGCACCAGCCTTGCTATTACTGATAAGGAAGCCTGCCAAATGCTTGGTAAATTTAGATGTATGATGGTGATTACTTGTAGAATTTAATTTGCAGCAGAATTGATTACGCTTTTCTATGTAACACTAGTATGTTTTGTTATTGTGCTCGGAAAAGCTAAGTAGAAAGTTATGAATAACTAGTTTGGCATATGTCAGAAAAGCATATTTTTGTGAAAAAAATAGAATAATTGAAGTCATGAGGGACAGTTTTGAGGAAGATTTTTAGCCCAAAAATTGGCCAGTTTGTCCTCCAAATGTACAACAATTTGCTGGTCCAGCTAACAAACTAACAAACTAGCAAAATTTATAGTTGCAAAAAAATTATTGCAAGAAAAAATATATATATTTTTAGGTTTGCTTGTTTCAGGTACACTGGCCTTTGGCATGAGGCTAGTGGCTATCATGAGTGGCCAACTATTGTGTTGGCGTCTGTTTGTGACATGATGATGATTTTCTCAATCTGTGATGCAGTTTTTAATGCAGTGAGATACCCAGTACATGCATGAGTTACATTCTTGACTTGTTTAATACATCCATACCAATTTTCTGCAGTGTGCATTTATCACGTAATTACTGAAGTAAGCTATTCCATCAAAATTGCCATTTTTTTCATCAATCAGTACACAAAGTATCATCAATTATACAATGAATTGCGAATGTGCCTGCTATCCATAATTTTCACTTTGGAGAAGAGTACTTTCAGGTATTATTCTGGTTTGTATAATACATCTAAGGCAGTAAACGAAAAGATGGTGACATTTTCAGAACTGTGTTTGTACTAGTACATAAAGAGCACTGTACGTTGCATTAATAGCTACATGTACAACGCATCTTCTTTCTGATGCATCTTGGTAACTTGCTTTTTGTCAGTGTTTGTACAGTGAATTAGCTGAGGGCGGGATATTGATTCTTGTTAACTCATGTGTAGGATGTTCTCTGAAGGCGCATTTACATTGCAGTTGTAACATCTTAATTTAATACTATATACTGTCTCAGCTGAATATGATTCCTAATCATCCATACAACTGGGCATGGCTAGTGTCTTAAATCAATTATTTCTCTGAAGGATGGTACAATGGAGAGACAAGATTTATCCTACCTGGTTTGAAGGTTTCATAATCAAAGAGGGCCTGTTTCACAAACATTTCAGATCAGTTTTTGGGCTAGAATCGTAGCCCACTAAGAATATTGATTTAAATCAGTTATGTTTCTGATGTGTGGGACGATAAAAAGATCAGAGCTGCACCATGTGGTGAACTTCTGATAATCACAGGGTCCACAGAGATGGTATTTACAAAATCCAGAAAATATCTAAAAGATCACCTCATTTTATCTCTGTTCTTCTACCTAAGCTTTTGAGAAAATTGTCATTTTATTGGCTGAAATTTTATTCTCATTGATCATGTACAATAGCCCATTTAAGAATGTTTAGTGCATTTAATGTGAAGCAGCCATGTATTCATAAAAAAAAAACTCTGAGTAGACCAATTTGACAAAGTCACAATTAATGTACATAAGTCATCTATCCAATTATAAGTCTTTGCTATGCCTCAACACTTACTTTTTGTGAAAAGCATGGAGTACTTGTAAGTCCCTGAAGTTAAGACCACAGTATTTTGTGTTGATGCGTTTTAGAGTAAGCTTGACCAATATTGACCATAGACCAGAAACAATCACTGTGTAAGGAAATAGGTTCCGGAATCGATTCCAGTCATTTATTCAAAGTGTGCATGAAGTTCTCGGAGTGTTAATCAGCAAGAAAAGTCATTCAAGGGGAAAATGGTCAAGAACTGTATTGCCAATAACCATTGGGCTGTGTAATTCACTGCTATGATTTGTTCTTCCAGATATTTTAGAAAAGCCGAGTTCTATGGCCTAGCGTGCTTTGAGAACATGCCAGTGGAAAGCCAGATAGAGAGGGGTGCCAGAATGAAGTCTGTGGGAATCCTCTCAACCTCATACACACTTTTATATAGACACATGCAATTACTGGAAACCCAAGTCAGGTGCGTTTTTTTTTCTTCTCCTCCCCTTTTCCTCCCCACACACACACACACATGTGCATGCACATATGTACGCATGCACGGAAATGCACAAACATAAGCACACATTGTACAGACACTTGTACACATGAATTCCTACACTGAAAGGCACAAACTACTTTTACTTTCACACGGGCAGATATGCATGTATACATGCCTGCACACACGCCCAAACACATGGACAGCACGACAGTGTTGTGTTTTCACTGATCTTTTATTCTCATGTGTCTAGACACCAGTTGGAGACCCCAGGCAGGTACTCCCAGTTAGAGGCATTCTACGAAGACAAGAAAGCAGTGCTGCCACCCAGTGGTAGCGCGGGGAGCTTACGAAACTTAACATCGACTCCAGCATCGACACCTAGTAGTGACATACTGCCAGAACTCAAAGTAAGCTATTATTAAAGACATTCAAAAATTCCGCCTCTAGTGTGATGGGGGTATTATCAGTATGCCAAACCATTATGGAGTGTATGTACACTGGTGAAGTTCTCAATGCCCAGAAACTCTGGGTAATCACAGTTCTTGTTGCCACGGAGATAATTACAGTACTAGTGCTTGTTTTCATGAGGAAAAATTAGTGGTATTCACCATTTCTTGATTGTAGGTATCTCACGTATTAACACTTAACAACCTTCAGTTGCCCATTCAGTATATGCCAACAGAACCGCCCTGAGTTTCAGAGTCTAGCTGGTAGTTTGCCTCTGTTATCAGCATATATATTGGGTAGAGGCAGTTGCTCTAAGTACTCTGAAACTCAGGGTTTTCACAGTACATTTCCAGGAGGAAGTGCCTCTTTGTGATAAGAATCAGCTCAAATACATTTTATTTCCAGTCATTGTTCTGCTCCATAAATAGACCTTTGATGACGGAGGAACTTAACCGTTATGGTTTCTGGTGCTAGGCAACAGATTGCTTCTGTGTAATAGAGTTGAAATCAAATTCTGTTGGGATTAGGTGGTAGTAATGATCATTTAGCAGATATAGGGACTGAATCTATTCTGATTCTGTTTAAGTACTTACTGGTGTACTGCTGTTTGAAGTTGTGGTTTTTAAGAATGGCTCTTGCATTGGTGATCCAGCATCTTTTCCTGACATATATTGTTACATTTTTTTATTATTTTTAAGTATCCCATTGTTTTAGTCACTAGAAATTATTTATAGATGATAATTTTTCTACTGTTTTGGACAGGATATACCTTGAAAAACTGTTGAAATTTCTAGGAAAATTGTTTCTGTTATTTTGCTATATAAAGGTCCAATTCACATTCTATTTCTTTGATAGAAAAAAAAAAGCATTTAGAGAGTGCCGATTTCTGCCAAGACATAATTAACTAATAATTAACCATTAATTAATTAATTAATTAATTAATTAAATGATCACCACCACATTCTAATAATTTCTTCCATGACCCATCTTAACAGTTCTTAAAAATTTCATTTTGGATAATGTTGCTAACAGACAAACTTACAAACCAAATAAGTAACAGAACCAAAAACATAACCTCCTAGATGAAGGTAACAACAGATCAACACACCTTGAAAAATATATTTATTTTTGCATCCGTATTCTGTGGTATGGCCAGAATAATAATAATAAAAGATCAACACGTCTAGAAAAATATCATTTTTGCATCCCTGCACTGTTGTATGGACAGAACCACTACTAAGCCAGAGTACCCTTCATTATTACCTCCCATTACTTATAGCTAGTGCCAACCAGATACCAGGAACATTTATTCATATTCTTAATTGAGTTGGTGACATGTAATCAATATTTATCAACCCCAGAGGCCTTTTGTAGTATTTTCTTGGGGCGTTATTGTATATAGAAGTGATGAATGAGGCACAAAACCTTAGAAATGCTTCTCATATCAATATAGTTGGTAATATTAAAGAATTGCATATTATACTATTGTGAAAAGGAAACTTGTGAATATTGGTAGTTGTGCTGTACTCTCTGATTGAGAATTGATTTTCCAAGAACTATACAGTTAGGGCCAATTTCAATTGAAAGATTAAAAACTTAGACCAAAATTTAAGTCTACTTTGATCTAAGGTAAAGCAGTAGCAGTTGGGTTAAATGAAATCTTGTAGCCATTTAAAATAATTAAGACAAATAGTTATTATGTCTCCTTGATCTAAACTGACTTAAATAATAAGACGTGTCTCTTAAAAGAATAGATCAAACTCAAATATAATGTTCAAAATTTGGCTGATGATGGCCACATTTATTAAAGGTCCCTCTAATAAAAAGAAATGAACCAGATTAATCTTAAACATTGAATAGTGTAACAGTTACTGTTGATTAATGATATTAATGTAATGTTTACACCTGAAATATCTACATTTAAAATATAATTTCCAAACAAATAGTGGACACATTTCAATTTCTGGAGTTGCAAAGATAGTTACTGACATATTTTAGTGGAATATACTGCATATGTAATTATCTTTAATAGAAATACACCAATAATTTTGGTCTAAAAATAAAGACAAGATTTAGCTAAAGTTCTTTCTTTATATCCATTTTATACATTACAAGTAGTTTTGCAGTTACCTAAAATACATATACTCTCTTTTTCATTGTTTGATATCAAAACCATCCTGACTTTCAGAGCTAACTGGAACCCCTGATTCAGAAGTGGAAACTTAACCTATATTATCAGCATGGTCCTGCTGTCTTCAGTTTATCTCTGTAACTCAAGGCAATCAGACTCAGTAGTAATTATAATTATTATTACATCTTCCAGATTACACATCCTGCCGGCTGCTTCTCACAGTTCATCAAGTTCTTTGGAGAACAAATCTTTGTGCTTTGGAAGTTTGCATTATTACAGAAACGAATAATTTTCTTCTCCCCGCCTCCTATAGGAGTCGTGTGTTATCGTGGTAAGTACACGCATGGACTTTCATGCGTACTGGCAAATGTAGTGTTTTACCTTCAATTTAGCAATCTGTGGCCATCAGCTCTCAGCTGGCAAGGTAGAAGCCAGATTTTCTAAAAGAATAAAACTCTCAATGGAATTAGAATGCTTTCACTACACTGAAGTATTAAAGAAGATCTGGTACATGTAAAATGGTATTTGATTTTATTCAGCAGAATTCATTTCAGCTGTTTGTGGTTACTGAGTTATGAGAATGATGAGCTTTGTAAAGATAATATTAATGGGGTTCTCATGGGAAAGCACTAAGTGCTGCTTTCAACACCATTGCAACATTACTCTCAGATGATGTTAGCATTTCACTCATTGGCAACGTAAAAGCTTTCTTGTCTTGGCTTTTAATATTATCTAATATAGATAGGGTGAAAGTGAAAAAGAAGTACATGTAGAAGAAAAACAGAAAAATAATGGTATTTTTGTGGACTATTTCTTGCACAGGTTTTTTTTATTGTCAAATTTACATGTTTTAATATTTTTTAAATATAATTTGTACTTTTTTAATATATTAAAATATATTTCATATATAATTTTTTTCTAGTTTACTGTGCCTGCTGCCTAGCCAATCACAGCTCAGATTTAAGGATATCCAGTCACGAAGTGGAGCCCTATTTCTACATTAACGTCGCTGATATTGACAGTTTAGAATCAGAGGTCTCATTTATTGCATGTAAGTGAAGTATTCAGCATGAGTAATTTGAGAATAATTGAGTGTTTTGATGTTGTTTTGAAGTACATTTCTGGGAAATTTATGTAGGTTTGATTTCCAGGAAGTTGATGAACAAGTTTTTTCCATTAAAGCCACTGGACTTGTGCTTGATTAGGAGAGGAAGAAACTGTTTTGTGCTTTCAAATTAACTATGAGTTAGGTGATGTTTGTTGGTAAGTTTCAGCTGAAACCAAAAAGAAAAAAAATCATTCTGAAATAATTCTTAAAGAAAAATGATAATTTGAGTGATGAGATGATGAGCTATGCAGAGTCTGTTGTATACTCTTAGTATTTGTGTGGTTGTCTTATTAACTCCGCCAATATAGGAGGATACTAGTATAAAGATGTTTTCATCATCACTGCTTTGTCCATTGTTAGTGGACAAATATCTCAAAAGTGCTTCACAAATTTTGATGAAATTTCCAGGGTAGACATGAATTTCAGTGGGAAAGAAGTGATCATGGCATTTTCAACTGAATCCAGGTCTCCTATTTTAATTTTTTTTTTAATTCCTCTCTTTTTCCCAAGGTACCACAGAGAAGATATTTCAGAGTAAAACCCAGCTTTATGATGTCTATGTGGACAACCAGGATGTGACTACACATGTTCCTGGACTGCAAGAACTGCTACGAGTTAGCCCTGCTGACAAAGATAAGATGGCAAAACTCAATAATCAGAGGTAAGAAATGATTTTCACATTTATATGATTTATGCATTTAAGGGTCTATGCCATAGTTAATCTTTTCAGTTCTTAGGTCTCATAATTAGACTACCTGCTAGAAAACTACTTACTTTGTAAATATTGATATTTTTTTCATAGTCTAAGATTTACCATGTTGGTAAAAAGTGTGCGTGTCGTGTGTGTTCATGTGTGTGATTGGACCCACCTTCCCCTCTCCACCCCCTGTTGCCAACAAGAAAAAACATTGCTTTTAAGACTGGTATTAAATAAGATTATTAAAAGTTCCATTTTCTTTCCCAGATCAGCCCAATTATTCTTTGTAGAAGGACTTGGAGAACAAACAGCAATGGAGGAAGAGGAAGTGTTTACTCTGTATGTAAATTAATTCATCTGCTTAGTGTCAAGTTGTCTGCATTTAGATTTAACAACATACAAGACTAATGTTTTTTAAGATGGTCATATTTTATCATTGTCAAAGAAAAATAATGACATGTTTTGTAACTAGAATTGAAAATAATTGATTCAAAACTTTTGAAAAATAGTAAGACGTCAATATCTTGAAAAGGTAAAACATTCAAACATTTTAAGGAATTACATTAAAAATCCGATTTCAGATTTTTCACAGAGCAAAACAACAGGATATTCCAGACACTGTTGGACGTTAGTGTGTCAATGGACAGGACGTTGACTTCAGATCATATGAGAAGTATGGGCCTGGATCCCATTGGGGACCGCCCCTTTCTTATGGAACTAGTGGAAATGTATGGCATTGACGTGGTTCTCATGATTGATAACCCTTGCTGTCCTAAATAGAAATAAATAAGAGAACGTGGGTGGAAAGATTGAATTAATTGGAATGAGAAGGACCCCATACATATTGGAAATGTTGGCAGTAAGCATTTTGACAAGTTTTTCATACTGCCATATGTGCTATTGCATCATGGAAGGACTTCCCATGGTTTTACATCGATGGCTACCATGAATGAGAGAAATTTTCTGGATGCAATATTTTAGAAAAATCTCTTCTATACTGGTACCAGTGCATCTACTTAAAATGTTTTTGAAAGCTGAGCTTTATGAAAGCAGAAATAAAAATAGGACACTTACAAGGCTTCAAACAACTTATCAATTGTCTTTTATTTATAATTTATACTGTGATAAATTCATAGAAATAGGGGGCCACATTAAAAAGTGAGCAATTTTATGATTACTGTTCATGATAAGTCTTTTTGTTTGAAAAATCATTTAGAAGCCCAGGCTTGAGTTGAAATATAGAAATTTGGATCAAAACTTAAGACACTGTACATGCAGAATGTATTTTTACTTTTTTTTCTCAAAGAATGTTATTTATCTCATCGAATATAAGTATTTTGCAGCTAAAATGTATATATGAATTTTAGTTTATATTTTCAAACCAATATCAATTGAATTTTGTATACAGCACAATTTTGTATATGTCAGCTACTTGATCTTTTAAAGTGATTAAGATTAAGTTTTAAGATCATGACAAAAGAATTTTCCCTTCAAAATAAGAACTTCATTACAGTACCCAGTATGTTAAACATCACAACATAATGCTAAGAAATCGGGTAAAAATTATTCCTGTAGTGGGCATAATTTTCTACAGTGTATGTCCTAAAACAGACTAGCAGACATATTGATCAGAAAAATGACCTAATAAGGATAATAATGTTCAAAACATTTAAACATAATTTAGTTTAAAAATGGGCACCAGAGGTCAGGCATGAATATTGATCAAGGTGATCAGATTTCAACCAACCAAAATTTAAAAGGAATATCTTTTCTAGTGATGCCTTTGATACAATGATTTAAATGAAGATAAAAGGTAGTGTTGACATAAATCTTGAAGAAAAAGCAATCAGGTGTAAGTTGAATCTAAATTTAATGGAATAGTTTGAGATGACAACTTGGTTTCTGATCTACTGGGTATGGTAACCTTTACATTCAAAGAGGACTTTTTCTCTAGATATCAACAGATGTATTTCTAACTATTCTATGTACATTTTCTATACCATGTGGGTTTTTGTAAAAAAAAAAAATCACCAAGCTTGCCTCTGGTAGAGTTGGAGTACATCTATCTTCAGAAGGATTAGATTGTTTGATAAGTTATGAAACAAATTACATGTATCTGAAAATATCTATAGGTGGATTCTGTTTATATCAGAATCTAATAATTTTGAATAAATACCTAAGTTTATTATTACTGTGATTCTTCAATTATTCAGTAAAATGGAATTAAGTAAAGTCCAGTTTTAATTTGTTCAATGCAATAATAACACCAAAAAAAAAAATGCACAAGGATTAGATTGTTAACAGGGGAGGGGGTACTTATGCCAGACTTTCAGTGGTTTCTGAAAACTCACCTCTCTGCTATCAGTATGCCTGTGCCATTTCTTGTTGACTGACAGAGTCAAGCTGATAATAAAGAGGTGAGCTTCCAGAGACCACTGAAATCAAGGAAGTACTGTGACATATCTATGCTTCCTTGATTCCAGCTGGAACATAATAACAAATTTTTATGTCCGTGATTCCAGGATGTGGTTAACGGTTTAGACATACAAAGTCTATTGTCATTTTTATGCAATGATATGGCTCATTCTGAGTATGGAGATACTAGCATACATTAGCAGTCACCACATTCGCTTATTGGGCAATAGTTAAATCCCCATTGTAGTTTATCCTCCAAAAATATTCATATGTTGCTCAGTAGAAAAATAGGAAAAGGGTTACTTCCATTAATCTAAAACAAAAGTAAACACAATTTTGATGTAAATATTTCATAAACAACCGTAAAAATCATAATTCCATGTTTATTGGGCATAAAAAATAGAATAGCCAGAGCTACTGCATGGTCAACCTATTAGGGACAATACATGCCCCTAAAATGGGATTTGGCACTTTCATCTCAATTTTCGTGCGCAAATTAATCAAATAAAGCATGTGAAAGTTAAACAGAATATGGATGAAGACGATGAGCACAATGACAGTTATCAACCCACTAATGTTGTTTTATCCTCAAAGCGAGGCTGGGGATTCCCTTCTGTGACCTATTTCTGTCAATTTCCATATTCAGGCAGGTGGTTTTCCAAAGATGGCGGACTAAATGATGTTACAGATCAGCTTTTTCCGAATGTTATAAACAATGCTTTCGCTGTGGCATGCGGTAGGTATGACTCGGTTTGAACATGAGAATATTCATGTTGTAAATGGCGATCCTTTGACCTGGGTATAACGTTAGATTTTAATTAAAACTCGAAATAAATTTTAAAATTGGACTTCGGCCTCTCAGTGTACAGTTACATGTACATGCTAACGGCACCCCTGCCGCAAGTAAAGATACCGTTAGCATGCAAGACTGAAAACTGAGTCAAAATTCAGCCACCCTAACCTGAAGCTTATTTAGCAGCTTCTTGTATATCTCTATTACCATATCCAGCATGCATTTTTTTTGTATAGCTGTGTCTTAAGCGGTACTAATTCTTGTTTCAGAAAATTTGCTTTACTGTGAAATTAAAAAAAGCCAAAATCTGACATAAAATAAAGGAACTAACGTGTGTATAACCAGTTGCTTGAGATTGCACATTATTATTTTTACCTTACATTACATTATTATAACCTAACACTGAATTAGAGTTTAGAGTTACTAATTTAGTCCCTTCCATAATGGAAATGGACATATGGGTTTTTACTTGAGTTAGGTTTTGTGCAATAATGGACCTTTAGACCAATAACCACAGGGACTATCAAGAAATACCTCATGTACAGTCGACCTATCTTTGAAATACTGGTACAGCTGTACGATCATATTGGTGATGTCTCTTATCTTAATCTCAAATATACTACATGGACACTATTGTTGATAGGTCACAGCTATTTACCCCAGTGTTCAATAACATTGATTTCCCATGTTTTAATATCTGGACACTGCTGGTATGTTCTAGGGTTAGAATAGAATATGTCTGAATGGGTACCTTAATTATGTAAAACGTGCCTTTGTGTAATGGGTAGATGGCTGGCTAGAGTACTGAGTATTTGCTCACCATAAGATGCAGCTTGCCAAGTAAAAGTTGCTAATTAATACTTTGATAACAGCATACAATAACAATTCTTTTTATCTCAGCAGCAGCCTTTAGAGGTGATAATGAAGATGTGACTGCTCTATAAACATGAGGGTGTTCAGATGTAGGCGGTCAGTGAGCCGTAAACTGGTGGTCAGTCTGGTCATCTTAGCTGTTGTCACGCTGGCCGTGGTCAAAATACGGAGCATTCTGAAGAAGATGCTCTGTTCTGAAGAGGAGTCCAGGCTCATGATAAAAGAACTGGTAATTATAAACTTAATTGTAATTGAATTGTATGAATGTGTGATTTTTTTATTGATTGATTGATTGTACTTATTTTAATATGTAAGGCTGTGTACAACGATTGTTAAGTGACCGGTATACCTTTTTACAGTGAATAAAATGAGCTGTTTACAGCTTTTTTGCATTATAAAACTGAGATTTAAAGATGAAAATGTAAATAAATAGATAAAACTACTGTAGTTAAATGGATATTTTGACTGATAACATACTTACATGTACAGTATGTACGTTTTTTTTAACCAGATATCTGAGAAAACCCAAATTGCCAGTCATTTATCCCTTAATGATAATAATAATAATAATAATAATAATAATTCATCTAAAACATAATAAAAAATAATTGGATGGCACATTTACTGTAGAATACTAAAATTAATTATTATAATTCTGAGGAAGACATAAAGGACATTGAAATATACTTAAAAAATCATTTTCAAGAACTTTAAAGAATTTAAGTTAACAATGACATCATCTTATTCAGTGATTCATTGATTGAATATTTTATTTCAGTGCAAGCTTTATAAAACCCAGAATGCAGCAGGAAACATCTGCCCAGACTTATGTGAGACTTACACACTGAAATATGTCAGCTGCACAAACTATAGGGAGGGAAAGAAGATTCTCATAATGGACTGGAAAGGGAAAAAGGCAGTCCTTAAAAGTAAATATGCCTTTAAACATGACTATGATGGCCTCTTGTTTGGTGAGGATGTTAACAAGGACCTGGATCTTCCTGTCAGCAAGTTTCTCAAGATGGCCCAGGAGAGCATCGTGTACAACATTGGTCACAAAATGGAAAGAAACCTGCAAATGCTGACAGATGTTTGGTCTTTAGATTTTAAAGATTTCATCAACATGCCAAAATCATCTCACCGCCATCCAAAGAAAACTGCAATGGAGGATCTGTGGGCTCTAATCCAACAACAGGAGTACCTCTTCATGAAAATTTTCCAGGACAAATCGAAACACATTCCACGCATATACGGCACATGCGGCCATGCCTACCTGATGGAGCACACGCCCCCTGGTGAGTTTTTAGATAATGATGTGCCAAGGGTGCCTATGGCTAAGAAAGAAACTTGGAAAAAGAGGGCAAAAATAGCTCTTGGTCTTCTTGATCTCTTGCAGTCATTCCAGAATGATCTTCCAGAGGAGTTTAACATGTGTGATATCAAAGGGGAAAATTTTGGCCTTGCTGAAGATGAGACCGTAAAAGCAATTGATGTTGATATGGCATTTCTTGACTCCAAGCTTGGAATGGAGCTGCTGTCGGTTGGGAACTGTACGGCGCACAAAGACTGTGATTTCTTTGACTGTAAGGGCTGGTGTGATCTCTCCGAAGGCCAGTGCACAAGGAATAGGATTAATAACAATCTACAGGTATGTATTTGATAATCCTGAACCATATAAAGTACAAACTGAATTCCTAGGTCAAGTCTTACAAAAGAACTCAAAACTGAAAGGTCCTTATGTTTCAGGTCAGAAGATAGCAGTTTTCCACTTAAATGCATTCAGTTACCATCTGGTCCAGTGCAACCAGGTTTAGGAACTTATTTCTGTGATAGTTGATATTGAATTTCAATTAAAACTGGAAAAGCACTCAGAGAGCACAGACTTCCACCAAGACAAATAGTTGACCATTAATTAATAAATGGATCACCACCAAAACCTGATCATTTGTTCCTTGGCCCATTCTGACCTATCCTGAAAATTTCATCAAAATCTGTTCATAACTTTTTGCATAATGTTGCTAACATACTAACTAATTTACCAACATACCAACTAACTAACTTACTAACAATTAAAACCAAATCATAACCTGACAGATGTAATTATCAGAAAGTTGTAATGACAGTGTTACAGTATATGAATTTAAAGTTAATTTGTTAATTTTTAAAATCTTTCTTCACATGCTGGTACATGTGTAGGGGGCACTGTTGTAAGGCACTGGTACTAGCAATAACAAAATGAATGTGTTATTTAAAAAACAATTTCCAAAACTTGCTTTCTGTTACAAATTCACCTATTTTTTCCTCAGGCTGTTTGCAAGGATATCTTCCTGAGTGGACTGGACAACATATGGCACGGCTTGCTCAGCTCTCCACCTCTGTCTATAGAACAGGCCCTGCTGGAAGAAATAGAGGAGTGTGCAAACCCTGGGAATATCCAACACCCTGACATCAGATACAAGGCATCTGCTCAGTCTCTGCAGAAAATAAGGACCTTAATCATGAAAACTCTTGGGTAGTCAGCAATATTTGTAAGGACAAATCTGGTACTGATACCATGGTGTAATGGATTAGTGAAGGTGGAGATAGTGCCAGACTACTTAATTTGATAAATTGGCAAAATAATCTTGTAGAGAAGTGGTCTATATTGAGAGAATTGGTAATTGTTTATTAAGTGGTGATCCGAGGACAGAAGTGTATAATTGACAGCTTTTGCTGCCTAGTTTTACAAAATACCAATGAGAACCAGCAGGTTCAATCTGGAAGAATTTTTTTTCAGGTTAAAATATGACATGTGCTGTTCACAAGATTTAAATTGAGTGCCATATAACCTGTGGTTTAAATTTGAATTAAGGGAGTAAAGATGAGATAGGTGCTTATACGTATTTAAGTGAATGCAGAATTGCATAAAATGCTTCGAGATTTTAATTTTTTAATGTGCAATTACTCTATGGACATTTATGTGCAAACTGATGAACCTAAAATTTGAAATGTGATTAACATTTGTATATTGTTTTTCTTAAGGGAATATAGACATTGTGAATATATGTGAATATACAATTAGGCTAGACCTTAAAAACCTCTATGCAACCCAATTTTATACCAGTATTTGCCAGATATTCAAGTAGGACAGTATTTTTATTACTCCTTTACATGTACATAATTTTAGATGTTTTAATCATTCTGAATTTTACCAAGTCATTTATGAGAAATTCCCTGTAACCAAATGACGAATTTGAGGAAAATTTCCTGAAAGGTTATGTTCTATGTGATTCAGTAGCCTAAATGTAGCTTCACATACCAGAACTATGCAACTTCCATATTTTAACATTGTAACTGTACATTTATAATAATAATAATAATAATAATAATTTTATTGAGCATTAAAATGTGTACATTTACATTTTACAAGCTCTCTAAACTACAGTTTTACATAAATTGTAATTGTATACACTTAAATAAGTATAACTTCTTTAGATCATTCCATTGCCAAAATACATGTAAGCTAACTACTTCATTCACAATATAATAATACTGAATATAGTATTTTGTACAATATGCCTTTGCTACTTAGGCATAACTGACTGTATAAACTTGGCCACTGCTGATGCACTTGCACGACACTGTGGATTGAGAATCTGTATTATTTTGCTATCGTCATCAGTGCCTGATAGACCAGAGAATCGTGACAGGGAATCAAACATTCTTTTACGCTCACGTTGATGCTGAGTGCAGATCAGGAGAAAATGCTTTTCGTCTTCGATAACATTTTTGCAGTGTGGACAAAATCTTTCTTCCATTGGTGTTTTAGGATATGTATGTCTCCCTCTTTCAATTTGTAAATTGTGGTCACTAAGCCTGAGTTTTGATATTGCTATTTTGTAATGGGCTGGAATGTTGAGTTGCAGGTATTTTTCGCCATTGTACGAGTTTTTTAGGGCTTTGTAGGTTCTTAGTTTACTGAATTTATCAGTGTGTAATTCCTCCCAGAAGAGACATTCAACTTTCTTTATTATTTCTTGATCTAAATCAGGATAGCCGTGAAATGTTTGTGGCATGTTCCCGAAATGGTTAGTAATTTTCCAAGTTTCAAGCATTGTTTTCGTGGCTGAAGACCAGCCGGGTATTTTGTCATTTTTCTGTTGATTGTATACCTGTTTAACAATTCTCGTGTCTGGTAAATTGTCCAGTCTTTTTGCAAAATTTTGTGTTTGTTTAACAACATCACAGTATATGGGGTATCTACCCAATTCTGCTCGACTTGCACTATTATTTGTAGATCTTTTCACACCTAATGCCCATTTGCATGCTTTAAGATGAATTTGTTCAAATGGTAATTTGTTTAGGAAATTGAGTGATATTTTCTTTTGCTTAAATAGTTCCTCAGACCATACCTCACAACCATATGTTAGGATTGGCTTTATCATTTTATCAAAAAGCCTCATAGTCAGTATGGGGTTTGATATATTTTGGGATTTCAATGTTGCTTTGAGAGAAAATAAAGCTTTCAGGGCTTTTAATTTCAAATTATTCATAGCTTGTTTCAATGACCCTGTGCTTGTAAATGTAATACCCAAGTAATTATATTCTTTTACTATGTCAACGGGGTGACCATTTATGTGAAAATTAAGATGGGAATGCTTTTTACCATTTTTCTCAAATATCACAACTTTGGATTTTTTATCATTAACAGTCAATTTCCATTTTGTGCAATAATTTTCCAGTTTGTTAAGTAATCTTTGAAGACCTTCACTAGACGATGACAGTAATATAAGGTCATCGGCATATAATATGTGGCATAAACCGTTCACTTTTCCTGTATTGTTTCTACACTGTAGGCTTTCTCTGATATCATCGATGAAGATATTAAAAAGAACAGGGCTGAGGTTATCCCCTTGACGAATACCAATTCGTGAGGTGAATGGCTCTGTGTAGCCACCTTGAACAGAAATTCCTAGTTTTGTGTTTTGGTACATTGATTTTACAACTCTATAATATTTTCCACAGATTCCCAAATTAAGCAACTTTAATAAGAGACCCTTGTGCCAAACTGAATCAAATGCTTTTTTGAGATCGATGAAACATGCATAAATGCGTTTATTTTGGTTAACATATTGATTTATTAGTGATTTCAATGTAAAAATGTGATCAGTAGTACGAAAACCTGGTCTAAAGCCTGCCTGTTCATTACTGAGTTTGCCGTTAGTATCTAGGAAATCATTGAGTCTGCCAGCCATAATTGAATTAAAAAGTTTTCCAAGGCAGCTAGTTATGCAAAGCCCCCTATAATTTGTTGGGTTCATACGATCCCCTGATTTGTATAGAGGAATAATAATACCTAAGTTCCAAGAGTCTGGCATTTCTGAAGTGTTAAGGACTAGATTAAATATCTTGGTGAGTGGTCCTATTATATATGGAGCGCTAGTTTTGAGCATTTCATTTTTAATTTTGTCCTGACCTGGTGCCTTTCCATTTTTTAGGGCTTTCAGTGCCTTTTTTACTTCAGATATTGTTATCGGTTTGTCCAAGTATGTATTACCAGGTAAATTTTCCTTTTGTTTGATTTCAGTATCTATTTCATGATCCCCAGTAGGTGTCATTCCACATAATTGATTAAAGTGTTGTAACCATACATCTGGACTTATCAGATTGCCAGAGTCTTTATTTTCTTTCAGTTTTTTGATAGTTTTCCAGAATTCTTTAGGGTCCTTATTTTCATTGTCAAGGAGTTTTTCTAAAAGTGAATCTTTGAATTCTTGCTTTTTGTTTTTAATTAGTTTTTTGTATTTTTTAACAGCTTCATGATATGTATGCGATATAAATGTGTTCTGTGGGTTATTCTGTAACAGCTTCCCCAAGCGTTTTATTTCACGTCTGACTTCTGCACATGTTGCATTAAACCATGGCTGTTTCTTCGCTCTTACTGGTTTGTTTTTCTTTTTTGTTACAGGGTGTTTTCGCTGAACTAATGATTCATTAGCTGTATTCTCGAGTAGGTCTGAGAGCGTCTTACATGCTGCATTAACCCCTTCTTTGGTGGCTGGATAATTAGAATGTTGCAGTTTGCTTAAAGCCAGAATAGTTTCATCTTTTTCAAGGGCTTCAAGAAATTTTTCAGCAGAATCATTTTTCCATATGTATTGCTCACTAGCCTTGAGAATGGGTGTCGAAGTATTTACATTCTTGATTCCTGTGCCTTGGATTGACAGGTCTATCAGATGAATTGAATATTTATATGAATGCAGAAATAAATAAACCACGCTAAGTGCCTTTAAATCAATTGAATTATGATTAGCAATCAGGTATATATATTTTTTGTTTTGAAGTATTTTTGTTTGCCAAATACGCCCCCCCCCCCTCCAACCCTTCATTATTACCTCAGTTTAGTCACGGGAAGCGTAAAACAAGTGTAATCTGATGTAATTGCGATGGGTGGGCCCCAAAAATCTCAACTGTAACATCCATGCGCTGTGAAAACGCTTGAACAGCTCTGGACAGTTCTGAAAGGTTCAGTCACGTCTTTTGAGTTGCAACAATCGCCAATCATGCATCTGGTGGTATTTGATTCCTTTTGATTTTTAATACCAAATGAGAGCCGGAAAACAAGTAAATATATCCAACACTGGATCCCGCAAAGTGATAATCCGTTCAAAGCCAATTTTACTTTATTCATATATTTGATCACGCCTCCTAGACTGTCTCTCTCTCTCTCTCTCTCTGTATGTGTGTGTGTGTGTGTGTGTAAAGAAAGTCTCCTAGCTTGGTCTTGAACTACGCTTTTTTCGCCCAATGAAGTTGAAAGGGTTGGCACATATAATATATGTACTTGTAGGTGCAATGGTTATCAACCACAAAACTCTGGGTACAGTTATTAGTCGAGTTCCCGGATGACACGGTAAAGATCTTGTGGGCAGTCCACAAACTGTAGGCCAACTACAATTCCGCTTCGTTAAGTCACAAGTAATATGACTTTAAACCTGTCACCTGTACCCACCCTGCGTTTCAGCAGTCACTGGACGACTGGGAACTTGCCTCAACGCTATTGTTTGGGGAGGCGCATACCGGTGATCTAATCGTGAGTTTCCAGTGACCTTTGCAACTCGGGGTGTCTTTTCACGCCATGCAACTCGATCTCTAAGTAAACGCTCAAATGTATAACTTCCGATCCAAATAATGTGGCATTGAATTTGCAGTGTGTGTAAATCAAGAAGCTCCATGCAAATACAGCGCGATTTGCACGGCTGATTAAGTCGATGTCCGTAAGTTGTTTCTGAAATCTTTGTTGACTTGACTGGGAATTGGTTCATTTCGACTCCTGTTCTGTTGTGAGGAAAGGGGTACTGCCTCAAGGGGTCCAGATCTGTCTCTAGCTGCGATCGGCCTAGGGGAATGTGAGACTGGAACTCGGTCTTAAATGTGCTAGAACCACCTGAAACTGTTCCCTCGAAGCCATATATTTTTCTTTTAATAGTTGCAACAGTGATATTATACACTTAAACGTTACTTGTGCATTTTTGATGAAGTCTCAGCAAACGAACCAGAGTCAACGGAGGTTTCGTTGAATCGTGCTATTAAAGGTGCAACAGTTTTTCCCCGTCTGGCATGGTCTTGTAGCAAGTGATGACAGTTTACGTGCCCGTGCGCCCGGTTGAGAATGGTCCTTGTCTGAACGCAAGTTTCACTTGGGATGGCTAACACGAAAAAAGCACACTATTCAAGTTAAGATCTTGGGCCTGTTTCGAAAAGGAACTTTAGCCCAAAATTACTCTAAATATTTAGACCATAATTTCAGTCTACTAAGAATTAAGTTAAATATATAGCAGTCCAATCAAATGAAATATAGCTCCCTTATAATAACAAGAATTACATGGCTAATGTTTCAAATTAATGTGTATTTTATTCAAGTGGATTTCTTTGAATTTAACTCCATGTTAAGTAGGCCAAGATTTTTGCTCTAAGAGTTATTTCGTGAAAACTTCAACCCGAACGCTCTTATGTGATTTTTTTTTTAATCTTGTGTTTAAATATTACATGAGATCAAACGTGACCAGATGATTTTAATATTAGGCCAAGTAAGATTGTACACGTGCTGGAAAAATTGGAATCGGTAGGTTGTCAAATCAATACACTTTTGTTGACGTGTAGCATCAGTCGATTTCCACATTTTTATGAGAGTTAAGATGGAACTCTTGACAACATCGAATTCACTGAGTGACTACCGTTGAGGAACCCCGAATATTTGTATTTTTAACTGGGGCATTCATGTGTTCTTAGAATGATTAACGATAACGAAGCATTCAATTATTGATCTTAAAGTTTCTTTTCAACATAAAATAGTCATGCTCGTTTTCTTGTAAATTGGAGAAATAAAATCCGAATTAAATGATATTGTTACTTTGATAATCTACCCTTCTTTAAGAAAAGGACAGAAGAAAGGCTTAAGTGCCACTAGCTTTCAAGTGAGAAACCTTGACTTCGGGGCATCTAAACATGAATCTGGCTCTTCTTCAAGACTACCCGCAGCGCCAATGAAGTTTACAGAGAGAAAATCTGCTCAGAAATTTGTTTTAAAAAAAGGTAAAGGGCAGGAACACTTGACCCTCTTGATAGCGGGACTCCTTGCCTGCAGCTTACGCGCTGACTAGTGCACAAGAGAATTTTACAACAGAGTATATATTTTTAATTTTTCTTCACTGCTTTCGAGATAATCTTTTTGTCGTTGCTCTAAAACAAATAGAACTAAGAGCTAATCTTGATTTCTTTCTTACTTCAAATTTTCTCAAATCCAAAAAACAAATGCATTCAAAACATTCCGCATTATCAGCACTGCACTTGTACACAGCAGTTCATTCATCGTAAAAGTAGAGGAGGCGTTTAAGCAAATATGCTTTGGTATAGGGTATTTTCAGTGTTTTTAGTGCCCCTCCCGGTTTTGCACTGAAGTGAATTAATTCTCTCCCATTGTGCCTAAATTCCGAGCAGGGGTCGAGGACACAGAACAACGACGAAGCATTGTGTCCTTCCAGTAAAAATAAAGCCTGGAAAAGCCTGGATTCGGAGGGTTAGGAAAAATCTACCCAGTTGCACTCGGGGAGAACAAGCAAAGAAGTTTTCAGCTTAAGAAGAGAAAATATTTACACCACACAAACACGAGTTGAATTCACTGTTGAAAGTTGGCCATGCGTCGGTCGCAGTGTATACAATGACGGTTGGGTGTCACTGACTGCAGCTGCAATTGCGACATTGTCCAAAGCGTAGACGCCGAGGTTGTGTCGTATTAAAACAGAAACTACAGAGACAGGTAGACCTACTTGAGAGAGAGACACTGCGGGGAGATCGGCCACAGTGTGATTGGGATTGATCTGTCACTTGGAACTGTTTAAACGTTTGTCTTTATCATCAAACGTGTTTGCCTGGACCATTGCAAAGTGTGAAAATTCATTTCTCGATCACGTTTCCTGCGCCAAACTTTGAAGTCACTTAAAGAAATCCCATACGTAATTTGGGAGCAACGGTGCCACTGGGATCAAACCACGGCGGTGTCGATGTTCTCATTGTTTAATGACAGCTTCAGTGATTAAGTGACAATATACACCCGGTTTAAGTTGCGACGTTCATGGACGACTGATCATATTCACACCTGCTAGTACAGTTAAAATAACACAAGCGCAGCGTTTCACCTTGTCGGACGCCAGAGAAAGAGAGAGAGAAGGAAATTGAGAGAAGGAGAGAGGTATCAAGTCATCATGTAAGTACTTGCAGCTTATCTCGTAAGAAACCCCTTATTGATTCACTCTCTAGTTTACGGCATCAACATATGAATCGCGCCCCCACCTCGTCGCAATTTGTTAGGCGGTTAAAAAGCCGTAAAACTTTCTCGGTGAAACAGTATGACAGGTAGCGCGCTTGGTTCCGCTTTGTGTGGATTCCCAGGTTCGAGTTGTACGTCTTTNGGGGGGGGTACTTTTCTGACAAAGTGGACCTTTTCCGTGAAACCATCGTGTACTTAGCTAAAAATTTTACTTAGAGCGGGTCGTTTCCCGTCAAAAAGTTCGGTTCGTTCAACTTCCCGAACCTCCCTGGCTACCGACCTGAACTGTAAGAAGTTGCTACACAGATGATTACATGCTTTTCTACTACACCTTAAATATTTGCAAGGAATCTAAGACCCCATTCCCATAAATATTTAGATCGATCTATCCCCTGGGGAGTCTCACTAGATTGGTGTCAGATTAACAGGCTTAAATGTCTGTCCCGCCTACTAAAAGCTGTAAGGGGGTAATTAACTATGGTGTGCGCTCGACTGACAGCAATTTAGCGTGAACCCCCAGGGAGTTAGGTCGATCCGGACGGATCGATCTAAATCTCTGGGAATGCAGTCTAAGAAGTGAAATCGAGATCGGCATGGCATTATGCAGACTTTGGTTTACTTAATTGCAGTGTTATATATAGGCCTATATTTCAATGTGACAATGCATTTTAAGTTGGAGTCAATTTTATTTTTACTACGCTAGGTTTTTGACAGTTTTGTCTGTGAGCACTGCTGTGGGTTTGTGCATTCTATCACGGACAAGTCATCTACTCGAGCTGGCAGCATGAAATGTGCCTGATCTATTCAATCAATTGTTTACGCATGCACCGTACACACCGTGTACTCAGCGTGATTTTATTGCCTTTATCAACAAGTGTATATATGCTCATACGGCATAAAAACGACCCAAAGAAAACCTGCTGTAGTGTCTTGCCAATTAAGAGTTCAGTTTTATTGAACTACTAAAGTCACCGCGGTCAGTGGTCTCCAGGGTTTTTTTTTTTTTTTTTTTTTTGCCCAGGACAATTCTGCAAATCATCTGCATGTATGTGCCTCTTGTGACCATCATGTATTGACTTGACAAAATACCAAGATGTGCAGATAAGGAAAAAATTCACGACGCAAAATTTACATTCCCCTAAATGTACTTTGTAGTATTCAAACGGAGATCTCAGCGAACGATAGAACTCCGTAACGAGTTGTTTTAGCCACGAGTCGAAAGGCCTCGTGAAATAGCGTTCCGGTGTGACAGGAATGGTAGTCCGCAAGGAACATACACGTAAGTCAATGTCCCATTATTATGAACAGGTAACATTCGTCCTATATATTAACCCCAATACTCCGACTTACCCTAACCTGTACTAATCTTAGGACCTCGGGTTTCCATTCATAGGACTACCATTCCTGTCACACCGGCGTTCTCCGAGACCCAAAAAGATGTGTGATATCTCCATGCTTTTCTCTCTTTTTACCCATGGCTACGTGGCAAATATTCAAGGTGTATTTTGATGAAATATGCAGATGATATCGATACCACACTATAGTTGGTCTTACAACGAGAATGAAGAGAGTAACTAGAGAGAGAATTGACTCAGTTCTGGAGTGGTGTGATGGAAACGACTTGGTTTTAAATGCTAGCAAAACAAGTGTTAGTGGTGGTCTTAAGTTACCATTTTTTATTAAAGATATCAAGTTACAAATGGTTGGTGAGTTTATAGATTAGCAGAGCTTGTCTAGAGTAGGTTATTGCTAAAAGAAAGAACGCAAATAAACGTCACAGCCTGCAGTACTGTCTCATACAAAGCAAAAGCAAGGGTCTTTTTCACATGAGAGTTTTAGTTACTTTTATCCAAGATTAATAAAGAGTGATACAACTAGAAAAAAATGCTGTGAATATTTTACGAAGCATAACTAGGCAGACATGATGAGTGTTTTTGACCAACGTTTACTTATTTTAGTGATGAACCTCCATGAATTTATCTTAAACTGAAGCAACAGACCAATGCGATGTCTAAAAGTTAAAACTGATGTATTAGACTATTTCTAATTTAACGAAAAGGCTGGCAACGCTGGACTATTCCAAATGCTAACTGGATTAGTTAAATTCGCCTGTCACGTGACCCACATGTAGCTCCCGCCCGTTTCGAAATACACGTGAGACACGATGGCGGTTATCACTGAGCTTATATGCTATTTAGGTAAGTAAATATGGATCACATAATGCCGTACTTAGGGCGCTTGAGACTACAAAATAATAGAAATAAATTCTACAGTAAATTTTGAACGCTAGTTGAGAATATAATGGTTTTGTTCTTGAATGCAGAATACTCACACGAATCAACTGATATAAATGGCAAAGCTGCACATGCACACACGCGCACACGCACACATACACTTTAGTATAAACTAATAAAGATTCTAACCAAACCCCCGAGGGTGTCGATTGTAAAAAATGGCTGTTTAAAGGAACCGACAGCAATGTAACATTCACTTGGCATGTTTTTTTTTCATCATATTTTTTCATCAATTTTATTTTGCTTCTGCAATTAATACCCTTTTATTCTGAATCGTATTTTGAGTTGGAGTAACTGAGTTCAATAACCTCTTGAGAGGGTATTAATCAAAGTTGCGTAAAAAAAAATTGAATGTGCGCATCCCCCTGAAATAATTAGGTCGTCTCAAGTTACACTGAAGCCTTTTTATTAGCAGCCAACGTTAAAATTGCGTAATTCCGTCTTTGTCGTCAAAAGAAAAGAAAAATGCTTTCTTCGCCAGCTCGTCCTAAAAGGATGTTTTTCCTTCTTAATTTCACTTACGTCATGACGTCTAACCAAAAATTGGAGATAAAATATTTCCTTTGAATTGTGTTTTTAAGGTAAACTTTACAACATATACACACCGGAGGATGCGCGTCTGCCTTTGTTGTCAAAAGAAAAAATGCATACTTCGCCAGCTCGTTTTAAAAGGAAGTTTTTCCTTCTTAATTTCACTGACGTCATGACGTTTTACAAATAATTGGAGAAATAAGATTTCCCTTGAACTGTGTTTTTAAAGTAAACTTCAAAACTGATATACATAACCGAGTGGATGAGCGGTTTCTTTTGGGGTATCAAAGGTATGAAACGCACTATTTCTGCCAAGAACTGAACCAACAACTTTATCCACTTGCTCTGCGAAAGATCCTAAATAAGGACGTGTCCAAAATGTTTTTTCTTTATTGTCCCTTGAACCAAAGAGTGAAACTTTATTTACAACTTTAAAGAGGATAAGTGACCAAGAGGCTGTGATCTCTCTCTCTCTCTCTCTCTCGAAGATTTCCGTTGAATGATATAATAAGGGATGTATAACCCTGATATCTTAGCCATTATAACAGCAGAGTATTGCTGACCCTTATGCAATGTGAGCGTGTTGGAATTTAAGATTACCCGATTGCGAAAAGTTTGTCATTAAAAGAATTACTGTAAAACCCTATTTAAACACAGAGATTTGTAAGCTTCACTCCGTACTCCGTAAGCGACAATTTACTTGCCCAATGCAAATTAGACTTGAGGAAGAAAATGTGTGATATGCCACGAATACTGAATACTTACCGGACTGTTAATTTCCCATCATGGTATGTTGATTTCTTAAACCGCGTTTGCCGCGAAATTTAAAGGAAGTACGGTATTATTCAATTCAAACGACATTTCCTATTTGGATACTTCGTAAATTTGGGTGCAGAGCTCGGTGAAGTGTTTGCTAACAAATTTCACTGTTCTTAAAACGGTGGCAGCTCTCTCCGTTGGTCAGGGCAGAATAAACATTGAGTGAGCCGAGAGTCTGCACTGAGTGTGAGAATGAGACTGAATTAGGCTAAACGTACGAAATATTTAGTTGAGCTCGACGGTTCATCAGGTAATATCCGCAAGTCAAATGAAAACCAAGTATATATAAACATTAATTTTTTTTCCACGATCTCACAGTGCCTAATTAAATTAGAATCGGTTTTCGAATGAGCTGAATTTACTGGGTATGCGTTCATACAAATCTTGTTTGAATATCGCCCCATTAAGCAAATTTCGCTTCACAAATTATGGAAGCGCTTAGGAAGATGAAGCTTTTAACGAAAGATAGCTCACAGAAATCGGCTAACCACGTTCATAGATGATTTTTACAAAATTAAAACCATACAATACACATTAGACCTTACATAGCAAAACAACAAAAAATGAACAAAATACTAGAAAATTCAAACATTTTCCAAAGCAGTTGAGAAATTAAAGATAAAAAATCTCAACATCGAGCTCTTATTTTCTTATTTTTTACTGTTATAAGTAAAGTTCAACAGCCTTTGTCTCCATTTCAACAGTGGGTAATAAAACGCTGAACGTGTGATACTAATATAAACGTTTATGTTTACGCTTCTACTGTATATTGATTGAACTTTGCCAGGAAGGCGATCCACAGAACACGTTTTATTGTTAAAAGATGCTATTTAGGCCATAACAGTTAATAAGTGCTAAGATGTATACGAACGCACTGATTGTGTTAATTGTTCATTGAAGAAGATCAAGTGAATTGTGTCCTTGGAGCCGTTTGGTAAGTTGTGCATTGGTTGTATAGTGAATGTGACAAGGCCAATAAATCGTTCTTAAGGTAATTGTTGAATTCATTCTTTATTATATACTCGTGCTATCATTTTTCATTCACTCAATTAGTGTTATGAATGATGTTTATGCCAAGTCATTTTGCTCTTCTTTGCAAGACCACTTTGTCTCCTTTGTACTTACTTCTCAGGGTAACCCACGTTGTACCGAACACGTGTTTATATCAAAACATCTTGCTAAGCTTTCTTCATAAATATTGTAAACTTCCAGCCTGCTTCTACTTTCCTCATTTTTTTTATCCCAGACAAGTACAAACTGGCCGGGGAGTTATATAGTTGATTTTGTGATTTTGATCATGATTGTAATTTTGCAAAAAAAAAATGGATTTGATCTTGCCTTGCAATAGACGTGCTCCAAATACCAAATTATGGGTCTGACACAAAGGATAGAACGGCCTAAAACATGGTAGGCCACCTACTCGTGCAACATGAATACACGGTGAGCAAGAGATCTCAACCAACTCCTAACCAAACAACTCTCAACGTTTTTCTTCTCTATCTCTTTTGTTCAGGTTCTTCACAAAGGGTGTTCAAATCTGTTTACTCTAAGTGGAAAATTGCGAAATTGTTTTGAGGTACTTTTGATGGAGAAATGACACCTTTAAAAATTGCTCCTCTTTGTGCACAGATTCCTTTCCATATAGGAACAGGTGCTCTTAAAATCCAACTGTTTAACCGTTTGGACCATATTGTTATTTAGTTCAGATGGCTTCATGCCAGAATTTGAAACTTCCCTACCGATGGGTAATAACTTTTAGGCAGATTATGAAAACACTAATGGCCTCTGCATGGATTATTGCAGTCAACCTTCACGTTGCTGTGTAACTATATTCCAGGTGGTTTAATCTTAAAATACTTCCATTCCAAAGCACGACTGTACAAACGAGTATTGTCCGGGGGGGGGGGGGGGGGTCTGTTCTAAGAAAGATGG
Source organism: Lingula anatina (assembly GCF_001039355.2). The sequence continues at coordinate 86,274 of NW_019774981.1, read as the reverse complement.
CACAATCACCCCAGTGGTAAATGCGAGCCAGAAACTGCCCTGTTGTAAGACAAATAAGTGGTCGATGATTAATTACATTGCTCTCTCGGGCAATCAACCTACCATAAGAATCACCAGAAATCATGCTGTTTTCTTTGAACTCAAAACATTACAGCGATAAAGGGCACTCGGTTAAATACATTACGCTGTTATCAGGTGGAATACGAATAGCTCGGAAAGAGAGAAGATATTCCTGGAGTTGTTCTAGTCAATACATACCAGTATCTAGTCAACACATACCAGTATCTAGTCAATACCGTACCAGCACCTAGTGAAAACCGTTACCATCACCAATATATACCGTGCCAGCAGCTTCTGTTCTATACAGGACCGTACCAATACCTAGATTTAGGTGCCAGCACCTACATATGGTCTACACAATTTAATGCCCACCATTGGTGTATGTGCAATACCGGTACCTTGTATCTAGTTCACAGAGTTCTTAGTTCACAATGTGTATTTGTACCTAGTTTATAGATATTTATATCAACACTTAGTCTCTTAAGAAGTGTGCCAGTACCTTCACTTTAGACGAATACTTCAGCATCTACTCTATAAACAGGTTTTTGCTGGCACCTAGTCTTTTTTATACGTTCTAATATCACAGGAGGCTCTAGTATAGCCGGTTTCAAAATTGAAGAAGTGTCAATTAATAATCCAACAATTTTGTAGCAGATTACTAGCGACCCTTGCGACCAAGTCGATACAGGCGAGCGTCAGGTCCGAGTTTAAACAATATCACAGCTCCTTGTCAAAAAAGCAAAGCTATTTACTGACAGACAGAACATCAGATCTTTGCATGAATTTGCGCATCTCTCATAATTTCTTTCGTAAGAAGGACATGCGAGCTCTCTTTAAACAGCACTTCAAGGTTATTTGTCGAAGAGATTTTTTACAATGCGCTGGTTAGGTCTATGACCTACTATGGTTGAGCTGTCACCAACAGAATGCTCCAAAAAGGTCTGTCTTTTGTGGATTACTTGTTAAGTGTCTTGAAAAATCATTGACGTCATGGGCAAATGTTGGTTTTTGATACAATGAAATGACAATATTTACTCAATAGAAAGCGTTATTTGTAAATCTACTTAAACAAATAAATATCTCTAGATGCTTATACTTGTAATGTTTACCTGCTTCAAACAATGTGTAATTGCACGTGTGTATGCACAGCACTGTAAATGTAATTTTTGCTCTGGATATTTTTCAGTGCGGCGCATGCGCTCGAGCTCCGCATAAAGTTATGTCGTAACGTCATCGCGCGTCGAAAACTGTATAATAATATCCGAATTAATATCATTAAGCCATAATGGATGTAAATATTTGTGTTGTTTTCATAATACAGTAAGGTTCATTTAACACCAAGAGGAAATTTTGTAGCAGTTTCTAGCAGACAATATATCTACTCATGCTAACATAATAGTCGGTTCATTAAAGGGTTACCCATATACTAGTCATGACTAGTACAGGGGTAAAGTAAATTGGTCTGGTAGTAGAAGATATTGTTCGTATGCTAGTTTTCAGGCCACCATACGACAGCTGGGCTGTATCCTCCCCAGGGAGGTGAGAACGTCTACAACCAGTGTAAATCAGAGGCAAAATTTAATCAAATCTATTGTAAACCAAACTAAGACGTAGTTGAGTACGGTAAATAAGAACCAGGCTTTATTAATACTTTTACCTCGACAACACCAGTGCAGGTGCATGTAAAGTGGGTTAAGGTTTCATAGTCATAGTCAAATATATTGTGATTTTATAAAAACTAAGAAATAAACTATACTTTCAGTGTTGCAATTCTGTTCTTTAATGCCATAATGATGAAAGGAAACCAAATCGATGTTTCTTTATTATAAGGAACGCAGTAATATTCAGAACTCACAGACAGCTTAAAACTCTCTCTTTTTCCAAAGTGATCATAAATAGAGATATATCTTAAAAAGAAGACATGTACATGGCACGCACCACGCTCCCGCCATCAATTTAAAAAATCATTTTCGTGGAGTTAAAGCCATTTTAACACCTTGTATGACGATTTGTCAAAAGTTATGAAAGGGTGAAGTGACTTGCGATGCTCGGACTTTTTTTGTGAGATAAAAAATACCCATAGGGTGGCCATCGACATGCCAACTACTATATCGTGCAACACACACAGTTCAATGTAATGCCGCGAATTAGAATCAATTGAATGCAATTACTCAGTTGTTGTAAATAAAACTGGCTTACATTGTCGTGTGGGTTGCTGACCAGACCAAAGACCAATCCGCACAATATGAAATATTTTCTCGCAATTTGAAAGAAGTTGAATGAATGCGAGGTGGGTTCATTGATGGAATGCACGCAGGTAGAATGGACATCTCAAGCACGCCAGACGACGCGGAATGCACTCCGCGCGCGCCGGGTACACCTCTTAACGTCGCCTAATGAACTGTGGGCCTTCATTCTTGCAAAGGTGTGCTAGGTGCAAGACGGACTGCTGCGAAACTACGGCAAAATCGAGGAAGGCGACAGCAATGTATTTAATGCTTATTTTACTTTAAAGAAGCAGCTGAGTAACGTCAGACTAAAAATATTAACATTTAATCTTGGGCTGCGCGTTTAAGGATCTTAAAAACTTATTTTCTATCAGAAACTGAAAGACGAGGGAGGAGATAGTATTGTTGAGCTCACAATAATAGTTTTAAAAGCATTTGCGGCTAACAGTACACTTGACATTGCAGAAAAGGCAGTCGAGAAGTTGGTGTTATTATTATGAATGGCGCAACAATAAACAATACTCGCCTCACCAAGGCTGGTGTTTTGAAACTTCAGTCCCAACAGAAACTAAGAATGAAATAGCTCAGCAGAGAGCGTCAAGTTATCGCCTCACTGCATCTGCGTGTTTGGAAAAAGGGGAAAATCACAAATCGGGCTAACTAAAACAAACTGGATTATTTCAGCTTGTAGGGGATGAACCCGCTTCTAAGGTCAAAACCCCAAAGATTTTGAGTATTAGGCCAAGTTGGAATAAACAGAAAGGGCTTGGATATTTTTGTTACAAATTCGTTCACAAGACGAAGCTCGGCTAAGCGGAAAACAAGCACGGAAGTAAGACATTGTTTTTCATGCCATTTGTTTTGCTGGTTGTCGACAGCACATTAAAAAAGGGGGTGAAATTTACCAGTTTTACAACAAAGAAGATGGCACGTTGTAGATCACACTGGCTGTAGGATTAATGGGCTAATGAGTTGGTGTCTCTTCTAAGGACTTGTTCTGAAAGGAATTTTCAACAAACAGGTGAGTAAAGGGTACGCTATCGTGTCAGATGCAGTGCTGTTTGGACGCAGCATATGTGTTTACGTTAAACAAGACCGCGCTCCGGTCTCTCCCTAAGTTACTTGTACAGGCAAGAAGGCACTTAAATTTTTCAGTTTAAAAGAATAAGGTTTAGAGTTCTTTTGAAAACTTCATTTTACGGTAAAAGTGTGTTCACATATAAGTCGATATTAAGGCATTCTCTCCTGAGATAGAAGAAAGTGCACGGTAAAGGTGCGCGGTACGGTAAATGTGCGTTCACATATAAGTCGATATTTAGGCATTCTCTCCCGAGATAGAAGAAAGTGCACACACTGATCCCCACGAAACGTGTGGAATATACTGAGCACAACAAATATTCACACTCTACCTTTTTCCTAATGTTTCTGCGCTGTGCAGTTGAGAGGTGGAGCGAGTGAGGGGGTACCCCACCCCTATCTCAGTAGCCCAAATACAACACTGACGCTTAAGATATAGGGGCTTTGATTACGATTTAAATCCAAGAACGACTTAGAATCGGGTCATTTACGAAAGAAAGAATTTACAACCAAGAGTAAATTGCTGGTACTCCTTGTATATACTGTGTACATAGAGTCCGTGCCATTAAAATAATTATGCGTAGAAAAAATAGGATCGTGAAAGATTAGATGATAAACGAACGGTAAGAGAAGAGATAGCGTCCCCTCATTAAGGATAAAAGTGGAACAGGTCGCAATTCAAAGTACTTCAGACAATGGTTCAATAAACTATGCATCTCTATAGTTCAACTAAAAATTTGTATAAAAGGCCCAAGCTTTCGGCATTCTTCGGGGGACAGATGAGTAAACAAACAAACAAACAAACAAACTTCGAAGAGGGTGAATATGCTAAATCTTCACAATGATCCAGTAAAAAGTTTCATCAGTCTCATCAGTCAGTTACTACATGTACTTCTTGTTCTTCAATATGTCTGTGTGCGGCAAGTCATCTTCATCAGCTATAGGTGAGAGTTTCTAGGCGACCGAATTCTACTCTAGTAATAAAAAGTCGTTTATGTCGTACATCCTTTTTCCCCCTTACGAGAAAGTATACACTAAACACCCTTTTCCCCATTTTAAGCTCTTATACAGTTCCGAAAGATATGTGCATCTTCGCATACAAATAATAACGTAAATTAGCTTTCTGTGTTTGTATTCAGCATGGTTTTATTTGATAATCTAATTATGGTCGCACGCACCCACGCTTGCCTACACAGGTATGATTGTTGTATGGACGTGAAGTCATTTGTAGACACGTTGCGATCGACAGCGATGCACTTTATTGTGTTGGTTAATTTCCATAACAGGTCAGTGCTCTCTCTCTCTCTCTCTCTCTCTCGTAACGTGTTATTAAGACCATGTTATGGTCAAAGCAATTTTATGTGATAAATTATTGCAGAAAGGCAGTTATGTATATCATTTCACCCAATTTTCAGCAGACACGGTTAAAACACGTAAAAATTTTACTAGAACAGCTGCTGTTTTATCTCCCAATCAACTACTTTCGGTTTATCTTGATTTACATCATTTGCACTTAGTTACAAGAAATTGTACTTTAATGCCTTGCTATCGAAGATTTCATTACATCAGAACCATTGCCAAACACTTGTACTGAAGAAAAGTTGAGAGTGTTTAATAAGATCAGAATCCACAGCAGTGCGTCCCCATACACGATTTGAACACAAGAGAAAACTAGAGTTAGATGTTTCTCTTAACATGAGGAACATCCGAATTGTCCTGAGGTATAGCAAATTAGTCTCAAATATAACGAGATCTTGCGAGACTTGGAGAATTATGTGTTGACGGCGGTCGAATTAAGTGTAAAACAAATGGAGTTGCTCTGTTTTTTCCGTCTTTGCCAGAGACAAATTGAAAACAAATTTTACATAATAATGAAATATGATTAAAAATAGCCTACATGAAAGATGAAAGATGCTGACAACCTGAACATACTGTGTTATAACAGTCACAAGAACAATGGTGCGTTGCCTGTCTTTGCCATTAAAATCATAATATATCACAAATAATACGCATAGCAGAAGGTTTCAAAATAAAAAGCCAACAGGTTCAAAGTGAATATTATGAAGAAGCAAAAGCTGCAAAGTCGGTGCATTTTACTGAAGTTTAAGTTTATTTCCAATGCTGAGTGCGCGCGACAGTAAGTGTATTGGAATCGTTTCTGAAAAGTCATTTTACACATCCTTCGAACAAGTTATCGCATAGATTTTTGATGAAGTTTATTTGTTGAGAACTCAGTTATTAATATTGTCAAGTACATGTATACGTGGACCTACTGCTTTCATATGCAGTAATTTACACTGATAATCAATCACGATTTTTTTATTCTAAATCACTGGTATCAAATTCAGATCACGTGATATCTGCTATTAATTGGATGTTGTGAAGATTTTTTAATAGAACCACATCCTATTTTTTCCACTTTGCTCTGTAAGAAGCTCCTTAGTTTTATTAAATAAAAAATGTCATACACAGTTAGTATGAAAAATACCAAACAAATTATCATATCTAGATGCAGCATGCATATTTTTTTCAGCTGCTGAACATATGTTTGTTGGAGTGCAAAAAGTAGTTCAAATTATGTGTACACATGTTATCATGCGTCCTGGACAGCTTCTTGTTCCAGGACATTGCTAAGAAGAATAATAGAGAGCAATAACGGCGCAGTTACACTTTTAATTGTGTGTAAAGAACAAATGTTATTTCGACGCCCTTTAGATTTATGGTCGCACACACTCGTCTTTCTCAAGTGAGCATGGCGGGGGTTTGAAATGAAGCTCCAGACACTGGTGATAAAAAGTTACTTCACCAAAGTGGAACAGTTGCTGAAACTAGGTAGCACAAAGATAGACAAAGTAATTTTAATAGTCTGTCGGCCTACTAGTCTAATAGTACATACCCCGTAATAATGTACAGTGTGAATTTTGTTTAAAAGCACTTGTCCTGCCGTTATTATAGGAGATTAGAGGGATGCCATATCTAAGCTTTGTCATTCACATAAGAACCCCGTTCATTAGAAGTCAGAAAATAGATTGAAGTAGGTAGAAAATATGATTCCGTGATCGTGACCTTGAACTTTAAGGTACAGCTAGTAGTCGCGGGGATGCAGGGTGCACAAGAAGAAGCGTCATACTTCGAGATTGCACGCTGCCTTAAAAAAGTAAAAGGACTTATGCATGCTATATGACGACATACAGTAGGTTCAGAGCAGTCGCCAGTCTGTCGCCAGTCCAGCAGTAGGTCACTTATCTGTCCCATGCACAGCGCCCTGAGTACGAAACAATTAATTTACGGATCAAGAAACCTTAACGCTTCGTTCAAGGTAAAACGTTACGATGTTGCAAAAAATATAAACAGAGAACCTATGCTCTACTCAAGCAAGTATTATAATCCTTACTAAATAATGTGCTGACCAGCGCAAGATGTTTACGTTAAAAATTGTTACGGACGCCTCACCCGTCCGATGTAGTGCAACTAAGCACGACATCGGACAGATGAGACGTCCGTAACCAAAAGAATTCCCAGTGGGAAGGACACAACATTTACCGTCTCCGTGAACAAAAACCTTGTGGTTTCTAGAAATAGCTTAATATAAGAAAATTAAAATCCTTCCACTTATTCCAACTGGTTGTCTAACAAACCTCATAAAGATACAACCGGTTTATAACTCGTAGGAGTGCAATTACAACCAAATCATTCACTCGATGTGAGAAAGCTTCCGCCGCACCCTATATACACAGTTAATGATCCATCATCTTTGCCTTTCTCTTAAATGTCTCCAAGTCCAAGGCCAGAGATTACCGTGCCAATTGAAAGCTATGGATTGGTTTCCCGACAATCTTTACAATGCGTTTTGAAGAGCTCTGTAATTGAATAGGCACCCGATTAATAAATCTTAAGCCATCAATGATGATATGTCAATGGAGGAGAGAATTGAAATTTACAAGAGTAATGATAAGACTGAGATTGCCTAGGGAATGCGTTCATTTCGCTGTCGGACAAGAACGAGCAAAACCCGTCGCGCGCTCCAGGAAATCATGGCAATTATTTTTCCGTGTTGTTTTCTCTGAAGAGATGAGACTTCGTTACTGATCTCCCTGAAAAGATTAGACTTCGTCACTAATCCCGTCGCCTCCCGTAAGTCCGGTAAGTGGTCATCCGATGTCAAGTATGCTCATGTTGCGTGTTGCGAAGAACGTGTGTATTGTTGGCGGCATGCTTGTGTTGATAGTTGGTGATCAGTGGGCTTAAAAATACGGACCTGTGAAAGTGCTTTAGGTAGTTCCTCTGCTTTGATAACGGGAATCACACATATGCAGGCACGCGCACACACACACACACACACACTGCATACGTAGACACATCAGAACGGTTCCTTCGATTCCATTCGATTGAATACACCAGAAAAACACTTACAAGGGGTTTAAACGTTCCTATGCATTTACATTAATTTGAAGCTCTGGTTATATATCAGATTATATAAGACTATAAGGACTTGAAAAATTAGGGTAGAATTCGTAAATTAAAAAAATGGTTATATTTGCATTGACCTACTTCACGAAAGATTAGCAATTACAGTGCTCATTTTGCCACTGCAGAGCTAAACATGTCGATAGATGTTAAATCACAGGAGCTTTATACTAAGTCTGAAATCTTTTAGGGTTATTGGATTTATTCAATCGCACAGAAAATGGCATAGATGTGGAACGTTTAATGCAGGAACAGGATCAGAATTGTATGGTTAAAGTCACACGACGGGCGTCAGACCATTTTCTTGCAAAAAATGAGTTTCCCTAGAAATTACATTTTCTTTTTTTTTTCTAAATCACTAAGGCACACCATATCCAAAAACCGGCCACATTACTACGGTCCATAAATACGTGTTTGAGTTCAAAGTTTCTTGTTATTGGGTCACTCTCGTAATGGAGACAGAGACCAGAGAATTCCACAAAATTAGACATTTAGATCTCGAAAACGGATGTATAGATGGTACGTTTGTGAACGGTTTTAGATATGGTTTACCTTGGTTATTAAAAGGAAAAGTTCAACGATAACCAGGAAATTCCAGAAAAATATTCTACAATATAAAGATCTATTTCTTCTCAGAAAGATCTCATTCTTCTCATTATATGCATTTGAAATGACGCAGGCAGAGAATCCTGACACCAGTCAAATCAAGTGGTGGCAAGTTATGGCAGACTAATTATCTCCTACTATTCATGGGAGAGATGGAAGGGTCGGTTCTCCTTAATATCGAAAGAGCAATGTCCTGGAAATCTTTCAGCTCTTGACTTCAACCTTTTCTGTTATTTGGGGTACAAAACACTTAATCTTAACGGCGGGAAAAGGTAAAGTTATTGAAATGTTGGGGAATGAGTACATGTTTGCGTTTGCAGTGCATGGTGAGAATGGTTAAATGACGACAGTCTTGTTTTTATGACGAATAAAAACGCACCTGTTTCAAAAATACAAAAATATACTTAAAGATTCTTTAAAGAAAAGAAAATTAAATTTAAAGCTGATAAAAAGACAAAATTGTTTTGTGGAGTATAATTATTTCTTACATTCTTACAAAGTTTTAAAGTCTTTTGCACTTACTGTGTATAGCCGTTCGTCATTTAGAACAACACTACAGTGCTAATGTACTAGTGAGTCAGATCTACCGACGCAGTACTTTTTAGTTTTCGCGGAGGTGTGTAAAAAAGGGGGCTAGCACATATCAAACGGGTTTTGATAATAATCTCATCGACTACAAAAACTGTCCCGCTATGTCAGAAATGCCTTCTCAGCGGCTAGCAGAGGGAGTGGCACGTGCGTGCTTAAAATGGCACCAAATATCACAGTGATTAAAAAGATAATGTAGACAAAGCAGTATTATTCAATAACATAAACTTAATAATTTTTCAGTTGCGTTGTGATATTCAGTATTTCATGTCCTTTGGCTAGCTAGCAAACTACCTTAAGCATATTTCTGAAACGAATCCATCCTAGAGTATAGCTCCTGTTATGCAAGCTCCTTTCGGTGACAGCTTCTGTTTTAAAAAGTCATTTGTCTCATTCTTCTCATGTATAAGAACTGGAATAAAGTATCCTGTATATTCATTTATCGTTTTATTATAATGGCATGTGCATACAAACAGTCAGGCTTTCGGACTTGTAAGTCCATCATGAATTAAGAATTAGGATCAATTTAAGGACGTACGCAGTCCCTGTTTTCATTCTGTTTACAGGATTGTTTTTCAATTTTTTATATTAACCTTTAAAAAACTTTATTGGATTTAATCGATTGGAAACATAGCATTTCAAATAGAACAGAGAAGGATCACCTGCTATATGCATAAGTTGGCGTGTGTTACTTAATAAGTTACATATGTGAAATCTTCGTGGTCGTAATAGTTGTTGACATGCTCTAATACTAACCAACCATTTGATTTAGTGGCACTCACTTTGAAAAGAACATGGAGGAAGGTAGGTGGTTAACATTTTAGCCAAACTGAGGGGTAATTAAGTGGAATTTATAGTCTATGTCGTATCACTCCATGCACTTAGAATGGTAAAAGTCTGTTCGAGCCTCTTTCAGCGTTATAGATAGGATACTTCTTCATGAAAAAAGTTTCTCCTTGTTTTTTTTGTATCTCAATCACACTTATATTGCATTCATATTGGTCTAGCAATGTAATACAACAATCTTTGGAGAAAATTTTGAGAATTATGAAAAACTTGGAACAAATAAGGACGTCCAATATGTTCAGCTAGAGCACAAAAAGCTTTGACCAACTGGGATCCGTTGCGCAGGGTCATGGAGTTCGCTTGATAAAATAAGCAGAAACAGAAAAGAACTATATATATATATATATATATATATATATATATATATATATATATATATATATATATATATATATATATTGGGGAGATAGGAAGAGTTGGTTGGTTGGTGGGTTGGGTTGGGATGTCAAAGATGGTCCAAATACTAAGGGTTCCATGTGTGTTATTCTAAAGCACGAAAAGTACCAGTACACACAGGCCAGTTGCGCAAGAGCAATCGGGCCAACCCAAATGGGACCCATGAGGTACCCAGGGGCGGATTCAGAGATATTTTCTGACAGTCTTCCAAATTATCTTTGTTGATCCATCCACCATTTTTGACCGTCTTCCGACAGAAAAAAATTAGATACCCGTCAATGTAAACTTGAAAATCTGACCGTCTTCCGGAAGACCCAGAAGACGGCCTAAATCCGCCCCTGGGTACCCTTTGTCAAACCCGACTAGGACGGACTCGGTGACACACACACTGGCCCCACAATTTCTCCACATACAGTATTGCAATACTTCTTATCAAACTTTTAAAAGTACACTTTTTTAGAACTAATTGTGCCAATCTGAATGACTGTGACAAAGGAATACGATATTTCTAACAGCAGACTGCAACGACTTCTGTGAAAATGAGATTTACTCACTAGAAATGTTATTTGAATGTGATTTATGAACAAGCTGAAAATTTGAAGTACAGGTGTACTTTTCAGAATGCGATCAATGGTTGATGAGGGTTTTCTCTTTCTTTTGAGCTTTTTTATATGAATCAATATATTTACATGAATATGCCTGCGAGGTATATACACATTTAGGAAAGCTTACCTTGGTTTATCAATTGTTTTAGCTCCTGATAAAAATCCCCTACAATCACAGGTAAAAATATTTAATATTTAATAAAGACACAGCAACTTTTTGAAAATTTCTAAAACGCTCTTAAGTTGTTCAAAATGACAAGTCATCCAAAGCGCGGACCTGACTCTGACGTACTATGGCTCGTACACATACACGACTCTGCTCGTATCTTTAATTGTTTTGTGGGGGGTATTATGACACGTATGGCTTGTGTTTGACTTTTAATTTAGTTAAACTGTAACACACCTAAATTTTAGTCAAATTCGGCTTGATTAATTGCAGTAGTGGTGTCCAGGTTCACCCGCTATAGAAAATTAATAGTATCCCTGATTATTTAGTTATCCAGAAAGGAGTAAACGTAGGAGTTAGATAGAGATAGATTTGACCAATCAGCGTTTAATAAAAGTAAACATCAATATTGACGAGAGGAGGGAGAAATTAACGCTATAAGAAAACACCTACGCCGGTACAATAATGTTAAAATTGCGTGTCAAGAAGGGTGTCACAACATAAAGTTCCAAGTGACCAAATAGAAATAATTTTCCTTTTTTCAATTCAATCTGTTGCTCCACTTCCAGGGCATCAACAGGAATATCGCTGATCAGTTATTCCAAAAAGGGGCCTCACGATGAGGTGTCTATAATAACAGGGGGAGCAGCGCCCGAAAACGTCCAAATCGTGGGCGTGGAAAATAAAGGCATGGATGAGGTGAATCATAACGAGAAAAGACTCCTCTCGGATTCTGATGACCCGGAGAGTAACCGTGATGGCGGCGGCCGTACTAACGATTCCAGTCAGTACGACGAGAGATACAAGATGATGCCCAATCACAGGATGTCTCCAAGAAAAGACTCGGACATGGAGGTCTATCTCCAAAGTAACGGAACAGTTGTCTCAGACGTCCGGAAAGAGAAAGAACTTGACGATGAGGAGTTTAGGGGTGAGGAGAGAGAAACATGGGGGAAGAAGATAGACTTTTTGTTGTCAATCATTGGTTTTGCTGTGGATTTGGCAAACGTTTGGCGATTCCCATACCTGTGTTACAGAAATGGCGGAGGTGAGTTATTCAATAAAAATGTTAAATTATCTTCTTTCAGTGATTAATTTTTATATGGAGGAATTCAAAACCCACAGAAATCAATTTTAAATTAAAAAAAGACATGCATTTTAAGCAAAAATATTTAATTAAAAGTACAATAAAGTTTTAAATAAATAGCTGGCATAACAGCCGCGTGGAGTGCAATACAACAATTAATGCCCAAATACGCACTGTCAGAATGAAGTGTTTTGTAGTTTTTCGGACTTGCCCAGCCTCTATTCAACTGACAGATTCACGTATAATCAAAGTGAAGCAACTTTTTATACCATTTAGGAACACATGATTATTTAAAGAAGTCATGTCCGATATACACGATGCCCTGTGTGTAGTTTAAATTCCACCCTACTCCCTAACTGGAAAAAACACCAGTCTTTTTAGTGAAACTGTACATTAACAACGTTTGGCACCACATAGCAATTAAACCCTTATCTTCCTTGTTTCACTGATGCAAAAAACACTCTCAGTGGCGCCACCTTCAATCGGCGCCCAGGGCACAGTGTCGTACCTGCTGTGTTCAAGATACCCACTGTGAAGATGGTCAACACATGCAATTTTACAGGTCAGCTGTAAAAGTTTTAAAATATTGACCCAAGACACAATTAGCCATGTTTTGTGTCCATATTTGTTAATTTTGATTCCATCATCATTGATCATACCCGTGGTCATTTTATTTGTGTTTTATACAATTTAATATATAAAGTGGATTAAAATACTAACGATACATAGACCAATACATTAACTGGGTAATCCTTATGTTTTGATCATTTTTATTTTAAGTGATTGTGTGTAGCATATAAAGATGGGAGTTGTATTTAAAGGATGTGTATTTGTCGGGTTGTGCCCTGTATATATCATATCGTAATAATAATAATAATAATAATAATAATAATAATAATAATTCACTTTCAATGAAAAAGTAAAAATGTCACCTTTAAAGAGTAAATACAATGCAATATTGTAATAATAATATTGTAATAATAATAATAATACAATATTATTATTACAAGACATGAGAATAATTTAAAATTGCAACTAATAAGAGTAAAATACTTACCAACAATACTTCAAGATTTGCATATTAAGGTCAGTCGTTTTATTTATGAAAATATTTTTTAAGAAGTAATTGCAAGAGAAATACACCGGGGAAACCTGTAAGAAGTAATATGTTATGAGTCGATGTTTATTGGTCTATTTACCTCTGTTAATGCCGAGCCGAGGAAAGGCGCATTTCATCTTGAAGTTTAAACAGGAGATCCGGAATTCATCAAATCAAAAATGATGATAACAGTCTGGATTTATAGCGCAATCGACTGTATTATTGCAATGCGATAATGTCGACGACGTCAAAAAAACAGCACTTAAAGATCGAAATTACCAAACTATGTTGTACTGAGACTTCTGTGAGAAGCCGTCACAGTGATGGTTGATGAATTGGCAGATATATTGTACATTGTCTACAATGGGGGAAGATATTACCTCTATTTTTCACCGAGGATTTTAATTGAATTCCTGGTTTGTCAACAGGTTTGCAAGGGTTGCATGCACCAGGACTTCGGCCAATACAGAGAGTCATATCAGTTACGAATCAGAGATAAACCACAGTTAAAGGTGGCATAAACATGGATCAGAACATTAAAATAAGGAAATTGCAACCATACCTCTTTGCAGCACTGTAGATTAAAATTGATACCAACCACAACAGGTGTAAAAAAAAAAAAAAAAACGCCACAAGTACATAACAGCTGAGCCATCAGTTTATGGTTCATGTAATCAGCAGGCTACAGATGTTAGCAGAGTACTTTCTTTGAAACAGAAAGATATTCACTTCCTGGACGCTTATAAGTGGTTATCTGCTCTACGTTTTTGATATAAGAAATGTACCATAATATGATTTTAAATAATACAAGCGTGTAACTATTATTCTTTCCACGATATGTTTATGACGTTTGGTGTATTCATTTCAACACTTACAACCATAAAACATTTATACAGCAAAAGAGAAATTCTTATAGATTTTCCGCAATTTCCCCTTTCTCACCAAGATGTAGCAACCGTTTTCGAGTTCTAAACCGATAATTATTTACCGTCACGAGTGAAAATCAACCATCTTTACCTCTATGTGTGAATGGCTGAAAAACTAGAAAGTAAGAATTGAAAAAAAAAAACGGGATTGTCAATCGTAATTATGTGAACGGTTTAGGATATATGGTATGTTGTGGTGATTGAGGGAAAGCAGTTGAAATAGCAAACTAAATTAATGTTTTGCCACATAAAAGTCTAACGCTCACTCTGTGGGCCTCCGTGTACACTTCTGCGACATTACGACTTTGGTGTTTTTCGCTACCTCTAGAGCTACATGTACTAATGAACGGCGCTGTAAGATAACACCAGCAAGTTGTATTGAGTGTTGTAATAGCCAAAGTCAAGATTGATATATGCGATCCCCGTGGTTAAACATATTAATAAAAACATTGAAGACAATCGCAATAGTGATATCGTGTTTTTGTCAGGAAATGATCCTCAAAATTGCAAATATGTAGGGCATAACTCTGACAGAAGATATTGATGATGGTTTTGTACTGAGTCTTCACACGGTAGGTGGTCGTTTTTCAAAATGCCTTGTGTACTGGAAAAGGTGAAAAGTAAACGAAACACTTGCAAGTTAAAAGACAGAGAAAGAGTGAGAGAAAGAGTAAGCACACTTTACTTATTCGCGAGATGTCTCACTAAAATTCACATACTATCGCTCAAGTCAAGACTGTAAGAGTTCACTTTAAAACGAGGGGCTTTTCAAAATAAAAGAAAAGGAAAGAAATCCAACGATCGTGAGAGTCACGTTATCCAAAGTAAATACTACTCAGGAACAAGTTGAACATAAACCACTTACAGCGCTTTTCAGAAACCCACGGGGCCGCGTGCAATACAAATTGCTCCACTATGTTTACTGCCTACAGATTAGTAGAACGATATGGAACAATTTACGTGGAGGCGTGTCATGGCAAATGTCGCGAGTCATGTGGTAAGGAAAATAAACAGTTTAGAAAGAAACGCGTGTATATTGAGGTTAGGAATGTTGGCCTCAATCATTTGGCACGGAGGATTAAACAAAAACGCTCCAAAAATATCAACTACCGGTGTTATTTTGCGTGTAAAATAATTTGAGAACATTAAAACATAAATAGAAGCGAAAGGGCAGAATGATTAAAAGAACTGAGGGCACTGGGATCTAGCATAGGCACTCAACGCGAAAATACTGAGCAAAATGAAAGAAAGATGCAGCTGCATTAAAGATTGACTAGTGGATATAATTTCCCTAACAACAGTGCTTCTTCCATATCAACTCTCACTGGTTTTGGGTTTATTTTTCTTTCTTTTTTTCCCTTTCATGCCAATAATAGAAAGTTCCTTGCACAATCAAATTAATTAAGACGACTGCATTTTCTTATTCATGTTAACAGATGACCTTATTCATAGCCACGTATACAGTTGAATGGTATCAGTATTTCCCCTTTGAATCAACACAGGTTCAATTTCTACGCCATTGGGGTTCGGATATCTTGACGCCGTGAGACCGAGGCATTAATTGTGATCATGCTGAGAGACAATGGGGACATATCTAGAACGCCAGGGGCGACATGAACCTTTGAGTGACGTCCCGCCCTGGACGAAGCACTTGAAATCTAGTGTTAAGATTTAACATTAATGGAATGGGAGGGAGGGGAGAAAATGAATGGTAGAGTTGGTCCTTCACACAGGCAGTGTAAAAAAGTAGGTTCCGTTACGAAAAGCAAAAAGGGTAACCCTTCTTATTGTTGTGGAATTTGCCCGATGCGAAACATCAAGAACAGCGCATACTTCTGCAAAAATATACATAAGATATTTTACGAAAGATGTGATATAATAATTTGTTTCTGATACTGATATGAGTTGAACATTTGAACAAATTGTACGGCTATATTTCTCTAAGAGTTACTTTAACTTGAAGCGCTAACTCCCCTCTCAGCATATTAAAACGCTGCTGTTCAATTGGAACAAATTACAATGCAATGGGGTCTTGTATTCACAGACCAGCACATAAAAGAACGTCGTTATGGTCATTTTTCTAGGAGATCGTGAAGTGATCACAGACTGAAAGTGACTAACTGACCATTCGAACCAATGAAATTGTTCTATATTAACCGCAAATTATTGGAGCAAATTGTGCATTAAGTTGGCTGAATCGTTTCGTCAGTCAGATTATGTGCACTGGCATATTGGCATATTAGCCGTGGTTCGTTTAATCATAAAAATGCCCGTTTCCATGCCTATCGCCTTTGTTATCACTAATTGCGCTATGTTATACGAAGTTGGTTATACCATGAAGAAAAGGCTAGCTTAATTTAAGACATCGTGGTTTGCTGGTATCTTAGAAATTCACAAATTAATTTTCCTGTATAACTGTCAGTCGATGGTGCCACACAGTTATTTCAAGTAGTGCCAGACAATTAGAGACTGCTCAGCTGATATTGGTAATGACAAACACTTAGGTTTGGGTTCAGCATGTTGACTAGTTTAATTTCTTTTGATAAGGTGTGGGAAGATAAACTTGATAAACTTAATAAAAACAAGTGTGCCTCAACTAAAGCATTGGCAACAATTCGCCAATTTTTTTCTTTTTTGTCTTTTTACTTCGAAATTCTCAAGCGACTCATTATTCACTCCGTATCAATAAAACTTGTAAGTCAAACAGTTCCTATCCATAGCGTAATGACATCGAATTCAAATGACATAACAAAATTGTGTCATAATTTAAGAAATATAACTGGAGATTATGACTGTTTTGACATTCGTTGATTTACAGTGACATGTTTTGTCCTAATATCTTTCAGGCGCTTTCCTTATCCCTTATTTCCTCATGCTGTTATTTGGCGCCCTTCCGTTGTTCTACATGGAGGTATGTCTTGGACAGTTCAATAGAGAGGGGCCTGTCACAGTATGGAAAGTGGTTCCAATATTTACAGGTATGTATGCCTCAGTAGGGAAAGTGGTTCCAATATTTACAGGTACATTGTGTAGATATGCCTCAGTATGGAAAGAGGTTCCAATATTTACACATAGGTATGCCTTAGTATGGAAGTTGGTTCCAATTTTTACAGGTAGGTATGCCTCAGTATGGAAATTGGTTCCAATATTTTTTGGTAAGTATGCTTGCTTTGTACGGTTACCTAGGGAGTGGTACACAAACCGTTGCATTTGGCGGTGCAAATCTGGAGCACATGTTTTGCAATTGGTATCACAGACCTGGCACACCTGCCCTGTAACCACAGACCTGGTACATGCACATGCCTTGTCAGTCCATATATAGTACAAATGCATTGGTAATTTAAACCTGGTACACATGCCTTGGCTGGTCAGAACTGGTAGCATTGCCTTAATTGGCAGATTAGACACCTGTAATGTTAGTTTGGACCTGGCACACATGCCTTAATGGCTAGAACTCTTTGTACGTACCTTTGCTGTACAGTAACCAACAAATTTTGGTAGTTCAGATGAACCTAGTATACTCGAGGTAGTTAAGAACTTCTTTACATATTCACTGAATGTAGCTTAATGTTGCTCTTATATCAGATATGCAGAAGTAGACCAAAGTATGCCACAAACAAATTGACATCAGTGCAATATTGTAGATTTTAGCGGCATGATTACTGGTGTGACATCTATGTAGGGCATTCATATTGTAGGCTGATTTCGTGGTGGCTTTGAAGACGAAATGGAAATCTAAAAATAAGGTAGTTTTATTCTGCTCACATTATTATAGTCTATATGTATATCCAGCCACTCGAGGTTTTCAGAATTTCGTAACATTCTTGAAAGTATACATTTCTTTTTGTTATTTTCAGGTGTCGGGTGGGCGGTGTGTCTCATAGCTTACTACGTAGCTTTCTTCTACAATGTAATCCTAGCTTGGTCGTTGTATTACCTGGTGGGTTCATTTACGTCCGTGCTACCGTGGACCACGTGCGGTAACGACTGGAATGACTGCCAGTGCTGGGATTCCAGTCAAAATGCCACGGATGTCATCACGTGCAATAACGTCACGCTGAATGTCACCACTTCACAGACGTCAGCCACACAGTACTTTGAGTGAGTCACAAAGGCGGATTTTATGTTTGGGAAGGGAGGCACTTATATACAAAACATATGTAACCCAAAATGCAAAAAGACATACCGATGTAATCAAAGTTGGTCAGAACAGCCGTCACAATTTCCATGAACATCACAACCAAACGCAATCAGAACATCGATTCCAATTTTTTTGCAAGATGAATGCAAGGTGTATGCAAATGTTACCATGCTTTAAAAGCAAAATTGTTCGGAATAACCCCATTAGATCCATGGAAAATTATCTGTCGATTCGGATCACATATTTTATATTTGAATTTTTTTTCAATGCATTTTTTTCAGACGTGGTATGCTTGGGATAGAAAGGAGCACAGGAATAGACGACCTAGGCGAGCCAAGATGGCAGCTAGTTCTGTGTCTGCTCGCGGTATTTCTCATCCTCTACTTTGCGCTGTGGAAAGGAGTTAAAACTTCTGGAAAGGTAATAAAGGATCATTGCAGGTATGATGGGTGTTTTTGAAAATATGTTAGGTATCTTTTTCAAGTACTAATTTTTTTCTCCCGGAAGTTTTTTCTCTTCAGTGACCGGCCAGATGAATACCACAGGCAGTACAAATAACCTGTTGGCATGTATCGTAGGCCTGCCCCTTCTGCACTTGAATTTTATTCAGCATATTTTGTTCTTAGAAAAATAAAAAATGCATAAGTTGAAAAGTATCAAAAGTATGAGGAGATGCGCTTGACTGATACATGAAAAATATTAATACAAGTGCTTTCAGTGCGATGCTGTAATTTAGGTTTAAATGACTTGGATTTATTGTACACTGCACTACTTAGAACTATTTATGAATACGGAGGCCCGACAGTTACATAAATTTTTACATTTAAATATTATTATTTTCTGTACTTTTAGGTTGTGTGGGTGACAGCCACGTTACCATATATTATCCTACTGATCCTGCTAATCCGGGGGTTGTTGCTGCCCGGATCAGTGGAAGGAATCACTTATTTCATCGTACCAAAGGTGGAGCGGCTTGCGGATCCGCAGGTCGGTGAAAAATAACGCAGTATCTGTATCATTAATAGGGAGCTTGCATGTCTATTGCCCACTGTTGGTAAATGTTCCACCATCAATACATTTGGTGGCACATGACATAAATTAGATAGCTGTTTTTACTATTCGACATGGTGACCGCCTGCAGCTTGTACCTTTCACACGCTAATATACCGTTTTTGAACATGATTACATTTTATTTAGTCTATGTTAATGATGATGTCAGTGTTCTTTCAACAGCAATCTTTTCTGATTGATATTTTACAATTTAACAAAATTTTGGAGGTGCGTCAAATGCAATATTTGATTTTGCACCGCAGGTATGGAACGACGCCGCCATTCAGGTGTTTTTCTCCGTAGGAGCTGGGTTTGGTGTTCACCTGGCGTATGCTTCGTACAATAAGTTCCATAACAATTGCTACAGGTGAGTCTAGATTGTTTTAACTGTATTTTGATTCTAGTTTTTGATTCTACATATATTGTGCACCCTAACTTTCAAAGGCTCCGTATCGTCATGCAGATAGCAGAAAGACGGAGTTTTAGGGACATCTTACACTCAGGGTGTTATAACTGCACCTTCTTCTAAATTCTGTTAAAAAGGAAAACTATCTCTCAACGGAAGTTTCAAATCAAGTTCAACTTTGACAAATTTATATCCATGTACAGCTGTTAATAAACCCCTCAATTAACATACAAATCCAGAACGCCCTGAACTTGTGATATTATTTTAAATAATTATTAAAAATAATGGAACGGTGCACGTTATAACTATAACTGATGAATGTGTTTAGCTTAAATATAGTAAATATATATTTCTCCATTTTCAGAGACTGTCTCATAACCGCAGGTGTAAACAGTTTTACGAGTATCTTCTCCGGGTTTGTTGTGTTCAGTTACCTTGGATACATGGCATTCAAGAAGAATACAGATATAGAAAAGGTAGCAGTGGACGGTAAGTTACCATGGTTACATGTGGTTACAGGTGGTACCCTCAGTTACCATGGTTACATGTGGTTCCAGGTGTTACCTTCAGTTACCTTGGTTACATGGCTAAAAGTTCAGGCAAAAAGGGGTAACATAATTGAGACACAAAACCATTTTACATACTTGCAAAAAGATGCAATTTTCTATGAAGATGGAGCCACGAATATTGAGGAAAATACATAATATTCATCTGGAGGATACTGACAAAACCAACAAGAAATTCTTTCAAAATTATAATCTTATTCAAACTTTTTCGCTGTTTGTTTCAGGTCCAGGATTAGTGTTCATAGTGTACCCAGAAGCCATTGCCACTCTCCCCGGGTCCACAGGCTGGTCCATTATATTCTTCCTTATGTTGATGGCACTGGGACTGGACAGTGCAGTACGTTTAGGCCTACTAGTTTATGTTTTTGGATGATTTATAAGTTATCTTTTGTTTTCATATGGAAACCAGATCATTCCCGTTTGAAAATGTAAATTTCTATAGGAATGAGACAGATGATAAAAAAAATGAAAGAATAAGAAAATATATTATGAAAAGAAGAGAAAAAGAGCAAAAGTGAAAAAGTTAACTTGAATGGTGAAATGGAAACCTTCGAAATCCAAATATGAACTAGAAAAGCACTCCGAGAGCGCAGAACTCCGCCAAGGCAGTAAAGTCTCCACCCAATGCCGTTTCATCCCTAAATTTTTTATTATTATTGATTGATTATTGATTGGTTATTGATCCGGATCACCACCAAAAACTAATCACTTCTAAGTTAACCCATTTATGGCCTACCCTGAAAATTCCATTGAAATTCATCCATAACTTTTTGAGTTATGTTGATGACAAACAGAAAGACAGAAAGACAAACAGGGGTGAAAACATAACCTCCTTGGCGGAGGTAATAACTATTATTATCATGTTTAATTTTTAAAGAGTGGGATGGAGATTTATTTACTTCAAAGATAAAAAAGATATTAATTCAAGCATGAAAGCACCTGTTTATTTATTCCCGCTTGTCTCTGTTTCAGATGGGCGGCATGGAATCTGTATTGACAGGAGTGAAAGACTACTACAGGCATTTCTTCAGCAAGTTTAAATACGGCCGGGAATTTTTTACCTTCGTCATTATATTTTTCGCATTCGGCATTGCCTTAATTAATATAACTTACGTAAGTAGGAGAGCAGCATATGTATGTGGATTTTAATTCATAGTTTTAATTCATATGAATTAAAATTTATATGAGTCTTATATTTTAAAAGAATATATGGCTTTAAATAGTGGCATGAAAGTGACTTTGTTTAAGTTGTGGTTTAGGTTTAAGGATTTAAGAACAAAATTAATAGAACTTAAACTGCCTTGTATTGCCTTTTTCTGTTTTTTTTTTTTTTTTTTTTTTTGGCTTTAGGTCTTAAAACCAATTCCGTTTGTAGCCCTTCTTGCTCGAGTAGCAAAGCTAAATTCTACTTCAAAATTAAGAAAAAATCCTCAAACAAAGTGACTGATTTTACACCCATATTCGTATTTAAACTGGTAAGATATATATTTTTTCATTTATTTGACGTAAATTACTTCTTAAAAACTTATTCTATTGCTTATTCTTCCAGGGCGGCATGTATCCCTTTACCTTGCTGGAACAATTCTCTGCTGGCACCTCGCTGCTGTTTGCCGTCTTCACAGAAGCTGTGGCTGTGGCATGGTTTTATGGTACGATAAGACATATCAGTTCTTATTCAGTGCATTTAAAATTGAATTATCAATTTCCTTACGTGTCCTATAATATTAATCACGAAGCTAGACTCGTCCAACATGCTATTTTAACACAAATATTTGCACAAAAAGTTATTGAATGCAAATGCCATTTGAACTGTAGACTATTTAACAAAGAGTGACGAAACGTCCAGACTTGAAATCACTTCCAGGACACTAATATTTTGCCTAATATGCTTTTCTATTGCCTTTTTTAATTATGGTCTAGACGTGGAAATTGATTAAAACAAACACAGTGCATGCGATGGAGCAGTTAATGCGCAATACCCAAAACTCTTGCGTTGGGGTAATGCCTCTGCTAGATACCCTTTTAATTACATTTCACCCTGGAATAATTCATTAATCTAAAGAACGAAAGAAATTAAATTTATAGATCTTTCTATGCGGCCATTCGTCCGTAAATAATGTCTTGAACCGACGTTAGCCTAAATGCCAATTGCTGTGGCGAGCCCCGGGAACGTTTTATGAAAAAGGGCGTTGGAGCCCTAGGATTCTTTGATCAGCACTTAATGTGATATTAGTACAGCTCATGAATGGAATTCCTCGGGCACCTATGTCATGCCTTGAATGTTCCCGTTCCAAAGCTATGATGAACAATGTACTTAGGACATCACATCTTAGGTGGACATTTGACGAAATTTTATTGTAAAAACTGTACCTTGGGCACATTTAGAGTGTGCCTATGTCGTTCTTGTAGCCCATTTATGCCACACCATTATGTATATTTCTATGCCCTACCTATGATTTATGCACCTGTGCCGTGCCAAGGGAGCACCAATACCGTACTTACTTGCGTCACCAGATGGCATGAATCTATTGCAAATACGAAAAGAAAAAAGTGGATCTAAAAATCGAATAGATTTATTCTCTTACTTCGAGGATATATACATGTTTATTATAAGCGAATTAACAATATTTTTTCATCTTTCTCGTGCATTTTAATTCCAGCATATTCAAAATGTATTTAAATGTTTCAGGAATAGACCAGTTCTGCAAGGACGTGAAGAAAATGCTTGGATTCACTCCGGGGATCTACTGGAGAATATGCTGGAAGTTTATCAGCCCCATCTTTGTACTGGTAAGGGCGTTTTCTTAATAAAAGAGAGTAAGTTCTTCGTGAACAGTTACGAAGTAAAAGTATGGTTTTAGTAGTGTATTTGAGGTAAAAAGTGCAATTTCTTAAGAAATCCCATGTCGTAAATAACGTGATCCGAAGTAAAAAAAAAAGTGCACGATGATCCTTTACAATTTTTTTAAATTTGAATTTGAATTTTGTCGTGGAACGTGCAGCTCACCCTGAAATTCAAGGCACTTACATTAACTTACATGTGCCCCTGCCCTGCAAATGGTACGACATTAACATACCGAGAAATGGTGCGTATTTACATTTCCTTCTTTGAGCCATGTATTCAGCAGGCATTTATTTCATCTGTCTATGTATTACAGGTAATCGTGGTATCTTCGATCATCACGTACAGACCTATAGTGGTGGAGACGGCCACCCACGGCCCCTACCCGTACCCGGACTGGGCTAACGCCGTGGGCTGGTGTATAGCCGGCAGTTCCATGATATTGGTTCCAGTGGTGGCCGTGTGGAAGATGCTGGTTACGAAGGGGACGTTTAAAAGGGTAAGGGATCTTCGCGGGCAACACTTCTGATTGCAGATCAGAAAGATTTTAAAGATGTGCAACACTATAAAGGAGAGAAATGATTTAATTAATTTACTTACAAATTTAAGTAAGGGATCGCGGTTGGTACTTACGTTTACCTTATCTTTATCATGCCGGCTAGCGTTAACCGTACGTGTCTTATTTAACTGACGTGACCGTACTCAAATAAGAAACAATTACACAAAACCTGAGAAGCTTAGTGATGCTAATATAATCCAGCATTTTTGTCGCGGGAAATCAGAATTTGAAATCTAAATCCCGTTTCAGAGGCTAGCTCTGTGTATTTCACCAGAATCTGAACACGCAGATATCAAAGCAGGAAAACCTGTGAAACGTTTTACGGTAAGTATTTTAGATTGGATTTTTTTAAGAGAGGTGGGTTTTAAGCACTGACTATAATCCAGAGCAACAGCAAACTAGAAAATATACGTGCAATGCGAAAAATATGTAAGTGTTTAAGTGTTTCATCTTCGGAATAAAGCCTTAAAGAGTATAAACAATTTACAAAGGAATTACTGCATGTGGCATCATAATAATCTTACATGACTTAAATAACATTATTTCCATTCAGCTGCGACACTGGGTGTCAATTTGAGAGGGCAAAAAGGAAGAGAGACACTGATATCCAGCGGTCACACCATTTCTAAACATTGCCGGACACGAGTGGAATGCATTTGTACATATTCTATAATAAAGCGTTCCCAAGTCAACGTTTACGGGACCACTGGTCTTTAACCAAAATAATGATGTGCAGCACCCCAGCGCCATTCCAGGCGTATCCACGTGCGTTTCAAACCTGGAGCAGTTGTAATGACTTTTATCTGCGGGGATTACACAATGAAAAACAGGGTTACTTTAATTCTGAAGAACTCCTTCTTAGTAGAAGTAATCTCACTATTTTTTTGTACAAATGAGCAAAATAAATCATTTCCGGGAGCTGATCCAGGCAGTCTACCAGCAAATTTTACAATCATTTAATATATTTTATGCACATAATTAAATTAACAACTTAGTCGAAATCAAACCGTTTTCTGCAAAGGATACCTGTACATGGAAGTTGTAACCTACGTATATTATTGTAAAAAGCTGTAATCAATATATTAACAATGTATTTTGTTTTCAAAATATATTAACACAGATATGTAATCTATCAAAGATCCGTTCCATGTGACCGCTTACGTCCAACGTATTACGCGCGTCCTTTGATGTACCGTTTGTTGTAGTATATCATAGTATATCATTGTTCATGTATTAATAATTAATACTATTAATATGGATATATTAGCGGTGACATATGAAAAAACAAGAGTACGTTATATAGGGTGTAATAATCCAAAGGCGAAAAGGATAACAAATGTACATAGACACGTCTATTCTATACTATTAATGTGTGTCGCGTGAGGTGTGTACTAACAAGAGGCTTGGGAGCCTGCAGCTTCTAGAAAACTTCAACACGAAAGATGATTTCAACTTTTAGGGCGAAAATAATGGCACACTATAGCCCATGCTATATCCTTGTCTGTTGAACAAAGTAACTTTTGATAGAAAATTTTAATACCATTTCTTTTCCTTTTTATAAAGCAGCAAGAATATTTTATTTAAGAGGATTACCATTAATCTACCTTTCAAATTGGTAAACGCAGATGGATTTTCGTCTTAAAGTCAAGATAGTCTGTCCAAGTTTACAATTGTACGGCTTAGCTATTATCTGTACAAAGCATTGGTAAGTTAGTTTTATCGTTTTTCAGTATAGAATACGCCATGAGAAGTGTAGATTTGGAAATGTACAGTTGGACATTTAGCTATAACAATTAACGTGTAGATAGTGTATTAGCAAATTTGGACATATAGAAAGCTTGCGTTGCCAAAATAACTTGCATCAATTTATTTTGGAAGTGGCTAAAATATTGTGACTATTTCACAAAGACAAAAAGGCAACGATCGTCACAGTGGCAAATCGCCTTCATCGAGTCGAGGAAAATAATAAAATGAAGAAAACTTTACTTAAAGAAATATTTGAGTAAGAAGTTGTATTTTGCATTTTAACAAATCCATTATTAAAATAATGGCTGAACAGTGGTCAGTTTGCAGCAAGAGTAATTCTATCATCTTCCAGACATAGAAATACGCATTGTCAAACATTTTTAATATTTTCCACCTAAAAATGGCAATGTTATTACTTAAAACGGTTGCCAGTATGGGGTAGCCTCAAGATGTAGATGTGATGCGATTGCGCTAACTGTAGCACACCTAACACACTACCTGGTACTGTGACATTTCTTCTACCAATGTAAGTATCAAGAAATTGACACAAAATATATGTATCAAAACTCATCAGTTAGTTGTTGGTTTTTCAACTCTTACCCAGCTGGACTAGGAAAAGCTGTCATCATTATCACCATCTCTCTCTTTCTAGAATGTATAAACTGTTGGGCTCCAGGGTTCAAAATGTCCATTAAAGGTAAGGTTTTAGCATAAATCCTTGACAGTCAATTTCTTAAATAAAATTCTCATCCAATAAGAATATTAAACCATTGTCCAATACTAGCTGAGCTCCTCTTCTTCATCACTTTCAGTATATGGGATAACAGAGTTGTAATGTTCTCCAAGACCATACACATGGCGGTGGTATCTGGAAAACAGAATGCAAAATATAATATCAAAACAAAAGCAAATCTAAAACAGCGATACTTTTAGTGTTTTAATTAATGTAAGCAAAAACTTTAATGTTTCAAAATACCTGACAAAAATGGTCAAAAACTTTAACCTCTTCCATTAAGTTAAGAAACTCTGCATGTTTTGTAAAATGTAATTATTAAGACCATTCACCTAGGGAAATTTCATAACATGGCCTAACTTGGCACCATCAAAATAAACGGGCCACAGAGTGAGTTTAGTTTAACTGGTAGGTGTTCTTATACAGTTTATTGTTCACAAAGGTGAGATTGATGTGCACGACTTGGAATTGTTCACACTGATTACAAGACAGAGAATAAGTATTATGATATTAGCAGTGAAAAAGACAAACCATAACTAGTGATAAAAAGCAAAATTCCTTTTTGATCTGCCTTTCTTTTTAATTAGGATTATACTTAGTACAGAACACTCACGATAACAGCAACGCATCATCCTTATACTCGTCTCCTATCAACATAGGAGGTCCTTCAGCTTGGATGATTTCTATGGGGTGTTTGAGCACATTAGACAAAGCACGAACCTGGAAATTATGACAATAATATAGCCAAAAGTAAATGAACAAACAAAAAAATGAATTTATCACTTAATAATATTGTTCTCTCTGTTTTACATCATGACCAAAATTTTATAAAAAATAATGATGTCCAACAGTGGATTCCTCATATATATATAAAATTAAAATATGCAACAAATATCAATCAATTCCACAACATAATTTACCTCTAACTGGCCACCCCATGCGGCTGTGGATTCAAGTTCCTTACAATAGTTGTCAAAGTCGTCTGAAAAAATTCAAACAAGAAACTTACAAATTTCCCGATGACCCAGGTTTCACATTTCAGACAAAAATTCCATTGCTTGTGTTATGCATTCAAAGTTACAGGGTCATTTTCTTTAAACAACAGCTAACACAGAATTGTAACAACACCAAATCACTGATAATGGTCTTGTTAGTCTATGAAATATTGGAGTAGCACCCTGCCCTCCCCCCTTTCTGAGTTTAGCTGTTGCTTAAAGAATTTTTACTTTAAATCATTCAAGATTCTCAGCTGTTTTCTATTCAATGAAGAACAATATTCACTATTTATTACCTTCAGTAAAAGGGTCCCCACTCTCAGGCTTTGTTAAAAATGGCATGAAGTCATCCCTGTGCTCCCTCATATGGTTTGAAGCCTTCTGTCTTAGTTGCTGCATACTACTCTGAAAGTTACACATAATAATATGACATTTATTACAAGAGTTAAAGGCAACAATGAGTGTTAGAAATTTGATTTTCCTGGAAATTTCAAAGTTTTTTATTTAAGCAAAAATATATACTATATCCAAAATTGTTACCACAATAATAATAGATCTACAAATTATTTTCAGAGTTCTAAGTCAAATATATTATACTTATTATTATTATCATCTTGCAATACATTATTTAATGCTTTATGGAAGCTGAATTTCCTTTTCTGTAGTTCAACATAGCAGTGCATAAAAATTAATAGCAGTTCAGCAATTCTGCTTTAAAATAAATGGTATGTGTTCATTTTACTTGCCTCTATTCCTTTTCTCTTCAGCTGATCCTCTACTGCACAGTACAGACTGAAAAAAGCACATATCTGAAAATTGTAACCTATATCAACAGCTATAATTATAACATGTATGACTTTAGATAAAGAAAATCTAATATTCTATTTTGGATTTTGCTACAAAACGTTTACAACCATCTTTGAAGCAGTGCAAAATATTGGGAAAACGTACCAATTTCCATCTGATGGAATCTGAAATGAGATATGAAAAAATTATGTACTATTGGACATGAAAATTAAAAGAAAGCAACCTCATAAATTCAATTAAGAAAAAAGTTGTTAATATCTGTTACCAAAAACAATTTTTCAAAAATGAACTGCATCAAAGATATTTCATAACATGTGACATCAATTGTACATTGTAAAATTGTCTTAAGTTTATACATACTATTACACAATTATATACCTCAAAAATCTTTAATTTCCTTTTGCCTAGAATTGACTTCATTTTCTGAGCTTCCAAATGCCTGACTCCACTCAGATTTTCAATATCTTGTTCTCGTATCCTTTCCTCCCTCTCTTTTTCTTGCTGTGCTTTTTTCTCCTATATTTTCCAAAGTAACAAACATTCTTTTTAAAACAAATGAAAAAATAAAGAATGTAATTTTATTATAATGCAAATATTCTTCCCAAGAATGAAAGATTTATGATGCAATAATCAACATCAATGTTTTTTAATCTATGAAAACTGAACTCTCAAAATCATGGTTAACCTTTCTTTTCTGTGCTTTGCTTGGCTTCTTTGGCTGTGATGCATTCTGTGTAACTGATGTTGATAGGTTTTCTAGTTGCTCTGCTGTTTCATCAACCTAACAAACATATAAACAATACAAAATCCACATCTCAATCATATAATTGTAACTGAAATGCATTTTCATCTCACAAATTCCTGCTGAAATTTAGCAGTCTATCTTTAAGAAACTGATCTCTTTTTTCTTATCAAGTTTTAAGTCAGAGCATTAATCTTTGTGTTAACAAATAGCCATTCTCAACAAGCATAACAACAACTTACAGAAGCTAATTTGGAATACAAGTTTTTTTTTTTTTTTGGAGGTGGCAAACTTTTATAAGAGCTTGAAATGATAAATTATAGTATTTAAATTTTAATAATTTGTTGTCATAGATACACACCCCTTTGGCACTTGTGTCGTTCAATTCTTGTCTTTCTTTTTCGTGCTTCTGTTCGAGTTCTGCTTCAAGAATGGCAATCTGTGCAGCTACGTCTTTCTTCTTCTTCTTGTCCCCCTTTGGTACACTGTGCTTCAATTTTTGAATTTGAGCTAAATATATCAAGGTACAACGCAATTACTTTCTACACTCTGTTACCTAGATAATCAGACACGACAGACTATTTTCTGTTTACATTTTGATATAATTTTTGCATGACAGCACACGATGCTATATTTACCGGTGCGCCCTGATGTGCCATGTGGTTTTGTTTACGTTTTGAGACCCCATTAAATAAACAAAACTATTTGAAAGCCAACGTTCCCAGGTATTTTACAACTTCCAAAGCATCCAATGTATATAGAACGGTTTGTCAAATACTTACCTTGGAGTTCTTTTGCTTCCTTTTTGTGTTTTGCTGATAAAGTTTCTTGTGGAGATAGATTTTCGACTCCCTCTTCCTCCATGATGGATGACTAATGTACGCATGCTCAGTGAAGACTCTTTATCGCCCGAAGAGCTGAAAACAAGTTGCAGGAAAGGAAGGGAGGAAGAAAGAAGGGGAAGCTAGACATATCAACTATGGTTTGCAATGTTTTAATTACTCTAGAAGCATTTTATCGTTTATGACAAAAGAATTAGAATCATAACTTTACTATCGTACATTTCTCGAAAGATTGTAGAGGTTTAGCATTGGAAACTAAGCGTTTGATAGTGTGTATCCGCACAGAGTAGCGATCAATGACATTATGTTAGTCATTCATTAATTCGTGGGTGTATCATTTTAGTATTTTGAATGATTATTTACTTTCAGCACGGTAGACTGAAGGTTAAGACCACTGCAGAACAGCAGGAGGCAAAGCGGAAGGAAAGGGAGAAGAAAATGAAGCTCTATAATGCAGCTACATCAAAGATATTCCAGAAAGTAAAACGTCAAATTTCAAACTTACTGTATGATAATTAATAAACATAAGCCATTATATACATGTACTTATACATTGTAATATTAATTTCTAGGTCGGTGATACAAGTATAAGCACATTAATTCAAAGATATGGTTGGTAGAATAAAATGAATATATCTTATAAGATGATTGGTAATATGGCAATATTGATCGATTTTCACACTGGCATTTATTATCTAGAAACTGCGACAGGTACTCTCTTTTTCATTCTCATGTTGCCATCCGGTAGTAAGTATGTTTTCAGCTAGTGAATGTAAAATTATCATTTCACTTAAAAGGTTTACTAAATATATTTTTATATGGTATTTAAAAAATTGATTTCCACAGAGACAAGGGCAGGAGTATGACCAGGAAGCCTTGGAGCTGACAGCACAGATACTGAGTGCAAACTCTGACTTTTACACGTTGTGGAACTACAGAAAAGAAATCTTCCTTGCATTCAAGGAGAAGAGGTAGGGTGTTTGTTTCTTTCTTTCTCTTTCTTTGAGCTTCAGTTTTCTTGGCAGCTTCTTTATTTTCACACCTCAACTTGAGTGAATATGTGCACAAGTTTCATATGCTCTGAAATTCTGCAGCAAGTTTGACTGAAGTTAAACGTGTCAGGCCCAGGTACAAAATCATCATCCAGGTTTCGTGGTTCTGTAAAAGGATACATGATGTAACTTACATCTATTATTTGCAATTGACATGGTAAAATTCAATCAGATACTGTTGAAGTTGAAACACCACATGCAGACAGTATGGAAGTTAGAAGGTGAAAGTTCTAAGAAGGTTTGCATCAGTTTTGAAATCGGCTGGTTTCTTTCGTCTTCTCTTCTACCTGTATAGTGCCCCAGGTAGAGTAGCTTAGGTCTTTCAAATCAAAGTTCACCAATGCGGGCAACAACAGTTTTTCAGACCAACTGGTGCCTCTAAAAATTAGTATAATGCTTTGGATAGGAGAACTGAATGATATAATCCTCAAAGGGTAAGATTATATACCAGCAGCAATGGGTGAAGCGATAGAAATAGTTTTCTTTCTTTATTTTAGTTTTTAAATGAATTAATCAATATATAACAGTTATTATGCTGAAAAACAAATCTTACACTAGTGAAAAATCATAGAAGCGAAAATTTGGATTTTATAAATTGTTGTTACTGATATGTCATTTCAGCACAGAAGACGAGCTTCATAAGCTTTTTGAAGATGAGCTAAGCTTCCTGGAGGCATGTTTGAAGGGAAATCCCAAGTCGTATGGTTGCTGGGAACACAGGTGTTTTGTGATGCTGACCATGCCATGCCCTGACTGGGACAGGGAGCTGATGCTGTGTAATAAATATCTGGAATATGATGAGAGAAACTGTAAGGCCTGATACTATCATATAAGCAAAGCTTGCCGGGAAATTATTCATTATTTTATTAATTTGTTTATATGATTATTATTTATTAATTAGAAATTGTTCATTTAAAAATATTTCATTTTTAATCAACACACAAAAACTAAAATACAACTTCCACTCAGAATATTTATTGAGCAAAGACTATGTTGTGAGAAATGTTTGAGTAATGGGTTAGACAATAAATGAACATTTAAAAAAGATTCAGTACAAATAATATTGAATCAAAGCATGAACATGAGAATGTATGCATTCACAAGATGAGCATGTTTTTCTTGTTTTTTTTTTTTTTTAATAATTAAAACTGATTTGAAATATTTTGCTTCATGTGACTTTTAATTGAAATTAACTTTGCAGTATCTGAAGTTTGATTGAAATAAAAACAATTCTTTCTTTAAAAAATCTATTTAACTTCCAGTCCACTGCTGGGACTACAGAAGGTTTGTAGTGAAGAGAGCACAGGTGACTCCAGAGGCAGAGTTTGAGTTCACAACATCCAAAATCAGCAGCAATTTCTCCAACTATTCCTCCTGGCACTACAGAAGTAAGCTGCTGCCTCTCATACACCCAGACCCAAAACACCCTGGAGGTGTGAAGGATGATGTACTTATTAAAGGTAAGTTGCACCTGGCGCATTGTTTGTCTTTTCACTGTCACACCTATCACAATGTAACACAATATCAGTATTACTACTGCACTTAACACAAGCTGATACAATGTCGGTCTTCTCCATAACACACCTAACACAATCTGTCTTCTCCATTTCACAAATAACACTAGAATTTTTTTCAGTGCTATGCCTAATGCAGTACCAATTAATTATATCATACATAACAATTGTCTTTTCCATACCTCACCTTATACAGTACTTGTCTTTTCTAGTTCATACCTAACACAATGTCAGTTTATTCGATTTCATTTCATATTATCAAATCCTGTTATTTATATTATGATCATATCCTAATTTTAATATTATCATATCCTGTTATTGACAAAACAAGCCATACACTCTTTCTAGAGTTTGAACTTGCCCAGAATGCCTTCTTCACAGACCCCAATGACCAAAGTGCTTGGTTCTATCATAGATGGCTATTGGGCAGAGGTGAGTGTCATGTCAGATTGGATAGTCTTAAAATTCACACCAGTTTAATACAGGATATAGGTCATGCATTGTATTACTCCTTTCAAAATATCCTTTTAAAGACTCTCATATGATGTTGTCAATGGTTGCTTTTATGATTTTCATTTTTTGGTTGTTTTATTGAATAATTATGTGTCCTTCAATTTCCACAGCTGAAAAGCAGCTTGCCATTGACTGTGTGTATGTATCAAGAGAACTAAGAAGAGTTATGGTCAGACTTTCTAAACCAGCAAAGGTGAGAAGTAATCTCTGAGTGTGGTTTATTTTAGTTAAAGCAATCTGTTTAGAATAAAGGGACAGCTTTTTGTATCTTTCAACTTCTTTTGAAAAAGTAGCTTATTCTTTCTTTTCTTAAAAGCACATTACATGCTTTTCAAATGATAAAGTTACTACTCTCGAGAAAAGTGTAAGAGGTAATAAGTGCACATAACTGCTCACATGGCTTAGTGTTTGTTTGGGAAATGTTTGAAAGATTACAGGAAAACTTGTCATTTGCACATTCTTAAACCAAGTTAAGATTCCACATACAGAACGCTACTTTAGTGAAACTGAATTTTGGTGGTGCATTGATCTGTACTTTGTTTTTATCTCCAATAAATGTTTTTATGAATTATTATATTTTGAATTTTTTTTTTTTTTGAAATCTTTATAAGATTAATTAAATTTCATTATCACTGGGACTTTTGAAAGGATTGTGTTTGCTCATAAACTTTTATTTATTTCAAATTTTGAAAGAAAATAGCATGAATATCACATATTTCTTAAATGTTTAACGTTTGCTTTGTTTACCTTGTATATTAGATAGGAGCTGACCTCTCCCTGCAGGTGTCCCTAGATGGTGTCCAGTGTACAGGAGAGTGGACCACACCAGCTAACTCTAATGACCACTCTCTGCTATGGGTATCCTTGTTGACAATTATTACTACCCTGAGTGTGCAGTGTTTATGTGGCTTTCATATCCTGCTGTTCTAAATTGTAATTTTTGGTAGATGTCATGGTCTCTGTGGTTAATGTTGAAATATGTTTTTTATTTATGGTTTAAGCTGGCAAGCATCAAAACTGAAGGTTTCTAAATGGAATCATCCAAGCTGTCCCAAAGCCTCACCACTCACCATAAATGAAATTTCAATATGTTAGAGAAGTTAGTGCAGTGCAGCACAAATAAAAGCTGAGAAAAGTTACCACAGATACTTTTCTAATTGTTTTCTCTCAAATTCACCTTGCATGTCATTTTATAACACTCCCTATGGGTTTTACCTACATGGCTGAGAAGTTAACCCTAGCTCTCACAGATTCTCACACATTTTCTGGTCTTCTGTGCTGCAACAGAGAGCCGTAGGCCTTTTTATAGGCCTTGCTCAGATGATTCCCATTTGCATACACCTAAAAACATTTGTTTAGAGCACTGGTGAAATTTACCTTGGCCATGAAATATATTCTTTGACATTTAGCTCTTTAATCTCACTGCACCCTTGGATGGTAATGAGCATAAAGTTATGGTAGCTATGGAGGGAAGCTCTAGGTCTTGCACACTGAAGGACGGAGATGAGAAGGCTAGCAGTGTGGATGAAGTCAAACCAGGAACTCTGTTTAGGTGTGGAGAGGAAGTGCTTGTTTTTTAATAAGATTTTAGGGTGATAGATATATTTTAAGGTTCCATCTGTTAAATGTCCTATATTACTGGTAATACAAAATTATGAAGGTGATAAAATAATCAGCTTTGAGTGAAAAGTGCTTACTCAGTTGCCATTATGAAATAATTTTATATTCTAGTTCTTTTTTTTTAAATCTGTTACAACATCAACTATAAATTTTGTTTTTCCAGTCGGTCAATAATAGCTAAATTGAGCAAAAATATTTTGCTTCCTTCTCAATGACATGATCGTGATGAATATGTAGATGTGTTTTCTGAATACCACAGGTGTTTGGAAGACATAAGTTTTATGATACATGAACTTGTATGATCAGAAAATATCTTGTTTTATTCAGCTTTATGATGTCAGTGAATGTTATCTTTCCAGCTATCAACTAAGTGCTGCCACAAGTGATACTCTTACACAAGAACTTGATGCTTGTCAACAACTTTATGAGTTAGAACCAGACAATAAATGTAAGTAGGGTTTTTTATCTTATAAAATTTAATGCCGTAAAATACATATTAAACAGATCACTCACTTGATCCATTTTAGCCTGTTTTGTGGCACAAAGTTTAATGTCCCAGTTGATTGACATTTTAAAATCAGCATACACCAATATTCAGAGTTATTTCTAGTCAATAACTGATTCCAAGAGTAAAGTATGTCAGAGCAACCACCACAATTTATTTTGAGAGTTGGTTCACCAGTCCTTTGTTTTATCACAGGGGTCCTCCTCACCATTATGCTGTTAATGAGAGCCATAGATCCACTCAAGTACTTGAAGGAAACCCTGGAACACATAGACACCATTATCAAAGTAGATCCTTGTAGGACCAACTATTATAAGGATCTTAGTAAGTAAAATAAGAACAAGGTTTTTTTTTTTTAATTAAGTAGGGATTATGGATTCAAACTTGATTTGATTCTGCACTTCCTGTAAGACTTAGAAGATGCATATTTTGTTGCATCTTTTTTGACTAGTTAATTTTTGATCTTTTCAAAGAATAGGATTCAAACTATATTTTACACCTTTTTATATTTACAAGACATACGTTTTTAATGCAGATTAAAACTAGTTTGAAACTTAATCAACTTTTAATTTATTGAAAATCTGACCATAATACTTAATACATTTTGATTTTCAGGGAGTAAATTTCTCATAGAGAATGCTATAGAAGAACAAGGCCTGTCAGCCAAATCAGTAGACTTATCTAACAGAGAATTAACTACCCTCCGTCACACAGAGTACATGTGTACAGCAGAGCGTATAGACCTGTCAAATAACAAACTTTCCAGCCTCCCTGGCTGTGAGAGCTTTCAGTGTGTTAAGGAGCTGGAACTAAAAGGAAACCAACTGAAGAGTTGTGAGAAAATGGAGTGCCTCCCTCTGCTGGAGGATCTGTCTCTTACAGATAATTGTATCCTTTTAATAAAAAAATGATAATACAGTATAGAAAGTGTCTTGGAAAGGGATGGGGTGAAGTGGGGTGAAGTGTGCTTTTATTGAGGTCTAATATTTGGTATCCTATGGTAAATATAGTGACAGTTTGCCTGTATGGGCTGTGCATATTAAGCCTAGGTTTACATAATTATACAGAAGATATTGAGAGTGACACTTTATGGCATCAAGAAATTGGGGAAGTGATAGCTGAGAAATACATGCAGCAACAATATTCCCCAAGTACAGTTACACGTGTGACTTGGGGAATTTGTTTAGTACTATTTTTTTTTATGTCCTCTAAGCAGACTAGAATTGATTCCACAAAGCAAACTGAACTTACAGACTTAAACTTTAGGCTACTTTGACCGTAAATAAATTGGTACTTATCCACTTATTAACTGAAATATAAATCCATTGTGATATAAAGAAATGGCTCATGCTCATGCTTTAGACCCATTTTATTTTAGCAGACTGTTGCTAATATTTTTGTATTGGAATACACGAAATGTTTGGTCTTGAAGGTAACATCAACTTTTTGTTGCGATTGTTTCTGAAATGGACCCAAGAATTAAAAAAAAAAAAACATAAGTTTCTGTTCCTTAACTTGCTTCCAGCCATCTCAACCATGGAAGGACTGCGGCCTTTGACCTTGTGTTCGAAACTTAAGAAGCTGAACATCATGGGCAATCCTCTTTGTGAACAAGACGATTTTGTGGAGGAACTGAGAAATATGTTGCCCAGTTTAGATACTTTAATTACGTAAAAACATGCAATGTTTAATGTATGATTGTCAGTAAATGTTTGTATGGTGTTTGATTCATGCCAAGTACTGAATATGCTTGTTAAACATTATTATGTGGAATGTAATGGTAAATTTAATAGATCTTTCAAAATTTTGCAGTCAATTGGGAATGTGACAGATGTCTTAAGTTAAAAGCTTTCATCTGTGAAATGTCCTGTAATATTATTAATAATTATGAATAAATTAAATACAAAATCATGATCATGATTATAACATCAAGCTATAGAAATAAATAAGTTTCCCCAATTTGAAGACACTGACTCAGTGGATATGCATAACCGTTTTATTGCCAAAAGTAAAAAAAATATTATCACAATTATCACAAGCTTTTTATACCCTGAATTTCTTTCAATGTACAATTTGTGACTTGTGCAAAGTAATGTTATTAAATAAAATACTGAACATATCTACACACTACAGCACTTCTCTGACTAAGTACATAAAATAAAAATGCATTCCATTAACACATATTTGCGTAAGCATTTACATAATTTTGCTGTAGAAAATTACAAGTATTATTCAAAGTTTAAGCACATTTCTCTTAATTTCAGGCCATTCTATTCTATAGCTTTCTGATTTGAGTTTATGTGAACTGATGAAATGACTGAACTACAATGCCATTAAAAATTAAGATTCATAAGATAATTCTGCAACGTTAAAAAAACTATAAAACTCTTCCCTGCCAAAAAAAAAAAAAAAAAAAAAACTTAAAGAAATGGCGCCATTCTGATTCATAACAAGACGGCTGCCCAAATCTGGGTCTGTGTTTTTAAGTCTTGTTTGTTGCTTTGGTAAACGCATCTAGGACATCATGCTTTAATAATGGATTTGGTTTAGACCAAAAAGAACCATTCAAATCTGTAACAAAATGGCTGACCATCTTATAAATCAAAGTACTCTGGGTGACGTTGAGGTCTGTCTCCCTGAGACTCCTCCTCCTCCTCGTCTTCTTCATTGGTCGACTCTGATGACCAGGGTTCAAGGTCAGGAGGCACACCCTCCACCAGGTGGGGCACTGGAGGGTCGGAACTCTCGCGGAATGGGTTCTTGGCTAGAATTGCAAGGTTTTTGTTATGATAAAAAATGTTTATTGCAAATGGACCTAGAGTCCCACATAGTGCATTTATAGTGGTATCAATTTTGCAGAAAAACATTGTAGGGATGTGTGTAAAAATGAAGTAACTTTTTTTCATTATGCAATTATAAATCTAAAGCATGATACTAACGGAGCAGATAAGACAAACTATTGTACAGATTTTTCGTGAAAATACTCTTAGATTCAGCTCTACTCTAGACAATACTAATACTCTAGACACGACTGCAAAAAATCTTACCCTTTCTCCTTGGAATGAATGGGGATTCATCTTCAGAATCGGCCATTTCTGCTTCAGAGGAACTGCCAGCATAGTTCTCAAAGTCCAGAGATATGTATGCAGGCTAGAAAACAAAACCATGACAGATATGTACGCCAAAATTCTACTTCAGAAAATGTGGGTACAAATACCTCAAGAGGATAACAATTGGAAAAACCAAACACACTTTGGATATCTCTGAACTCAATTTAGCCTGTACTAGTATATAATGTTCAATACATTAATAAAATGATTTCAAGACATGGCAATCCAATCATCTTCTGTGTTAGGTACATGATGTGACTCAAAATGAAGGCTATAATTCACTGATATTGTATAATATTAATCCCAGAGTCCTGAAGAACTTAAGACATTTAGCCATGAGTAGTCCCATTAAATACCTCTGTTTCATTAAAATTGGGAAATCAATATTTCTGACTAATATTGGTAATTACCTAACTCTGGTACAACTAGAGAGAAAAAATCAGACTAAAACCAGTAAAAAAAAAACTTTCACTCTAATCTTCTTTTTTGAAACAGCTTTTGATTTAAGTTTAGGATATCAGGGTTTAGATCATATCTATGCTAAGTGTGACATTTTTGTGACTAACTTTAGACTTATGCTTCTGCAGCCTTGGCCACCGTCCAGTCGTAGCCTTGTGTAGTCTGATCAACACCTCCCCTCCTCGTACATCCACCAGACACTTGGACTGCACTATGTTCTCATAGAGCTCCAGGTCAAAGTGATAAAACGTGTCCAGAACTGTGGCACTGAAAAAGTAAAATTTTCATAAATCAAATGATCATGTAACAATTATTTTAACAATTAATTTAACAATCATTTCATTAAAATGAAAAGTATTTCAAGTCTCCCCCTCAAACTTTTTAGTTAAGTCAAGCAGACAGGAGGGACTAAAAATACTAGACTAAGTCTGAATCAAAATTTACAAAATTAGGTGTGAAATCTTTTTGTTATGGAAAAGAAATCTCATATAATTGCAAAAATTACCACTGATCTTTTTGGACTTAGTCTTGACACTTTTAACTTAAGAAAGTCCCACTCTTTCATCTGCCTTTTTCCAATTTAATACATCAATCACCTGAGGCTATGTTGCATACTGCAGCACAGTGTCCCTTAAAAATAAATCAAGAAAACTCTCCATCTGCCTATTACACACCTGAATCTCACAGTCCTGTCCCCAAAGTTGACCACTTTCTGTTCCACCCCTCTGACCAGGATCTTCAAGACCACATGGTTACTGTCCTGGTACCACTTTACTGGGGGCTTCACACTTAATGGAAGAGAACAGATTTTTAAAAAGATAAATATTTTTTTTTATTTTTTAAACACAGTGATTTTTTCATTCCAATGTGCCTTGTGTAAAAATGGTAGAAAAGTAAAACATTTCTAAAAAGTTTAAATGTGCTTTTAAATAAAAAAAACTGCGAGAGGCATGATGTTTTGTCTCTTCATCACTTTTCTTTTATCCTTTTCAACTAGAGAGAGAGAGACCAATGCACTATATAAGTAAACAATAAAATTAATGACATCACTGTATTTTTCAAACTTATAAAAATTCATTGATATATACTAAATCTACCAGTAATGTGGCTATTTTTGCCACATTGTTTTGTTTGTAAGAAAACTTACTTAGCTACATGTTCCTCAGTGGTCTCCAGAGGTGGAAGGCCTTTGACAATAGGAGTAAGGAGCAGCTTCTGAGGCTTGGGCTTTTGGGGCGAGTGATGCCTAAGGGACAATTTCCAAAAATATACTTCATTTCGTCTACTTTTTTAAAGCTATGTGACAATTTTCAAGTTTGGCTTTCTTTTACTGATATTTTAGTTGGGTGACACTTTCCAAGTTATCTTTTTCTTTCATTTTAGTTCCAGAAATTTTCTATTAATTATACATGATTATTTCTCCATGAATTATTATAATGAAGCCAAACAAGAAAAATACGGTCTTGAAGAATTCTGTGATGGAGAGAGATATTAGATCTCCCAAAATTGACAATATTGTTTAGTTTCATTCTATATGACCTTTTGCCCCACAAACAAAATGTCTTCCCACTGCAATTTTCTATATTCTATAAACAATACCCTATAAAATTGTACTGTTAATATTGTGTTAAACCTAACGCATTACTTACTTAAGTCTCACTGGTTGCTGCCTTTCTGGTGATTCCACATGTGATGTTCCATTTACACAGCTCTTGCCCACTGCATCTCTTTGAAAGGCAGTCAGTTTATTGAGAAAGTCTCTGCAATGTCTTCTTGTCACATTGGTGAGGAAACCAGTAGAGTCACACAGCCTTGAATGTGAATGTAATTATTTAAGTATAACCTAAAAAAATTATTCGTGATGTCACAACTAACACAGTGACACATTCACAATAGTGACAAAAACCAACACAGATACATGTTCAACATGACAAAATTAACACAATGACACATTCAACAGAATAACAGAACTTAAATACTCTCTTAAACATCAGCCTCTCGCAACTCTCAAGCAGTCACAATCTTTATGCAAACACATTATTCTATATAACAAATTATCAAATTGTCAAATTCAACACATTTTCAAAACTTACACACTTTCTGATTGAATAAGAGATGGTATAGTGTCTGCACACACAGGAAAAACATAAACTTCTTACTTTTTCAGCACTGGTACAAGTCCCTGGTCTATCATAACTTCTTTGTTTCTTTTATTGTCAAATGCCAAGCACCTGAGGGCCTTAATTGCTGGTCCGACCACCTGGAAGAAAGACAGGAAAAAACACTATAATTCATCAACATTTCATATATTTGGAATGGCACAGGCTGGTATTTCTGCAGATTGCTAGGAATGACAGTGTTATAGCCGGAGCAATCAATAAAGTGTGACAATAACTTGGTGGCAAACTGTGTGATATTTCCATTGTGTCAGTTGATGCTGCCATGACCTACTTTCACCTCCTTTGTGGATAAAACTGACTAACTGACAGGTTGCAGTGTGATAGTAAAATTGTGTTGGTTTTGACAGTTATGTGTCAGCTAAGATATATCTTTTCCTATTTATTATCATAAAGAAAATCAGTTTGGTGAAAAACTTTGTGATAGTTCAATTGTGTTAGTTGTGACAGAGCAGTGTGCTAGTTGAGACCAACCTTTTCTTCCTCCAGGGAGC
Source organism: Lingula anatina (assembly GCF_001039355.2). The sequence continues at coordinate 45,250 of NW_019774981.1, read as the reverse complement.
TCAACCCCTTACATATGGCTTCTACCCCTCCTTGTTCCTGCACTGCTTGTCTGCAGCTGTAAAACAGAATATTGTAAATGATATTTGGTATGAAATTGCCTTGTTGACAGTTTATCCATATGCAGCCAAATTTTTTATAAAAATCTAAACATTTACCAATTTCATTAGCTTAAAATCAACAGCTTTAATACGACATCTTTTGAGGTAAATGTCATGTATAATCAGTTGGTTATGAACCAAATCGAAATTGCACCTTCTTCCTTTTCACTCCTTTGCTGTGTCATTTATGTAACAGGCTTTCAAAGAACAAAGCTAGATGTAAAACTTACTCAGGGTGGGTAACAATGCCACTCAGGGTTCCAAGGGTGTGTTCTAGCAGGTCAGCATCTTGGGACATCAGCACCACTTCCTTTAGCTTCTGTATCACCCCAAGTTCTATCAGTGACTTGGCATTTCTGAAATATAATTTTAGTAAATCTGAGGTGAATAATCTTTCATTTTTTAACCCAATATGTTCATTCCTGTGCCTTAAATTTCAAAATAATTTCAAATAATAAAGATAATCTTAGTTTTACATTAATTTTATGCAAAACTGAGATATCAAAAACATAGCAGCAGCATTGTTTTGCATAAGGCATTTCATATACAAAAATATCAGCTGTCAGTATATTGTAATAATGCATGGATACTGGTACTATAATTATAGATTCATCACAAAAAAACCCCAACTATTATCATTATTTTTTGTAACATTTTTGTACTCCAATATTTCCATGTATATTAAGTAACCTTCTTCGGATAAAGGCTACCATAACACCTGTAGCCTCATTCCTCTTAGGTGATTAGATTGACATTAAAATATTGGACTGCAAAAAATTCATGGTTCCTGTGAAGAAACTATGATTATGGCGGTCATATTCTATATTGGTATGAGAGGACCCAGCACCTTGGACATTCCACCACCAAGTTGGCCATTGCTTTGGTCACATCTCTCTGGACAATGATATCACTAGATGGCTCCAGAAGCTTATTCAATGTTTCCAATCCACCACACTCAAGAACAGCAGAACGATTCCTGGAATGATGAAAGAAAAGTATATATCAAGTTTGTTGCTTTCTAAACAAAGTAAAAATTCACAAGCAGGGGTGCCATTGAGTCTGAAAATATTCTATAATTGAGTAATCACTAGATAGTCTGAAGATGAAATAAATGCAAATTGAATAACTTCTCTAAAACAACCCTTTAAATTTCCTTAAGTCAAATCAGACAAATTTATTTTAAATGGGAAAAATCTTTTTCTTTGACACCATATATATAGGGCATAGGCTCTTACAAGCACCTAACATCAAAGACTGCCCTTATAATTACATGCTTGCATTTGACTACTGTCAAGACAATAACGCAGAGCAAACAAATCAATCACTGGATGACTAACATAGTTATTTGAATTCTTCAAAGATTATGACATGGCACATAAAACATTGTTTCTCACCTCTCAGAGACTGCCACACTCCCTATGGCCCAAGCAGCCCGGGCCTGGAGACTTGGGTCAAATGCCTGAGAGACAAAAATAAATTAATCAAACAAACAAAGAAATAAAAGTAAACAAATATTAAATAATCGAGTTCATAATAAAGATAGAGAGGTTTTAAAACTTTTGTGAAATTTGTAACATTACTTAATTTCATCTCTCTTTTAATCAAGAAAAAGCGGTCTAATATATCAGAATTTTTATCATGTGAACCATGACTATGTATTACAATATTTTCACTCAGGACCCACCACTGCAAGTAAGTTACACAAGATGTCCACTCCTCCTTCATTCCTCAATTCTTCCATGTTACTGAAAGCAAAGATTCAACCCATTAGATTTACTCAAAGGCACACTATTTGCATAAATAAACATTTAAAAGATCCAAAGATTAGGCCAATTTTCTGCCTACTTTGACTAATAAGAAATCACAAACGGTCCAACTGGATGAACCATTTCATCCATTTAATAACAAAAAGTACACTTTTGGTATTGAACATACACTAGAGAATTAATATGTAAATATCTACCCAGAGTTTCAGAGATTACTGGTTACTAAAAATGGCAAAGGCATGATGTAGGAGAGTAATGAGCAATCTCTGACACTCAGGAAGATACATTTTGGAAACAGCCTGTGGCAAAAACATAATTTACCAGGAGTTATTTGCACACATGGAGATGAGAGTCAGGAGCAGGTACTCCACACATTCTGAGGAAGTCTCCTGGTTTAGGAGACCACAAAGTAGACGGATTCCACCTATCTCCCTGATTTCATCCTTGAAACTACATAGAAATTAAAAATCTAAATTTACAATTCAAAATTCAAATGTAAATAAATGGATCAATAAAAAGTGCTAATTAAGGCAAAATCATTATCATTAAAACATTTGTTCTAATAACAGCTTTTGATTAATATAATAACAAATATCAGTTCACATGATTACAAGTCTGAAATTTTTTCACTCTTTTATCTCATCCTTCCTTATTTCTATAACTATTTTGTGACAATATTTTGTATCAGTTTGAAATAGTGTCAGTGAAGGCGTTTTGCATTCACTGATAGATATAACTTACTTCGCAGAATTCATGACTGTCCTTTGTAAAGCTTTAGCTATAAACAATCTTCTCATCTCATCCTATGGGGAACATTGAAAAACATGAAATATTAAATGAATGAACCAATCAAATGATAAAGAAAGAAAGAAAGAGAATAAAATTATATCCATTACGCATCAATTTGTAAAACCATTTTAGATGTTACTGATCTAAATTGCCAATGAAGGTGGTCTAGAGCACAGGAATACTGATTTTAAATTATCTGACCCACCCATCAATTTATCATCACAGCTATCATTTAGTCGATCTATCTATTATAGTAAACATACTTGGTTTGCAACTGTACAGAAAAAAAACATTAAACTTGACAATGCGCTATACTTTCTAAAATGTCGTATCTTAATAATGCACTGTTCTAGTTCTGAGATTACCGTAGATATCTGCAAGGCTGCACACAGGTCTGGGATCTTCTGGTAGGGGTAGTCATAATGCTTGCTGCCTATGATGACCTCCTCTATCACTTCCTGTAGAACATAATACAATACTATACAGTGGAATACAGTATAATAATAATAATAATAATAATAATAATAATAATAATAATAATAATAATAATAATAATAATAATAATAATAATAATAATAATAATAATACTGTATTCCACTGTATACAGTACTATTATAATATTTATAATGAAATACAGTAAAATATACTTTTATGCAATAAAATCTACGCACAATGCAGTTCAGTACAAAGACAATAGAGGCATTGCCAACTGTAATCAAATACTGCTGATTGTGCTAAGCTGATACCTTTNTCTGGGCCAGATCTGGCCCAAACATTGCCACATCTGGCCCACATGTGGCAAGCCATACGTGGGCCATACCTTTTGCCAGACATTGCCAGACGTTGCCAGATCTGGCCCAGACGTGGGCCAGATCACTGAGGCTGTCTGGGTTTCCTTCAGTATATTTTATTCTAATAAATAACTAGACACACACATGCCTTCATTTACACACGCATGCACACACAAACACTATTACCTCTGGTATATGTAGGCTAACAGCACGCCCCTGGGTCACCAAAGTGTCACCAATGTTGATGGTGACATCCTCACTTTCTGTGTCATACAACACAATGTGATATCGGTGACAGCCACCATACATGGCAGGACTTCTGTTGATCACCTAGAAAATGTTCATAAAATCTGCTCTGTCAACAGCATCAAATTTGAACTATAAATCATAGTTGACTGTATACCAATAATTTACTGTTAAAGTATCTAAACATATTCTTCACTTACAGGTTACCTTTTTTATATAAACTTGTTTAAATCAAAAACATTATTCTTCTTATAATTGTTTCTATAACCATTATTGTAATAAATGTGATAGAGAATAACAATATCAATAACTTTCTTCATATTGATTTACAATTTTTACTAAATATTTACTAAATTTTTTAATAAGACTTCAGGAAAGCCAAAACATATCAAATTTCTTCTGAGTCAGTTAAAATGGAAATTTGATAAAAATTAAAGTCTGGTAAAGACATAAGAATATTCTTGAGTGGCAGTTAATCATTATGATTTCTATAATGTTTTAATTATTAAAATAATATCATTAATTATCAATAAAATGTAACAGAGTACTACATTGTAGTAAAATAACAATTTTAAGATATCAAGGAATGATATAAATAAAACATCTTAACCAAAGTAATTAAAATACACTCATTAAGTTCATCAATGGATTACAATGGATAAGTTACCTTGGCAACTAAAGCAATCTTCTGATCCTGGTCATCCAGCACCAAGTCCCAGAATGCATCAGTGTCACCTTCCTTCCACTGGCCCTCTGAAAACCATGCGTCATCACTTTAAGATAGTAACATAAGCTTTAATGGTAGAATACTATGCAAACAATTCAAACTACTATAACAATAGTACCCAAATGCATATTAACATTCACAAAGAGCAAACAAACAACACAAATAAATATGTAAATATGATTGAAATAAATACATTAATAATAATTACAATAATTAATAATGATCATAAGTGAGAAGAATTTATTTAGATAAATCTAATTTTGATAAAGAGGTGACAATCCCTTAAGTGTTGTTAATTTAGTTAATATGTAAATGGACTGCTTCAGAATCTTTTTTTCTTGCCATTTCATGATGGTCAATAAACAAACAAACAAACAAACAAACAAACAAATAATCAAAAAATCAAACAAGGCAATCACAGAGCTTCCTACCCCTGGGTGCAAGATCTGCCAGGCAGCACTCAATGGCTTGGAAAGGCAGCGTCCTGTACTTCTCTGGCAGGTTACGGATCTTATCAAATACCAGCCATTCTCTCTCACCATAGTCAACAAAGAGGACATGAACCTCACTGTGCCCCCTGGTGGCCAAAACTTGGGCTCTGTACCATCTGAAATGTGACATCATGAACTGATTGACATGAGAACCTACAATCTCAGACAGTTTTAGAAAGATTCATACTTCAACATCTTAAAGATTCTGCAAATTCAAAGTATCTTTTAGTCATTTAAAAATTGTTAGATTGTTGCAATTTTAAGTCCAGTGAACATTTTCAATGGATTTTAGTTATTGTACTGAACTGTTACAATAACGAAAGTGCAAAGTTATCCTATCTATTTACCAATCCGCACATTTATCAGCATCAATGATACTTATAACCCAACTTACTTCACCCTTTATCCCTCCCCAAACCCACACCCCCTCTGCACTTACCTAACAACCTCTGAGATCAAAGCCCATACATGCCCCCCTTAGGTACTCACCTATCATCCTCTGGGAAAAGAGCCAACACAAGGGTGCCACAGGTAATATCCACATAAGAAGTGTCTTGTAAGATGTGTTCACTTTCCTCATTTATTTCATCGATCAATGCAACAATTCTGAAATGAAAAAAAAGGTTAGAGTTATAATTTATTAACAGACAGATTTTATCTTTAAGCCTTACCATATCATACAACTGGAGTATAGGTCTCAAACTCAGTACTGGTACATAGAAAGATATCACTTGATAATATATCAAACAAAAAAATAAAAATAGAGAGAGAGAGAACAAGTAAATAAGTAAGTGTACGATAAAAATAATTTATAAAATGCATGATCTTTAAAAGTGATAAATTCTTTTTGATTTTGTAATTGTAAGAACACATTTTTCCCTGTTATGCTGAAGAAAAAACTATTAGCAAACTTACTTTTTCTCCATCTCTCTCTTCTGTACATGGAATATCCCTGGGGAGTCAATGGATGCCACATACACCTCATGGTACTCTTCACTCTCTGGCAATATCTCTGTCTCCATGGCAACTGTCACACTTTGGAGGCTGTCGTCCATGTTGTCTTTTGGCGCCCTCTGTACAATATCAACCTTCCCTTCACACAGCTCATAGAGTTTGTCCAAGTGCTAGAAACAGTTATACAAAACTTTTTAATTATTAACTAAATAATTGTGCTTGGCAAGTTAAATTTTGAATATCAGTTATTGTATACCATTGATATCTTACTTTTTATCAAATTTCCAAATCTAAAACATAGTATATAATTGGTTCAAACCTTCAGTATCCAAATAAATTTTCAAAAATAAACAGGTCAAATATCAATTGTAAATACAAAAACTTTAAGATTATACTTGTGACATGTTATTTGTAATTTTGGATATAATGTCACCTTTAAATGTTTTCTTTATCTCTTATATAATTTTATCTTATATATTTTTTCTATTCATCTTGAACTACTCTTTTCTCATATTCATAATCTCTTTACCTGCAGGTTATTAACAGCCAGTCCATTTCTCAGTAAGTCTTTCCTCAGACTAAACTGGTGGAAGAAAGACCTGGTACACTGCAGCTTTACTCTGGACACCACGGGGTTCAGCCATAATGTGTTCCCCAGGCTGACAAAATCAAATATTTTCATTTTTACCTGGTCTGAGCACATTTTTATAATTATGACTATGAAGTAATGACATGCTCTCTGTATTTACTAAAACTGAAATAACAATTTATATATGGATTTTCACTAAGATTGCTTTCAAACGTTATCATTACAGAATATGATCATAATATGTGTTAAGTTGTAACTCAAAACATCTATTTCAGACTTAAATGGTGGATGAATAACTTATAATACACTTTATCTACTGTAACATTTTTTGGCAAAAGTTGAAAATATAAGACTAATAATTTCGATGCTTGTACTGTGCAAGAATACTCCCCCCCCTCCACTCCTGGTCCAGCACTACCTCAGACATATCCTGCCATCTAATTCCTTGTCCTCTACCAACTGGTGAACAAACTCTACTGCCTAAAAAAGTAAAAGTGAATAAAGTGTGACACAATTTGCCAATAATATGCCATTCATTTTCTATCATTTTTTTCTATCATCCTATCATCTAATGAATTTTCTTATATTTCAACCAACAGCAAAAGGCCTCATAATGTTCATGATTTATCATGGGTAGCAAAATTAAGGAATGCCGAAACAGGATGTTGAACAGTGAAGAATTCCATGATATAACCCCCTCCATAAACACAAATATCACACAAACCAATAAGAATGGAGACATTAAATAAGTGCCTGTACTGTCTGCTTCAACCTGTACATTCTGTGTCCTTATTGAGGAGATAGCTAATAACTTTTTCAATATAGTCTTTGTATGATTCAACCTGAAATCAAGTCAGGAGTACTCAACCATCAATGAAATATGGTCACCTTTTTTTCCAGCATCACATTTACAATGACTTCACTTAGACTACTGGAAAAGCATTTTCTTTTACATGACCTAAATAATTTTTTCTACCCCCCCCCCAAAAAAAAAAAAAAAAAGTATATCTACACCTTTTCCTACCTTTCTGGTCCACTCAGTGTCATCATCCACAGGTTTAATACAGCACAAATAAACTTCCACAGCCTGAAATATTATAATATACCCCATGAACAGCTGACATCTTCATCCAATATCTAACATCTTGAATTTACATATTGTTTTTTTCCCTTAATTAAACTGTTTTATGTCAAGAACAAAACACCCAGATGTAGGGGAGCTCTCACACATACACAGTATTCACAAAAGGGAGATACCCCACGTCTGGTCATTTGATCTTGGCATCCATGGGATATAAGTCAAATTCAACTCTTTTCAGCTAAGCGTAAATGCTATTCACTTGTGTTATGCACTGTGTATTTCACATACACTTTGCTGACTTGTAGCATATTAAACAATGCATTTGCATTGTACTTCTATTTCTTTTTCCTTTTTTTTTTTTGACAAACTGTATAAACTTGATTTTCATTTGTCTACTTCGATCAAAATTCAATCCAGTGCAGATCAACATATAGTTTGGGCTGATTATCAAACTAATTTTGTTTTATTTGTCTGCTTTGGATCAAACTTTAACCAAATAACAGGCCTGTACCAAGGAGGGGTTCAGGGGGTTCGAAAGAACCCCTCTTTTTGTTGGGAAAACGTCCCCTCTGGATAAAATTTTACCTAGGTACATGGAGGTTTCATGGTAAAAGGTCCACTTTTTCAGAAAAAGAACCCCTTTTTCAAATTGCTGGCTATGGACCTGTAATAAGTTACCTGGAATGGCACCTCCAGGAAATGTTGCGGCAGTTTGAGTATGCTGGACTTGGGAACCCACTCCAGCTTCCCTACATCAACATACTGGACCTGAAGATAAGAAGAGCTTAATATGATAATATAACTATGACCAAACAGAACGCTACACATTGAAATTTCCCCGATTCAATTTAACACATTTTATTTTAAAAGCTCCAATTAGGTAAAACACAGATGATCACTTCATCTAGTGTATTCTCATGTGTGTAGAGGAATGTGCACATGTTTATATGTCAATTGCATGTTGTTTATATTTCATGTGTTTTCTTCTAGATGCATATTCCTACCTGGACTTCTTTTACAGTTTCAAATTCTGACTGTGGAATACATGTTATTTGTACTCTGAAAAAAAACAAAACAGAACTCACATCAAAATAAAAAAGTTACTTCATCCATAGTTTTTTTTTTCTGAATACATATATATTAAAACCACTTTTAATACACCGAGGGCAGATAAAAACTCAAAGATGACAATGTGTAAATGGCAGCTTTATATAACCTTCAAGACTGCACGGCTTTATTCTATTGTCTATAAACTTGAATCATCTCATGTTAAATACGAGCAGTCATACAATATACATCTACCATATAGCCATTATTCAACATACAGTGTAATTGCTCAATGCATTAAGATTACATGGATTCATATTTTCCAATGTTTTGTTCATAATGATTATAACATTAATGATTCAAAGGTTTTGAAAGGTGAATTGCATTTGTACAAAAGATACATTGTTCTGAATATCTGAAAATTAATACTCTTACTTAAAAATTTGAAGTAAAATACGACAAAACTGAAGATTTTTGAACTTTTAAGTGATAACCATATATCACCGATTTTTTCCTTTAACAATCTAACAGAATCCTGGAATGTTTTGTTCATAATGATTATAACATTAATGATTCAAAGGTTTTGAAAGGTGAATTGCATTTGTACAAAAGATACATTGTTCTGAATATCTGAAAATTATTACTCTTACTTAAAAATTTGAAGTAAAATACGACAAAACTGAAGATTTTTGAACTTTTAAGTGATAACCATACATCACCGATTTTTTCCTTTAACAATCTAACAGAATCCTGGAATCAATTGATCAAATCCAAAGAGCATACACTATAATTGCATTTGCGTTTAATAACGCTCAAGTGTGTGATAATTGTTATCAGCACGTCAAGTTTACCTACATATTAATTCGACCCAAGGCTTTGTGCTACACTCAGCACCATTCCATCTTATTGTATGGATTAAACATTTTCAGTCCCACCTGAGTGACATAAAACCCACGTACCAGAAATTCTCCTAATAATATGTTTCTAATACCTCAGTTCAATCCAATTACATGAGATTCATCCCAAGAATTAGCCATCAATGTTGTGGTTAAGAAAGAATCCAGAAGGTCCCTTATTTTATCTACTTATTATTATTATTAGTTTTTGTATTGTTCACCTAACTAAACCCATAAAATAATTTGTGATTGCCTTGACAATTATTATTCTCAGAGGTGACAATAGCTCATTTAGGTTTGATAACTATGTTTATTGGGCCTAAATTGATTCTAATTCTAGCAGATAAAGCCAAGCTCCCCCCCCCCCCCCAAAAAAAAAAAAAAATGTTCATCTTCTCTGTCTGGCAAATGAACTGAAGTTAGAAACAACCTTTAGTCTCAAGTGGCCCTTGTCTCAACAGGCCTCCACTGCTGGTACTATTGATGGATTTAAAATTCACATGATGTCTGATTACTCTATGAAAGAAATGCAGATTGACCAGTTGTACAGCTCCACCATTACTACATAAAGCTTTGTTTGGAGTCATAAATCATAAATCAATTGTAGATTTTAACTTAACCTCTGAAAATCAACCCAGTACAACAAAATGGCAAAATGCGAGTCTTAAATTTATAACCAGAAACTCCACAAACCAATTGGGTTGAGCAATATGGGATGAAGAGCACAGCAAATACAAATACTGCTTTGCACAATTAAGATATGACCTCCCCTCTTAATTAGAAAATTTTCCTGGATAATATTGAAAGGCATCTCTTTGCAATACAATGAAAGCAATATATGGTGAATATTTGTGAAAATACACAATTACATAAAATCCCTTATTGAACAGCTTGAAATGTCAGGGCTAATGAAAGGGTAGTGAAGCATATAAGATAGAAACTTAAAAGATGAATAGAAGTACAAAGTGAGACAAGTGAGAAAGGAAAAGGCAATGTCCCATTCATTATGTTGGCAATAAAAGGTGAATTTTATTTAGCTGAACTGGTTCTACTCCCTCTCCCAAACATGCACACACCCACCTCCACAAACATGCACAAGCATACACACACACACACACACACACACACACACACACACACATATTACACACACACACTTAAAACACAGATGTTGGCAGATATTATAAATAGGACATAAATGGACATGACATTATCTGCATTAAATATAAAGACAAATGAAATTTAACACGTTTTTTTACCACATTCTATTATATACACCATAGCACTTTCATGGCAACCATAAAATTGCTAAAAATGTATCTATAAAACAATCAAAAACAAAATTAAACAAAATAAAACAATTAGAGAAAATGTAGTAATTATTTCTCTGGTTATATGTCTCATTTCACCCTCTTTCGCCTCACTCCACACTATTCATGAGGGTCTCTCAAGGGGGACAGTTCATGGAAATAAAATCATATTACAAATCACAGTAAATAAAACTTTATTCATATCTCATTGAAAATGCCAGTTTGGCTAGGTGAAAATCATGAATCGCCAAGTATATTGAGTTAGTTTTACAAATAATGCAGAAAAAAAAGGCCTCATACTTAAGTCATGGGAATGGGGTGCTTCATGGATCACCCTAAATAATATAAACATTTCACATACATTTTGGAAAATAAAAAGTGGTTTTCACATGAAAATACCCAATGAGACCCTCACTCATGTATGGTTTAGTGGTAACAAAAGTTCAATTTCCCTAGTCACACACCAAGTTTCACTCTTTCTCTCCTCTTTACCAACTTGTGTTGAACTGATGACAGGAATTCAATGTACTGTTAGTAACAGCAGTAATGAGACAAACTTGAAACTCCAATATTCAATTCTGTACTGTCATCAGTCATCTTACCATAAAAGCTGGGACTTGTTTGAAGATGAAACAAGGACAATTTCCACAGATTATGTAAGAGGGACTTAAAATGACAGTCAATGTGATGTAATAAGTAACAATATTGTGCTTAGTTTATACGGCAGATGTGAAGTGATGAGAAAAACTGAACAGCTTTACTCAATTTTATCAGGACGACATGTAAAAGATAGAACAGAGATAGAAAATGATCAAAGGAAAAAATGACTTCGCAATAAAAACAGGACACAAGGAACCGATTATTGTGTGAAACAGTCATGATCAATTGGATTTATACTGTAAGGGATAGAGCTGTTAGTGTGGAGCAGAAAAGAGAGCTGTAACAAAAGCCGCTTCAAAAAGGAACAGTAAGGAGCTCACAGATCATGAGTTTGTAATGTGATGATTTTATGACTGTGGCATTCTTGGTGATGTTTACCTTTTTCACATGTAAAGCTTCTATGGAGTAAGAAAAATTGTAGTACACATGATTAAACTGGAGATAAAACAAAACTAATTTCAATCACAGAAAAAAAATACCGTGACAAGATACTGTTTATTTTGCATGAATCTGATATCATCCATAACTTCTATAACTATTTTGGACACAAATTATACAACATAGAGTATCACAATTTGGACTATAGTCAGATAAACAGGATGGAGTGGAGATACCAACAGCTAAGGACTATTACATCTAGGTTATCATTATTATTACTAGGTTATCATTATTACTTCAATGACCAAATATCATCCCATAGGTTAGTATCATGACTATAATCACAAGGAGGAGTGATTACAGGATCGTGGCCCTTGTCTAAACATCACCTGTCTCTGATTAGTTAATTCTTCAAGACCCATGAAAATAGAATTGAGTGGTGATACCAGCAGATAAGGAGTCTTACATCTAGGTTATCATCATTATTATTCCAATGACCATGTGTCATTGGTGTATCCCATAGGTTAGTATCATGACAGTCATTATAATTTCAATTAAGGGGAATGAATACAGGATCATGGCCAGTGCTGAAATCTGAACTGTCTGTGATTGACAGTAAATTCTAGAGGGAACTGGAAATTGTCAATGAAAACAGTCTGGCATAAATGCATGCCAGTGTGACAATGGATTTAAACCACTGCTGTGATAAAAAAAACAGTAATCAAAAGAGATGCAATGACAGAAACAGTGGTTGCTTGCCCCCAAAATTAGCTTTTTTTTTTTAAATTTTCTCTCTCATTTTCATTTGTGCCATTCTCCAATAGTGAAGTGAAAATAATTCTAGGTATCATTGATATGTGATGATCTGAATGGACAGATTAATAGTTCACTGAATTCTCTAAGAGATTGGTGAAAAGTTTGGTATTCTGCCATGTACATGAAAGTACATTGTCTACAGATAATGTCACAACAATACTTGTGATTTATTCAACTTAAAAAATATTACTTTATTTCATTTCTTTATTACATGATATATGAAAATGGAGGTTCAGGGTCTATCACAATCTGGTAATATCACAATGATCTGGGAGCATCCAACAGATGAGACAATCACAGCTTCTACCACACAGCAATGGATAACCCTCATCTGCAATGACAGCGCCAGCATCAGTCAAAGAGACCTGGAAATCATGAACTACAGACTTGACAATATTCTCTTTATTGCAATAGGTGTCATAGTTTTCTGTGCCATAGGAATCCTCATCAACTGCCTGTCATTCTGTGCCGTGAGACGAATCAAGCCAGTGATGAATTCATACCACATTTTACTCCTGAATCTGACCATAGCAGACCTTATTTTGTACTGTATCATATGCTTAATGGCATTATTGACGGTCATAGAAACAGCAGGGGCCAACAGAATAGAACGTTTTATAGAGATAATCATCTGCAACCTGGCATCATCCTACTGCATTATAAACATATTGTTTGACATTCCTAAAGTGGCATTATTCACATCCATACTTACTATATTTGGACTTGTTCTGAACCTACACGTTGCCATTGTTTATCCTCTGCAGTACAGCACTGTGGTCACAAAACGCAGGATGTACATCTTTAACACACTGTCATGGCTGATTTCCATTATACTCGGAGAATTAGAAACGATCGCTAGTCTGATAGAGGCTGCGATCTCGCCCGATACAGATCTGTGTTATTTTGTCAATGAAAAGAGGATAACGATGTACATCTTGCCTGCAGTGGTCGGAACAGTGGGTTGCACGACCTTGTTTCTCAACATTCGGGTCTTGCAGGAGGTCACCAAAAGCTTAAAGAACGTGCGAAGATTCTCTACACAGGAGGCTAAGCGGAGTTCCAATAAGCTGAAGCTAGCTAAGACTTGCATTTGTCTTTTTACAACCTTTGTTGTTTTTTGGTGCCCTTATGTTGTTGGGTCAATTATCAACAACAACAGTTTAGACACTTTAGTATTCCTTATAATTGCCTACATAATACTTCTACTTAATTCTGTCATCAATCCATTTGTGTATGGGTTGAGGCTGTCAGAAATAAGACAATCTCACATGAGAATCTACAGAAAGGTGTGTCCTTGGTTTTGTGGTGTAAAAGAAACAAAAAATGTCATTCTGAGAGGTGAAAGGGACGGTGTCAGCAGTATTAGGGCCAACAGAGAACATGTAAGCAGTATAATGGATGACAGGGACCATGCCCAAAGTATGAGGGACAACAGAGACCATGTCAGCAGTGTAAGAGATGACAGGGACCATGCCAGCAGTATAAGGGATGACAGGGACTGTGTCAGTAATATTATGAAAAGAAAGGAACATGTGAACCAATCATTTCAAGTAACACAGTTATAGAATCCACCGTAAAGGCTAATTTACTAGGTTGAATTATTAATGTATGTGAATAAACATACATAAAAAAGGACAGGCATCTGAAAAAGTGTATGTTTTAAGTTTGCAGGCCTGGAATATTTTGAAGAAAATTGTACATCAAGCAAATATTACATAAAGCTCAAATACTGCAGATTAAACTGCAGACTAAACATTACTTTTATTATCTTTAAAAAAACTGTGTTGTGCGTCTTACCTGTGGTAGCATTTTTGACCGTCTTGTACAGCACATACTGTTCCCTCACAAATTTCATCTGAAATAAAATGTTACAACAGGTGAATAATGACTTAAGATATTGGTGTTAAGTACTGTACATAACTTTTCGAGCAAATTTCACAAGAAAGATACATCTGATATTTTTTATTTTTAAAATGCATATAATTTGGATCGGAGACAAATACATTTATGTCTCCTTGATCTAAGTTGAAGTAAGAATTAGGATATGTCCACGTTAGTAATGTAACAGACACAAGTGTGATGTTTGAAATTTGGCCGGTGATGGCCGCTTTTATTGGAAGTCGCATTAATAAAAAGAAATAAAGCGTATTACTGATAAACATTGATAATGTTGATAGATGATATAAACTTAGTGTGCGCCAGAAGTATCAACATTTAAATTATAATTCCAGACAAATAGTGCACACATTTCAAATTGTGGGGTTGCAAAGAGGCCAACCGTAAGCCAAAACTGAGTAAGCCAAAAAATTGTGTAAGCCAAATTATTGTGTAAGCTAAGATTGTTAAGGCCATAATTTGTGTAAGCCAAAAAATTGTGTAAGCCAAAACTGAAGCCAAAAGGTAAGTCGAAAGGTAAGCCAAAACTGTAAGCAAAAATTGTAAGCCAATTAGATCAAAAACTTTCACATTTTTCAGAGAACTTCAACAATAATTTTCCCAAAAAAATACAACGCACCCTCATATCCATAAAATTCCAAATTATTGTATATAAATATACTATGTAATTATTTTAGACAACATTTTTCAAAGTCAAGAGAAATAGCCATTTACTATAAAAGAACAGGACATATAGACCTATGACTTTATTAACATTCTTTCCACATGAGAAAACCAATGGATAGGAAGAATCATCACCAGGCCTTATAGTATTAAATGAAATTGCCATCTGAGACAAGAAGCTGTGACTTATTGACTTCAATTACTGACTGAGTGACTGGGAATCCCAATTTAATAATACTCAGATTGTTTCAATATTGACTCTGAGTATTAAGCCTCTGCACTATGGCAATATGCACAAGCCACTCTGCTATCACAGAATTAGGAACACCGATATATTTCTTGAATAAGGAGTCTGTGGAAATGGTGAAATAAGGTGAGTGTGTGTGTGTGTGTGGGGGGGGGGGGGGGAGTGTTTCAACAATTATTCACTCAACTCCTACAAAATGAATTTAACTTAGTTATATTTTAAGAAACTTTGTTATATAGCAATTATTATAATGTATTTAAAAAATGTTGCCTTAAAAGCTCTGTAAAGTCAGTTGGTTTCATGTATACTTTTTGTGAGCAGCTAAAATAGATGATTTCCAAACAAGAGAAGCATAAGAATAAATAAACTGTGTATGAATTTTTCTAAATAAAAATTATCATTATTAAAAAAATTGAAATATCAGAAAATAAAATGAATAAATATTGATAGTTTTCAATAACCATCAGTATCTGTATATTCACCTTGAATAATTTGATTATCCTTAACTTGAAACCACATGTTCATGTCCAACACCAGTTGTACGTAGGCGGCGGCCATTGCTTTGAAACTGTCCTCCGTCTCACTGCGGAGCTCTTGGAGACGCACATAAAAACATGATGCACTGTCAATGACATGGGTAACAAGGACCTTGATAGAAGATAGACAGATAGATACAGATACAGTTTCTCTGTACAAATAAAAATATAGGATAATAATATGAAATTTTTAAAAAATTGCACTATTTTTATAATGGCCAGTTTTTTGTATTCAAACTGGGAACTTTCTGACATATAATTATGAATAAAGCAGCAAAAATAATCACTTTGTCACTTTTCATATCAATTGCTTTCCCTTATATGGTCTGCAGCAATCGATTCTCCAATGGTACAATTCTGTGCAAACTATACAGTTTACCTTGACTTCCCCGGATGTGGGCAGACTGATATGGTGCTTCGAGATGCCAGGCGTATCTTGCTCCTTCACTACAACATGGCGGTGCTCACACCTCTGGCGCTCTCGGCAAACTCCAAATGATTTCAAGTAATGGCACAGTGGTTTTGACTTTTCTTCTTCTTTGGCCTAAGGTTAATCAAACCATGAAGACAAAATAAATTTTTAAAAGTGACAATAAGTATAATTTTGTGATTTCATGTTGGCTGGGATTCCAGTCTTCTATAAGATTGCTAGTTAGTAGTTAAGGTTAAAAATAATTAATTTTACTTGAAATCAATTCTTGTTGAAATAAAATTTAGAAAATAATCATTATGACAGCTCTTTGTCTTACTTTGATTTCTCTATAATGGTGAAATCCCAGGATACGCTTTATGCCTTGCATTAAACTTTTAAACTGAAACTGAACCAGCAGA
Organism: Lingula anatina; assembly: GCF_001039355.2. The sequence goes on along the minus strand of NW_019774981.1, from coordinate 28,437 downwards.
CCCACCTTTTTGACATCCTCTACCATGGTCTGCAGTTTCTTTGGCACATAAGACTTAGTTCTAAGTAGAAGCTGTAATACAGTTTGAGCTTGTTCTGTACACTGATCTGTGATGATGATATAGGAGGTGAGGACAATCTGGAATTGAATGTATGTATACGAGTTTCCAATGAGATCTCTCCTCACAATGATAAAGGAGGTGAGGACAATCTGGATATTGCATTTTAAATGTATTATAAGTGTACAGTGAGTTCTCCATTTACTAATCTGTGATGACGATACAGAAAGTAATGATACAGGGATTGCTTGGCATGTATACCAATTCAGTCAGTACTAAAATCTTCCTTGGTGATGATAAGGAGATATGCACAATCTAGAATTGCTTGTAAAACATGCCAGTAAGTATGAGGGACCTCTGTGCAGAGTTCTATGATAACACAGTTAATAATGATAGAAAAGAGTTAGAGGACATCCTCACCTGTTCCTCCTGTTGACTCCTCTTGAAGTTTTCCAGCATACATCCATATCTGTTCACAAAAGCCTTCTTGGTGTCAGGGAGGGAGAAGTGGATGGTACATGTGGCATTGGTCAGCTTAAGCTCCTTGATGCACTCATCTGTTAGGACTGGAAGACAGGAGAAATTTAATTGAACCAAAAAATCTCAAACCTAATAAATGTTTGCAAAATATTATCATGATTTTCTGTTAGTACGAAAACCTGTTCAGCCTTCAAGCCACGAGGGCTAAAACATTCACTGACCTAAGCAGATATTATGACCAATTACTGAACAGTTACATAATATAAAATATCATTTTTTTCTGTTTCACCTTCAATTCTACTGGGGCAAGTTGCATGTTAATGTTAGAGACAGATTCTTACACAAACGAGGATGAGGGCCATGCCAACATGTCACTGCTTTTTGGGGGGTTCTATTTTTATTCATAAAATTTACGAAAAATCTGTTTATTAAATTAAAAACATGTGGCAAGTTGTAGAGCCTCTTCAATGTCATTGAGCTTTTTGCTGCTCTTTTAATCAGTTCCTCCAGCTCATCTGACAACGTGTGCACGAGTGAGCGCGCACGTGTGTGTGCTTACTTAACACGGGTTTGGACCCCTCTCTGTGGTCAATATTCCAATCTTTCTGAATATCCTCCAGTTGATCTGACAACAGCTCTTTGTGAGCTACTAACACATACATGCTCTGGCTCTTCAGGACCTGAAGCAGGTAATTATCATTCCTAAATAAATATCTTTTGGTTACACAAAATAGTATGTTAACTTTGGAATTGATCACCCAAATGTAACAGTAATACAAAACTGATTAATTTTTATTACACCAACTTCTAGATTTACAATAACATTATGCTCCATTTTTACCTCAAACTAGTCTACAAGATTTAGTTTTTTTTAAACCAAATTTGTAATAACTATAAAGAAAACATTTTACTTGTAATTAAAGCCACTTTGTGCAAGTTTAGTGACAAAATAAAGTTACTGTAATCAAAACATGTTTGAACAAATATATTTTTACAATATCCTTTTGATCAGTAACTCTTTGAAACAAACATAAGGAAAGGGGTTGCTGCAATAAACCATTATGCCTGGCGAAATCAAAATTCATGTGTTCATACTGATCCTTACCTGGGAGAGATCTATGGCATCTCTGGTAGAGTTGGTGAAAATGATGGCTTTCTTGTCCTGCAGAACAAATGTATTGAGGATACCAAGCAACTGCTGGTCTCTCTGAGCAGCTACACACATGTACACACTCTGGAAATAGCATTACTCACAATAAGTAATTAATTAAATATTTAGAGACAGTGAAATAAGTCTTTCTTGCTTAAAAAAGAAAATACAGTGATCTGATTTTATTTAGTTTTTAGTTATCTGGGCATCATTTGCAAAATTTGAAATACAGTACATATTTTAGGTGGATTAAAAAATGTTCCACACATATGAACATATGCCCATGTGTGTGTGTGTGTGTGTGTGTGTGTGTGTGTGTGTGTGTGTGTGTGCGCGTGTACACGCACGTGCATGAATGTGTGTGTGTGTGTGTGTGTGTGTGTGTGTGTGTGTGCGCGCGCCTGCGTGCATACATGCACGCATAAGCCACTAATCTATATCAGTTTTGCTTAAGACATCACCTTATACCAGAATTGATATTCTAACACCACAGTCCAAAAACTTATCTTGACCAACAAAAATGTCATTACCTGCTTTACTCCAGCATAAATGGATGCCTCCAGTTTAGAGGTTATGATGACCAGGGGATCCACCATGAAGGTGTCCTTGAAGGAGGCCATCCCTGGTGTCCACTGGCTGCCCACCATAACTATCTGCTGTGGACGCGAGCTGGACTCCACTGTCCTTAGGACTTGTGTGTAGCCAGTCATCAACTGACAGATCTGAAGTTATGGTACAATGCCATAATGTTTTGAAATTGTGAAATCATTAAATTGTGAGAACTGGACTGAATGTACACTAATCCAAAAAGCTGGAAACTACTGAACATTTTGAGTTCAAAGTAAAGACGCTCCTTATTTTAAACAAACACTGATAAGTCAGTTTTTCAAAAAAAAAAAATAATAATAATAATAAATAAAGAAAATAAAATAAAAATCAATGAGCCAAAAGGTAAAATGGTTTTCCACTTATTGTGTTATCAGTGAAAGTGCATGGCGACAGCAGCGCAGGTGACAGCCATATAATAAAATACTCAAGCAGACAGACAGACAGACAGACAGAGAGAGAGAGAGAAATTACTGCTCATAAAAAACAAAATCAGGGTATATAAATGTTAAATTCTCTCACTCACTTGGTCAGTGAAGTCCTCTGTGAGGACATCAGCATCATCCATGACAAGGTGACACAGTCTGTTGAGGTTGGTGTAGCCCTTCTCTATCATCCTGAGGAGGCAGTAGGGGGTAGCCACCAGTATCTTACAACCATTGAGCAGTGGGATCTACCAACAAAAACACAATATTATCATTATTATAATCTGATGCACATGGGCACTCTCATTTTTCTTTCATCTTGAGGAGGCAGTGGGTGGAAGCCTGATGAGTGTAACACACATAATATTACATAAAAATTGAACATTAAAACAACTTTCATTTTCTTAATTTTGACATTTTGAAAAAGCAGGCAGTAAAAACTGTTAACTTTACAGTATTACTCTCAAAAGACGAAAAGAGAGTGGTATGTTTAATTTAAATTTATGTAGTACATCAAGTGAACAAAAAACAAGACACATCTCTTGGACACTCACATACTGGTCCTCTTCTGAACCGCCCCCATATATAATCAGCGTCTTGGCGTCAGGACGGCCACCAAGGAAGTCATAACACCAGTCAAATACTTGCTGTGCCTTCTTCCAGGATGGGGTCACTATGAGGGCTAGGGGCTGAAAGAAAAAGTCCAATTATTAATATAAAAATCCAAATATTAGCAAGTTTAATAATAATAACTCCATTAATTTTACAGTTCATAATTTGCTCCAAAGCCAAAGAAAAAGAAAAGAAAAAAGAACTGCAGAAAACCAAAATAAATTATTTTACTAGCCAGAAAGAGACCACTAAATTTGTAAATTAGTGTTCATTTTCAAAATGAGAAAATCTAAAGGAGACCTGTAACCATTATTCTTCATCTTTTTTTCTATTGGATTCAATAGCATCAGCATGAAATTCTTACCAAGTACCTTGCAAACCTACATTGCACTTACCCCATTCCCTGCAGGCACATCTTTGTATGTGTCCCGCTGCAGTATATGTGATATCACAGGCAACAAGTACGCCAGTGTTTTACCACTTCTAGGGGGAGACACTGCTACAACATGACGGGCCCGCATCATGGGTCGCCATATGTAAGCCTGAACCAGGATTGGGGCGCCAAACTTTCTGTCATATAAACCCTGATCAGAAGAGTTAATTCAGTAACAAGTCAACAACCTAATTTACAGTAATAATTACTTTATGTAGTATGTTATACATAACTCTAGAATTGTAAAAAGAGTTGCTTTATCTCAATGAATCTAATTTGTAACAGTGTGCATTGATTATGGTGGATATTTCATTAGCCTACAATCATAAGATAATATTCATTCTAAACTTTTTGGGCAAGTTACAACTCAAAAATTAAAATGGAAAGAGATGTAAACAATTGAGTGCATTTTTTTCATCATAAATATTTTTTATAGATTATTTTTCAGAAAATCTCACCCTGTTGACAAGATCATCAAAGTTTGCGTCTGTCACAGACAAACATGGCGGCGAGGGTCTCTCCCCGTCCACCAGCACTCCATGTTCACTGATGTCCTTCTGTGGAAGTCCTCGCGCCTTCAGAATACAGTAAATAACTTCAATTATTATGCATATTTGTAGACTAAATCTAAAAATTCACTGGTTTAATATAAGTGGGATTGAACAGAGCCATGACAACAAGTGTAAATTGTACAGTTGATTGACCCTATTAATTGAGGACATCATAATGTAAACCCAGCTTTTTTATTTTTAAACCACTTATAAAATTGATTTACCTGTGCCCCACACTAGAACCTACCTGCTGTGTTAGCATGGGAGATCCAAAATGTTGTCCATGAAAAAAGCTAAAAAGGTCTTCGTCTAGGATTCTGAAAGTGCAAACATAGAAGGTCCTTTTAATTTAAACATGTCATTTCAAACACAATATTTATCAAAAACATGTTAGAACTTCAATATTTCTTATTTCCACTGACAAACAAAATCTGACTCGAACTGATTTACCTGTACAAAAACATGAAATAAAATTTGAAAAGATGTAATGAGAAATCAAAATGCCACAAAAAATACCTCCTTTCTGGTGTCCCCTGTTCTCCAGGGTTACCAAGTGTCTCAGAATCAGAGGAAGAATACCTGGGGGAGGGCACCACATCACCAGGGAGACTGAAAGGTCAGAGGTCAACATAAGAGGTTGCAAGGTCATTGAAATTTTCATTATCCCGTGCACTTTCTATTCCGAATTCAACAAGTAAATGAAGGAAGTTATTAAAAAAATATATTTGATTAAGGGTTTTTTTTTTAAATGCACCATAAAAATGATATTAAAAGTTTTGAAAAATGGTCTCACTTCAGTGGACTGGATTCTTGGTCTGAGAAGTAGACACTAGAATCCCTCTTCTTCAGGATCGACTTCAAGGGTTTACCACTAGACCTGGAGACACCGCAATTCGCTTTGTAAACTCAGCATATATACCAATATTGCTCCTTAGTAGCAAAAAGTATGAAATGTTTTTTTTTTTTTTTTTTTTTTTGGGGGGGGGGGCACTTTACAGGGCAAACTTTTTATAAATCATTTGTACATCTAATGGCCATCAATAAAACTTAATAATCTGATATTCAAGTACAAAATATCCCATTTAGGTAATGGATTACACTAACCTTTAAAATAACACAAAAACAACTTACCCTGGTATTTGAGGTGGGGAAGGTGTGTTCAAAATATCAGGACTTTGAGATTCCTTTTTCTGTTTCTGTAGTGCCACACCAGGCAGGCGGGCAGTGGTGGGTCTCTTTGATATAGCACCACTGCCACCTACAGACTGTGCTGCTACCTGTGTCTGTGTAATAGGTGACTGTGTGGATAATTGAGCCTGTCTTGATTGGCCATCTTGGGCAGTTTCTGTAGAAACAGTTTCCAGGGCAACAGATCTGTATACTGCATAGACCTCTGAAGGGAATTGTGATACCAATGTTGTCTCAGGTAAGGTATGTATTGTTGGTTCTTCTGCCCAACTGATGTTTCCTTTTCCTTTTCCTTTCCTGCTAGACCGAGATGATGCTGATGAAGAGTCAGATGAGCCTGGTTGATTTAGCATTTCATTCTCTATTTCCAGTCTTCTTTCTATCGAGTCATGAGGAATTTCAGATTCTGTCTTGTTTTCTACTGATATCTGATCCTCTGTTTTTGTCAGCTGTTCCTCCATGACAGACAGTTCTTCTGGCTGTAGAGCATCAGGGTCAGTCTTCTCTGCCAATTGTGTTAAAGGAGACACCAAATTATCTTCAGATTGTTCTTGTTGTTTTTCAGTTTGACGGCTTGTTTCACAGTCTGCCACTGCAGAGCAAGAGGGTTGTTTGAATACCGTCTTGGGAACATCACTTGATGAAACTTTTACAAGACTAGTCCTCTTACCATCGGGGCTCACAGTGGCATCCATATCTCTAACAGAGAGACCAACTTTAGGAGAATTCACCATGATGAGAGAATTTATCAACATGGAGGCTCTTCCCATGGGCTTTTGTGGGGGTTTACTCGATACCATAATAGAAGATGGCTCGCTTCTTTGCATATTAGAGGGCACTTTGTCTGGAGATATTCTGGTTGAAAATGTCTCCTTTTCTGCACCTAATACTGGAGAATTATGTGAAGCAGTTAAATCCTGCTGCGGCACAGCCTCAACCTTGTTCATCACCATGGCAGCATTGTTCCCATTGGCTTGCTCTACTACTCCACTCAATACAGCAGGAGAACCTGAGCTCAATTCAGAACGGTTACAGGCACTGGGTTGGGCATGAGAAATACCAGACACCTGCTGTCTTGCAGCCTGACTTTTCAAAGCTGACAGCAAAGATGGCATCTTAGGCTTTGCATGTGTTTCTGCTTTCTTGCTGTCAACCTCAGAAGATGAAACTGATTTTGGACTTTCCAGATCTGTCGACAATGAAGGGCTTGGGTGCATTTCTCCAGGACTGTTGACACTTGTGGTCTCAACTACGTTACTTTTTGATGGACTGAGCTTTTTTAGTGTAGAAAGGAGAGATGATCCACTAAGTGGAATATGTCTTTGGAGACTAGGAATACTGGTTCTTGTGGATGACTTTCCATGTGAATCAGTGACCTGTTGAGACAATGCATCTGTTGGTCCTGACACTGGATTTGATATTGAATGCTCAAATGTTTGCCCTGTTCGTAATTGATGACTGGTACATGATTTTTCACTTTGCACCATACTGGATGCAACACTAGTCCCAAAGAGTTCCTGAGGTGTATCAGTACTCGCTGACCCCCTTTGAGCACCTAACCTTGACCTTCCACTGCCTTGGCCAATCATATTTGGTTGTGCCTCTGATTGGTATGGCATTCTTGTGATTCTTTGTTTAACAGCAGAATCACTTTCGTAACTGTCACCACCTGGTCTCACAAGTGGTTTTTGGTGCAGGTTTGTGTTTTGGTCAATGCCATCTCCTCCACCAGTCACAACCGGCTGTGAAGTTGTATTTATGTTATCACTACCCTTGCTGCCCTCTAGTGACTGTATTTGTCTTCTAATAGCCTCCATCTCGCCATCGCTGCTGTTTTCATCACTGACAAGGGTAGGGAGTGAGGGGGAGTGGGAAGACTGTGGGTAGTCTGCCAAGTATTGCTGCCTCTGTTTCTGTCGAATCTCCTCCTTCTCCTTTTCCTCCCCCAAAAAGTCATTCAGAGTACGAGACTTTGAGCTGGGCTTTGATCTTGTCTCTGTGGTATAGGGCGAGGTGGAGCCTGCTTTTTCTGAAATAAGCCACATAGATAGCAATGCATTGTGCAAACTGCTTAATTTCTCAGCATGAATATCACACAATCATTCTGTGAGGTTTTACAACAGTATAAAGTTAAATCTGATATCTGATTTTTCTTGTTGGTAAAAAAAGCCTTTCAGTCCATTATTTTCATCTGACTTATGGTCCATACTAATTCTAAAATTATATAAAAACAGTTTTATAAAAAGGAGCCTAGCTTTCAGAAAAGTTTGATTTCTAAATAATCTAAAACGCACACACACACACGCACATGCACAGCACAGGAATTTCAAAAATAGGTGACATTCTGTGAAACTAGTAAATACTGATACAAACTGGATGATATAAACCTGATACTACTTGGAAATGTTAAGACCTATGGCAAAAATATCCTTGAAATTACAAAGATACAAAATCTCCATGATTACCTTGTTCTGCAACTTGGTGTGAAAACACAGCATATCCCAATTCAACTAAGTCATCGTTGATGCACATCCATTCCATGTCTGCCATCTTGGTGAAAAGGCGAACGTAATGGCGGCCATTGTGATCTGTACCCATTATTTGGACTTTACAGCTATGATCTGAGGGGTAGGAAAATCAAAGGATGCTTTATTACAAGTTTTGTGAGGAAAAAATATAGTATGGATCTCCAGGTAAAAATTAGTAAGCTAAATCAAAACTTTCCCCAAAACTTTTTTGAAGAAAAAATTGTTTTTCTTCAAAAATGGCTAAGCAGGTAGAGGTATCTACCATAACTCTTAAAAAGGCCCCTCACCTTCATTTACTGTTCTCAGACCATCAAAATAATGTTTTTTATGTTATTTAAGGACAGAGTTTATATTACTGCTTTGACTTGATTACTTCTTTTGCAAAAGGGTGTCACAGAAATTAATTGTGCCATATAATATCTATGGTGTTAGAAAGATGTGACCTATTGTGTCAGAAGTCACACCAGGTGGCACTGCAATACAACAGTTGGTATCGTTACTTACTTTTGACTTTACGTCTGACGTGCTCTACAGCAGACACACTCCACTTAAAACAGGGCCTTCAAAATCAAGGATAATTCAAACATTAATCCAACTAACCAACACTCTATATAATACAGCATTGGTTCTCAAAAGTTTATTTTTAAGAATGTGGAAACTTATAGATATTATAAAGACAAAATAAATATGCTTTACTTTTTTGTTTCGGTGTCATTAAAAATGGCAACTTATTAAGTTATAATTAACGTCTTAAGAAGGAAAGGGCAAAAGGGAAATAAATACATTGTTTTCTACAAAAAAAAGTTATTGCAGTGTCCTTACTTTGGTGTGGTATTCATTTCTATTAGATCTGTGACTAGAGTCAGAGGCTGCAAGCCATAGAAAGCCATCTCTTTGGCTTGTTTAGGTATATTTTTGACACCATATTCTTCTGGGAGAATCCTCAGGCTGAAAATCAAATTAAATGATTAATAAAATTACAGTTTACATATAAAGCTTTTACAACCAATACCTTAATGAAAATGTTCACTGAATTATGTGCTACAATCGAAATTTGTACTTTATTAAAATTTAATAAAATAAAGTACATTTAGACATTTGATAACTTTAATATGTTATAAAGCATGTTTGAATAAGGTTAAGACCCTACAATTTATCACAAATATTGTACCTACTTTGAAAACTGAATCATTACTGTATCTGCAAAGTCCACACGGAAGCAACTGAAAAATTATAATGAAAATGTTTTTTAAATGTTAAAGGTTTTAAAAATGTTTTAACCAAGTTTTCAAATAACATTTTTTAAAACTTTTTAAAAACATTATTAAATGTTTAAATAATGCTCAAAATCATAATATTCATTCCATTTATTTTTAAAATCTTCAAAAAATGATTATATTAAAACACACCTTGCTGTAGGTCCATTTTTGGTAGCAAGCATTAAATTCTTTATCTTGACTCTGAACCATCTTCTTTCCTTCACATCCCTGCCGGCATAGAACTGTTGGAAAAGTCACACTATGAGCAATATAGCTTCATATAGCAGAAAGTTTAATTTTTAGAGAATGTTTTCACTACAACAAAAAACCTTAATTTCCAAAATATGCCACATCCAAAATTGTTGAAAAAATAACATTTTACATAAAAGTCTTTGAATGGTTATAATAATGAGAAAGAAATTATTAGTAAAATGAAGATTTAGGGAAATGAGAATTCTATTCCCTCATCAAAAAATTTCAAAGAAAGAAAAGACCACATACATGGACAGGTTAGACTCCTGATAATGACTATCACTGCTCATTAAAAAAATTTTGAAAAAACACATACACTGCAAGGTGAGCAGAACATATATATCAATAAAAGCAAAATAACTCTACCTGTCCTATAGTTGGGCGGTGAACTTTGTGGGTAATGGCCTGATCATCATCCATCAATTCATTGAGTTTCTCCATCATCTCATGGTATTTCTTCACTTCCTCAGAGCAGCTGATGCTGGCAGCTTCTCTGTACCACACATGGTGCAGGTCTTCCACCTACAAATTGTGTTATGTTCTGTTACTCATATATTATATCGAGTTATTTGATGTCATATCATGCCACTTGCTTCCCTGTACCACACAAGGTGCAGGTCTTCCACCTATAAATTGTGTTATGTCATGTTACTCATATATCATATCCTGTTATTTGATGTCATATCATGCCACTTGCATCCCTGTACCACACAAGGTGCAGGTCTTCCACCTAAAAATTGTGTTATGTCATGTTACTCATATATCATATCCTGTTATTTGATGTCATATCATGCCACATGCTTCCCTGTACCACACATATGGTGCAGGCCTTCCATCTATAGATATCGTGTAAGATTTGGAGTTCATATCCCATCATAACACACACATGATTGTTACATAAAATGCCCCCCCCCCCGTTTCTGTAAGCTTATTATATATGCAACATGCTATAAATTAAAACATGCATTTTTTTCTGGTTGTAGTGTCAGATAGTGCCTTACATTACATGTTTGCTTTGTATATACATGTACAGCACAACATTACCTTCAACAGAGTTATATGTATTTCCTTAGCCATGCTTTATAATGCGGATTATAAATCTTCACTCCTTTTTTTCTTCATTAAAGAAGATGGGGCTGTTGGCATCTGAATAACATAAAAGACATAAAATCTACCTGCTCATAATGATGTGCAAACACAAGATCCCAAAGATCTCAGCTTTCACCCAAAGTCTTCTCTGCAGAGGTGGGGTTCATTTATTTGCGGGGATCTATAGATCTTATTCATGCTTAAAGTTCAGTTGTGCAGGGACTTAAATATCGTGAATATCTGGTTTACAAATTTAATGCCGAATAACTACATGTATATGTAAAGACGTACTGCTTCAATGTTCAACACAGCTTAATTCTTAAACTCTAGTCCCACGATCATGGACACGTATATATATGTTGACCATGCTATATACAGTACCAGATATACAGTATATAAAACCGATTAAAAACGAAATTAGCAATTTTCGCGGCAACATCTTGACCGACGCTGCAAAACCGAACACATGTCTTTGAAATATACCAGACTAGTCAGGACCACTGAGTCAGGACCTTGGCACAGAAATCCCACATCTTCAGAGGACTGTTTCGCATCTTCGACACATGTAAAATTGAAGTGTCTGAGTACGCATATAAGTGAAATATTGCTCACAAATCCACTGCTGGAGATACGAGCATTTGCTCGCACGATAGAAATGAAATTTCTAGGTCAGTTGTGCTAATAATAACTTGACCTAATTACGTAGATGGTAAAGATGGCAGGTCCACATGGGTCTTCCTCGAAGACCAAGCTTTCAAAGAATTTACTTCAGATGAAGGTATTTTCATTGCGATAATTATAATGATTAACAACATCTTAATAGACAGGCTATTTCTGAATTGTTCATACTCGATAGAAATATCTAAAACTTACAGCATGTGCGCACCCCGTGTTAACCTTCANAATAATCAACAATTGCTGCCTTGGCAGAGGTCTGCACTCTCAAAGTGCTTTTCTAGTTTTGTTGTTTTCCTTTATAATTTTTTCTCAAACACTTGCATTTGTGACTTTTAGCCCCAGGCAGGCTGTCATCTGCCTGGGGCTCTGCACATTTTCTGTATTTCTACATAAGCAGTTATATTGTTTTTTATGTCTTTAAACATTATGTAATATTATTTTATGCACTGTCATCATTTTTCAAATATTGAGACTTTCATAATGTGAATTTGAACGCTCATGGTCCTGAAACTGTAATCTTATTGAAGGGGTGGATTGAGACCATCTTCTGGGTCTTCCGGAAGACAGTCAGGTTATTAGTTTATATTGACTGGTATCTATTTTTTTCTGTTGGAACACCATCAAAATGGAGGATGGATCAACATAGATACTTTGTAATACTGTCAGAAAATATCTCTGGGTCCGCTCCTGTTATTGACCATGTTACCTGTTGTGCATGATTAAAATTCAGTGTTGACTGACAGTGCTATTATAAGCATTATTTATTATTGCATCAAAATTGACAAAATGACCTTTTTTGCATCTTTATTTTCTGTTTTTTGTCTGTACATTTGACAGCTTTGCTGCCTTGTTTCCCAATGCACCAGGCACAGAATAGAATATCGCTCTTATGATTAAAATTACCTTTATATAGTTACCTTCAGTTCTGCAATGTGAAGTTGCCTTTGTATGGCAAATATAATGTACTGTACAATTTGATTTCTAAGTTGAACTGACCCCATGGTACTGGTTAATAAGTTTATGAAAGAGTATGATGTGACCTGACAGGCTATGAAAGAAATGTTAAAGTGCAAATTACAAAATTAATTAGATCTGTCACCATGCGCCTGTCATTTGTATGATGCACTTTTCTTGCATCATTTTACCTTATTTACAGAAATAACTTTGTCACGGAACCAAGCCTAGTACCAATAGAAGACTTAAAATTTGGTAGAATGTCATTCAAAGGGTTTAATCCAGAATTAGAAGTAAGTAGCATAAAAACAGTTTATGATAGGATGTTGGAAGGGCAACAAAGGATGCCTAAGGTACCTCAATCTGTGACATTAACATTGGCCTATGGCAAATACCAGTGAAATTGAAGCCAGCTAGGTCAGTGAAATTTTGCAATTTTTAATCAGTTACTGGCCACTGTTTTATGCTTTGGTTGGGTAGATTCTTAGACCTTGCTTGCCCAAGGGATCAATCTATAGACTTTTTTTGTTCAAATTGGTATTTGAAGCCCTACAGTCACATCATATAGAACTGCCCCTCTCATATTTCCCAGATTTAACCTCAAAATCTTCAGAAATTTGTAAATTAAGAGCTTAAAACTCATCAGGTCCATATTTTTCTCATTTCTGTCTTATGTTCTTGTTTGTAGAAGTTAGTGAAGAGGCTAGAGACAGAAGGAGAGCTGGCAGCTTCAGAAGAGAGAGAAAAAATGAACAGTGTGGATGATGAAGAAATGGCAAATAGGTCAGTGGTAGTATATTGCTTATGATACACCACCAGTTATATGAAGTTATATGAAGAACATATATTGCAGCAAATACACCATAGAGATGGTGATGATGTAGTACATAAAGTTAATCTAAGATTGCTATTTGTACATGAAAACATAAATATAAAATGGAAGTATAAAAGGCCTCTTTCCATTCTTTACATTGTTATGTTATTATGGTAAGAATGTATGTGTATGTGTATTTACTTAAGATTAGTTTGACCATAGTGTTACTGGATGTTATAATGGACATAGACATATAAATGTTTACATATTTTATACTGTATAATGTGGGCAATGATTATGGATAATTCTTACAGTATCATATTTTTTACATTTTTGACTTGAGAAAAATGGAAAAATCTTGTTTTGTACCTTTAAAAGGGTATACTTTAGAAGCATACAATTTTTGTGAGCAAGTGAAAAAAGTTTGAATTTTTCCTCTATTTATTTTTGTCTTCATTTTCTCTTACAGATATGAATCGCTTGTGGGTACAATAGCAAAAAAATTTACCAAAAAGCGTCAAAGATCATCAGCAAAAGATGATGAACAAGAGGAAAGAGACTCTGTAAAAAGAAAAAAGAGTAAAAAAGAATTCATGAAACCCAGTGATGACTGAGATACATGCGGTTTTCCAACAAGTTAATTATAAAAATGGGGTCTAACTGTCAAATCAGCCAAACTGTCAAAATGCTAGGTCCGCCATATTTTAACCCAGAAGGATATAGCAGACACAATCCTAGGAGCCTCCAAATGGTGAATCTCTTAAAATATGGGTCCTGTTTGATGAAATGTCCTTTTGATATAAAAAGATGCCTGCCTTACTTCTTTATTGGGAATATGGTCTTTAAACCAAGCAGCAAAAATAATTTAAGATTTCCTTTTATGATTGTGACCCTCAGTGGCAACATTGGACCATTTGTTGGTGTATGCTGTACATGTTGTATTAAACAGCATTTTATTGAGGGACATTTGTTCTCATTATATGAGACCAATTTGCAGTAGCTTTCGTATAGTGGGCTGTTGCTTAGCTAACAAATTACTTTGTGTAATACTGTACTGATGGCTGCATAAAAGTGACAGCTACAGTAAAGAAGAGAATTCTGGATCTAATCCCTAGGTGTGAAAATTTGTCAAAAACTGTAATTGCACTAAACTTTTTAGTGATGACTGAGGGAGCGGTTTGTTTCTTTCTCTCACTTTCACTTCCACATTTGCTGGCATACCAAATGAGATTTATAACAGTTATTTAGATGCAATAAGCAACTTATTCTTTACGGGATATTTATACAAATAATATGGTACAATATCATTATGTTACCATGAAAGATTTACCATTATTTGCCCTGTTATACATGTACCACGTGTAGTTTGTCAGGATAGTGTGCAACTGGAATTATATACTGATAGTTGTTTCACAGTGTCATGCTCTAGATCAGTGAATGGCCAGAATAAGGTTTTGTCTTTCTGTGTTGATAAAAGTTGAAAATTTTTGGATACTGTAACTCCTTCAGTGTAGCAGGAAATGTTACAAAACCGCATAGTAATGCACTCCAAGAGTGAAAAAGTCAAGAAATTCTATACATTTGGCTACGTTTGTTCATGATTTGGTTCATAAATTGCTGATTTAGAAGCTGCTTTACAGGCAGTGTTGGATTAACGTGGGGAAATTAGGGTTGATGGCATGGCGCTTTCTAAAATTTAGATAAATCTTTTTAACACTGCCTTGTGTATTACCATCTCTTTGAGACTACCAAGCAACCAACTGCAAACAGTTGAATACTAAAATATGATTGATCGGAAAACTTACGTAAGTAAACAAGAGGTTATTTGAACCTCGATGTTTGTTGGGGGAGGGGGATGACCCCCCTGAACATCAAATCATCGGGAATGTGAATATTGAGCATGTCGGTTATGGTGTTAACCCAATAAGTTCAAACCGCTCGACCAATCGATTTGCCTATATATGTAAGCTATTTATATGATATATAAATCAGATCAAAGTCGTATTTAAACTCAAGATTTTATATTGAATGAATGAATGACTTTTGCAACCGATGTGGTCACTTGTCCCATTTTGAACATTGTTCAGGTAAAAGTACTGTCACACTCGTATCGTACAGCACTATGTTTCGTTATACCGACGTCGTTTACGTCTCGAGTACGCAGGCAAACGGTGTACCCAGTACTTTCGCATATATAGGAAGAAAATATTTTGAGTAAACTCAAAAACAATTTCACGCGTTGCTGATATGTTCATTTTCACATGCTGAAAAAAAAGGTGATTTCATACGCATTGCCTCTTATTAATCCAGAATAATACTAATGGCAATCCTGAATTCCGTTCTTCAGAAATAGCAGGGTGATATGCAGCTTTATGTCGGAGAAAACTTGTTAAATTTTCATTTCTTTTTAAGATAAGATAAGAGTTTATTTAGCCAATTATAAAAATCGGAAATCATTTTCCTTTTGGAGCAATATACAGAGTAAAATAATAAAATAATACAATAAATAAATTAATTAAGAATTTAGTTTTGAGATCAAATTAAAATGCGTCACTGCACTTGGATAAAAGATGTTTAAAAAGCGTTTACTGCCTTTAAAAGTTAAAAGTCTACTGTTGCTTGGTAAAAACGTAAAAAGAGATGATGCAGGATGGAAAGAGTCTTTCATGGTGTTGACAATTCTTTTCTGCACCCTGTCTTTAAAAGCGTTTACTGCCTTTAAAAGTTAAAAGTCTACTGTTGCTTGGTAAAAACGTAAAAAGAGATGATGCAGGATGGAAAGAGTCTTTCATGGTGTTGACAATTCTTTTCTGCACCCTGTCTTTAAAAGTATCATCCAGCTTGGGGAGATCCTGCCCGATAATCCTGCTTGCAGTTTTCACGTTTGTTAATTTCTTCCTTTCCTCCCCAGCTGTTCCGCTATACCATATTATAATTCCGTACGCTAGAATGCTTTCAATTACACACCTGTAAAAATTTACAGGTTTTTTTTTCGTTTTAGAGAATAACAAAAGTAAATAGAGAAAGAATATGCCTTGGGCTCGTTACCATTGCCTATTGTATACAAATACCATTTTTTGTTTATTAAATGATACGATATAGACTTATTGAAACCTTCATCTATCCGTCACACATTCTGTGGAACTATTCACTATCGCTTCGAAGGTTAATTTTAAAATCATTGATATTATTTTGTACTGTATAAATAAATGCCATCTTTCTGCCTGCTAATTCAATAAACATATAATCGATTCTACAGATATCTTTTGTTTTTATCTTTAAGCATTGATAAATAATTTCTACGAGATAAACTAAGATGAAATAGTGTTTAAAGTAAATATTAATCATTTTGATATCTACAGTTTTCTGTTCTTTATTTAAACAAATCTGGCCGTGTTGGATCTGCTCTTTGCGAAAGGGTACACCTGCATTGGTGGTGGGCCTAAATTTTTTGTGGCCAGCATTCGTTACTTCTCAATACTGGAAACGTCATAGGCCTGATTATTAAAAGGTCTATAGTGAGCGTTTCTTTAATTTTTAGCACATAACTAAGTTTTAGCCGAATATGGCGTAAAAGCATGATTATACCCGAACGCACTCTTGTGGGTCTCTGTCTCTCTCTCTCTGTGTGAGAGAGAGAGAGAGAGAGAGAGAGAGAGACAGAGAGCCTTCAAGGCTATTCTTCAAGTAGTTTTTATTGATGGTTAGAACAGAATCCAATCTTCTCTAACGCAATCGATGCTCCCTACACTAATCCAGTGATAAGCGTCACTGTGTACAGCTCTCCGTGCCGACTGCCTTATCTATCCGTGTCAATAGGTGGATTTGGAGTGCTGTAATCACACGGGAGACGGCTTAATTGCCGCTATTGACAGATTTTCATGTCTAAAAATCAGACCAGAGAGGAGATTTCAATCCAAGCGTGTTAGCCCGTATAAAGAAGAGAAGAAACTGAAAACTGCGTCAGGGATGTCAGGTCGTCCGTCTCTCACCTAGTTCGGAAATGGCTGCAGCCGGAGAATAAACTACTGGATTCCGTGAATTAAGAGATTTTTATAAGTAATTATGATCACAAGTCTTGGGTCGTATTTTACAGAACGTTGTAAACAATGTATTTGAACGGTTGCTGGGGCGGTTTGCAACAGACGGGTGGATTGCCCTCTTGTTTTTTCGTCGCTGTTCTCTATACGTTTGGATATGTTAAAGGTCTGGACTCAGATTCTGGTAAGTTCATTTTATATATTGACAGGCTACAATAGTTCCAAAATAGTTAAATAAATAAAATAAGAACAATATCTGAAGCCATGACACATTGCTATTTTTTGTATTTTGTCTAAACAAAGTAGTCTTTAGCTAAGTTAATGTAATAAAGTGATCATTATTTCAACGTTAACTGTTTATACTCTCTGTCTCGTGATTAATCAGAATAATAACGTTATCCCCACACCATGATATATAAGCCTACCAGCAGAAAACGCGTCTATGACGTATTCTCCATAGCAACGAAACAACACAACATATTTTCTTACCTATATTGCAGTGTTACCTGAATCGGTCTTTATTCATTATCATTATTATTTATTCAGTGTACTACTTAACGGAAACATGTTACGGTCACGTACAGGCAGCAGAAGGGCGAATAGAGGCGAGCACCGCGTTAACGTACGACAACAACATGAACTGCGTCTTCACCGCAACAGCCACGGGGGGCGTTGGACTCATACTGGTCCTGCAGAGATTTGAGATAGAGGAAAGCACGGACGGGCAATGTAAATTTGATAATTTGACTCTTCACAATGGTAATAGCGTCGCAAGCCCGGTTATACCGACAGCACCGCTGTGTGGCCGTAGAAGTGGCTTGTATTTCCTTACCTCCTCAACGTCCGTGACTGTGCATTTCAGAACAGACTCCTCTGGTGTTGATAGGGGTTTCAGTCTACTGTTCACGGCCTATTATCAAGGTAGTATTTTTATGTGTTTATATATTTATTTATATATTTATTTGACGGGAATCAAGTTTCTTATAAAAATGAAAACGATGAGTAAACTGTGTTGTTAAGCGACGACGAAGCTTCTAAAAAAGAAGTGAAAACATTGTGACAGGGATGTTTTAAACGAGAAAGATTTATTTGTGATATAACTCTTAAGGAGGCTCTCTCATGTTTACATTTTTATTTATTTATTTATTTATTTTTATTTTCTGCAATGTGCGCAGTTTTCGGGCATGATAATTCCTAGCTGTAACAGCTAAGCATTAAAACCTTTACCGTAATATTGTGTTATTCACCGTCCGATTAAAACTTTGTTGTTGTTTTGCTCGAATAAGGATAATGTGGATATCAAATGCACATTGTGTTTTGTGCAGATTTACTTACAGCGAGAGCTTTTGAAAAAAAAAAGACGTCATCACTGCACCCAACTGGCCTCTCAGAGAGAGTGCGACCGATGATGACGCATCAAGAGTAAATAAAGCATTAAAAATACAGTGTAATATGTAAACACTAATCCTTTTTTCTCTCAGTCTAGAGTCACACCCTCAATGGCTACGCCTGTTCCCATCACCTTAATTACGAGACAACCCGTTGTTGAGACATGGTGATATGAGAGAATAAAGATATAATGATAAGATATGATTTTTTCATCATAATAATTCAATACACTACTGATGAGAATTGGAATAATGAAATAGTAAAAGGAACAATAAAGTTTTATTTAAAAGCAAGCACGCCGATATGAAACAATAACTCAAGTAGATCGGAGTGTCATTTTAAAATCTCTAGCTACAGAGTACATTATAAATCCATATCTATCCAAATGTTTATTAGCTTGGTAGTCGGATCATATTTGATAATTATAAAACAAGGTGGGATGTACATGTAGGCCTTCATCAGACTGTTGTGGGTAGAGGTTGTTACTAACCGCAAATCTGTCCAGCTTAAAAAGTTTTAAAAGTGCCGTAAGGAATAGGATACATTCCCCACAGAAAAAAAGCTGAATATTAGACGGCAGGCGTGGTTGCTAAAAATTTGTTGTATTAGCAACAAGTTATGTTGGGACATGTGCGAGCAAGATCTCATGAATAATCAAACAAGCTCTGGAATACGGGGCCATCTCAAAAGAGCAAAAAGGACACAAACTGATATTTTATCTTTCACTCCTGTGAAAAGTTATCACTCAAAGCAACAATTAGCGTTCTTTTCATTTTTCATCCCTCTTCTCTTCTTCTAGCACCATGCAGAGCTGACCAGTTCTTGTGTGGAGGAGGACAGTGTGTTGGGGGGAACGTGAAGTGTAATGGATTAAACCAGTGTGGCGATTTCTCGGACGAAACCAACTGTGCAGGTTAGTATTGCAGGTATTCTGAGAGAGAGAGAGAGAGAGAGAGGGAGAGAGAGAGATGAAAAAGAGTATCAATTAATCAATGCCAATCTTTATATTTCCCTTTCGTATAGCACTGAAACTTCTAAAGCATATGTGTCTGTTTATAGTCCATAAGTCCCAAGGCTCAGGTCGTAGTATCAACCTTTAGCTGGAGATATATGTAATAATTGTGTTAGTTGGCCCGCCACGATGCAATCTTGATCTGCTAGCTCTCTCTACCATAAGCCAGCTATTTGATGCTGTTAATTATGTGCACAAGTTCTCACTGGAATGTAGGCCTACAGCAAATTGCATAGAATGAGCAAGAGATCCGTGAATCAAAAGTGTCAAAAATCAATCTGTGACCCTGGTTGAGGGTTATTTGCGCCTTACTCCTTTTGTTTTATTTTCACTTTTATTATCTCTCTTACAGAAGATTCGGAAGAGGATTCTGCCAACGATCCCGTTCCCCAGGCAGATCCAGGCGTAGTATCTGGAGTTATAATAGGAGTGACTTTGTTTATAATTCTTGTAATACTCGGAGCTTGGCGCCTTTACAAATGGAAACAATACAAGGCATTTTTGAAAAGAATTGAAAATGAAGAGGTGGAGAAGGCGGGATATAATGAAATATCTTTCAGGACAGTAGACAACAGAGTGGAATATCCTCTCACGAACTATTATCAAAATGACGACTAGAAATACCGATTTATGCACGAAAAATCCGACTTAGAGTAACAAGATGGCAAGAATGATTAAACAAGCTGAACAAGCTCTGCGGTATACTGGTAGGGGGCATCTCAAAACAGAGAAAAGAGCACTTAAATCATTCTATACTCCGGCACTCCGTGTTGAAAAATTCACCCTTTTCAGGGCCGATTATTATTTCATATACAAATAGATCTGATAAATAAATGTATTCGCTGGAGATTAAAAACGTCTTTCCTTATAAATGGGTTATTAATGTTGTGAGGTACTTGCATGCTTACATTGACCACGTCAGTCGCTCGATCACTGGTAGCCATCACGTTAGTGTGATAGAGAAACTGACTTTATGAATGTAAACAGCATTTGGAGGAAGGGAGTATATTTCGTATGTGTAGCGGTGCACTTCCTCAGCAATCCAGTACAACAACGCTGTGCTTTCTTTTTCATAAATTTAATAGGTTAACGATATATAAGCTACTAAGCAGTGCACAAGCTGCTCAGCGTCTGCTACGCCGCCATGTTTCTTTTCCCCCCGACGTTACCCCGGTTTATGCACACCGGCACTATATTTACCCCGTTACA